>JACGWO010000002.1:18419301-18443332 GCA_034509735.1 Sesamum alatum
GCGAATGGGCAGCGCCACCAGGCGCGAACACGCAGACAGAGGAGTTTGCGCGCTCGATGCGCGTGCACGCGCACGACCAGTGTGCAGGAGATGCATGCAGGCAGCGCGGCAAGGGTGGGCGTGCGCGGGCAGCGTTGCCTGCACGCGACAGCGTGTCGACGCGCGGCTAGCATGCGCAACATGGCCGACCAGGCGCGCGCGCGCGAGCAGGGAGGGCCTGCGCGCCGCGAACAGCATGCAGGGCCTGCTGGCTGGTGTGCGTTTTCCTCTTACTTTTATTTTTTTGGATTAATTCTTGAAAAATTAGTTTTAATTAATTTTTGCATGTTTTCTCAAAGAACATTATTTGGGAGGTTGTGGTACTGGATTTGGAATCCCGAGGTGTTACTCACGTTCAGATAATGAGGAAGGGTCTTCCTGAACGAGAAAGGTGTATTGCCAAACGGTTTGTACCATATTTTCATATATTATTTGTGTATTTATCATGGAATGATATGATTGGTAATCATGGATTATAAGCATGTGTTTATGGGATTGGATCATGTAATTATGTGCGTTTAATGGAAATGGATGATCGCGAGCCCTAGACCGGATGTATGGTTTAATTTATGTTGGGCCTGTGTGCCTCTTTTTGCTTTCTCGTTCTCCTCTTCTTAGTTGCCTTGGAATAATAAGGCATTCTTTCTCATTCCTAATGTACTCCCCCCGGGTTTTCGCTGGGGTTTCTTTTACATATGTAATGAGAGTAGAATAGGAGTGAGGATTTTATTTTTATGCATTTGGTGGAGATGAAGGAAGGTCCACATGGAGAGCCCAGAATGGAGGATCCAAGGCGTTTCCATGGAGATTTGAAAGAGAAAAGAGACCAAGGCCCCCATCAGAATGATGATTGGTGCTATTAATGAAATAGTATAGACCAACCCTAGATTGACCATAGATCCACTGCGGGCTCAGGGTCGCATAGGATTCGGGCTCGTGATCATCCAACAAAGGGCGTGCTAGCCTTTAATTTTGCATGTGGTTGTTATGGTGAATGAATCATTTTATTTATCGTATAACTGCCTATGGAATGCAATTTAATTATGCATTATGGATGAATGTATTTATGTATTAGATCTCGGTCATTTACAACTCTCACTTGGTTGGACCAAAGTTCAAATATTAGACCCTAGACAAAGTGGACATGGACTCTAGGAGTTCGTCCATGCCTTCCAATCCATGGCATAGTAAGGAAGCTGATTTAGGTCGATAGCGTGGTCTATCTCCACTATTACCTGTCTCACGAGTCGTGGAGGTATAAGCAGCGGGGTCTGTGATTCGGTCGATTGGGTCGGGTCTAACGCCCAATTAGCATGATTCGCTTGGAGTCCTCGGGATCATGTGAAAGGGTGAGCAGTTATCTTGGGAATCTCGTGGAACGATAATGGTATGGTATACCTCCTATAGGATTCTTCCCATGTGAATCATAAAAGCGGGTATGGGAAAATTCGTTGTGGATCCCAAGTCCACTAGGAAAAGGTTTTCCCGAAAATGACGTTTGAGAGTATCGTGTTTTCGTATAAATAGTGGGAGCATTAAATGACTAAAGTCCAAGCGTTTTTAATTATTTATCAAAACTTCCATCTTTTAAAATTCTGCTGATCGTAGTTCTGTTTTAAATGTAGATTTAAAAATGTCTAAGAACCCATTATCAACCATACTTGAGACCAACAAGTTTAACAGAACAAATTACAACGACTGGTTGCTCAATCTGAGGATAGTTCTAGATTATGAGAACCAAGACTACGTCATGAACGAGCCATTCCCTAGGACCTTGCCGAAAGGATCCACGCCAGAAGAACGTGAGACGTTCGAGACTTGGCATAAGGATAACCGCAAAGTCCGTGGTATCATACTTGCCTCTATGACAAATGAGATTCAGAAGCAGTATGAAAGGCTAGATGATGTCCCTTCCATTATGGCTCGCCTGATGGATTGCTATGCAGTCCCGGACCGGCAAACTAGGTATGTTCGCGACGAAGGCGTTCTTTGGAACTAAAATGACCGAAGGATCCTCTGTACAAGAGCACGGGGTTAAAATGCTTACCCTGGTGGAAAAAGCTCGATGACCTCAACGCAGGACTCGATAACGAGACGTACATAGATGTGATCCTTCAGTCTCTCCCACCCTCCTTCGACCAATTCATTGTTAACTATAACATGAACACACTTGAGAAGGGTATTCATGAGTTAATTAATATGTTGGTGGCAATACGAGGCAACGACCAAAAAGTCCACACCGTCGGTATTGTTTGGAGATGCTTCAACTTCCAAGACAAAAGGCAAGGGTGCCGGACGTTGGAAAAGAAAGAAGGAAAAGGGAAAAGCCATCAAAGCAGCTACAAACACTAAGAGTATTCCCATCTCCAAAGAGGGGAAAGGCAAAGGAAAAGGGAAGGTTGACTCCAAGCAACAGTCGAGGGCATATGACATATGTATCAATTACCATGAGAAAGGGCATTGGAAGAGGGAGTGCCCCAAACTCCTCTCCAAATAAGGTATCTTTGTGATTGAGATTAATATGGTTACTAACTCTGGCTCTTGGGTATTAGATACCGGCTGTGGAACTCACATTTGCAATGATTTGCAGGTGTTGAAAAGAAGCAGAAAACTGGGTAGCGGGGATATGATCCCTGAAGCTTGGGAATGGCAAGGCCATCTCGGCAGAAGCAGTAGGATCCGCCACTCTAGTAGTTAGTGATCGTATTAGTATAGAGTTAGAGCAAGTTTATTATGTACCTAGTATGATTAAAAATACCATTTTCATTCCGTTGTTAGACAATAGTGGATATGAGTTTATGATAAATAACAAAAATGCTTTTATTTGATGAGGTGTGGAATTGCTCATCTGCTTGGTATGCTTAATAACGGCCTCTATATCTTCCAACAAACGAACTTCGTTCTAAATGCTCAACACAAACGTAAAATAGACAATAACGGGAACGCACGACTGTTGCACGCTAGGCTAGGTCACATATCCCAAGACAGGATGAAGAAATTGGTAGACTCAAAGAACCTAGAGGTAGGGGACTTGAGTGAGCTACCAACTTGTGAATCCTGTCTAAGAGGGAAAATGACCAAGAGGCCCTTTGTAGGACAAAGCAGGCTTGCCACAGGTCTGTTGCACCTGGTCCTTACAAACGTATGTGAACCACTAAGGACGCAGGCCCAAGGTGGGTTCTCCAACTTCATAACCTTCACTGATGATCATTCACGGTATGGTTATGTATACCTAATGAGTTACAAGTCTGAAGCTCTTGAGAGGTTTAAAGAATTCAGACTTGAAGTTGAGAACCAAACCGGCTGCAAAATTAAAGTCATACGGTCAGACCGAGGCGGAGAGTACCTTAGTACTGAGTTCCTTGATTATCTTAACGAAAATGGTATAATCTCTGAATGGACACCTCCCGGGACACCACAGTTGAATGGGGTCTCTGAAAGGAGGAATCGAACGCTGTTAGACATGGTTCGATCCATGATGAGTTTTACCAAATTGCCCTTGTCCTTTTGGGGCTACGCATTGGAGACTACGGCCAAGTTGTTAAATTTGGCGCCAACCAGTGTATTGACCCAAACGCCATATGAAATATGGCACGGCAAGCCTGCGTCCTACAACTACTTGAAAGTGTGGGGTAGCCCCGCATATGTCAAGAGGTTAGTGGGAGACAAGTTAGAATCCAGGTCTAGCTTGTGCAGGTTCATTGGATACCCTAAAGAAACTGCAGGTTATTATTTCTATAACCCCTTGGAACAAAAAGTATTTGTTTCAAGGAACGCAGTGTTCTTGGAACAAGGCTTTCAAGAGGATATCCAACCTGATGAACTGATCCTTGAGGAATTAAGTGATGGAAACCAGTCATCAGTAGAAGCTGCGGATTCCTCACTTAGAGGATTCAGGATAAATACCCAGAGGGTTGACCAACCTGGAGAAGTCCAGCATGCTAGGCATGAAGGACAACCTCAGGAAGGGCCAGCCTCGGTACCTGAACCGCCAGCTCCGATACAGTCAGCGCCCACAGTCACCACTAACGTTCCCATTCTCCGTAGGTCAGCCAGAGTTTCTCGACCTCCGGTGAGATATGGCTTTCTAAATACGACCAGTCTGTTGGATAAGGATCCTAAGACATATGGGGAAGCGATGTCTGACATCAACTCCGAAAAATGGCTTGAGGCCATGAAAACCGAAATGGACTCCATGAGTGAGAACCAAGTCTGGACACTTGTAGACCCACCGAAAGGGGTTAAGCCAGTTGGCTGTAAGTGGGTCTATAAGCCCAAACTTGGCATTGATGGAGAAGTCACAACCTTTAAGGCTAGGTTGGTAGCTAAAGGATACACTCAATGACCCGGGTCGATTTTGAGGACACCTACTCACCAGTAGCCATGGCTAAGTCCATTCGGATCCTGCTTGCCATAGTAGCATGGTATGACTATGAGATATGGCAGATGGACATGAAAACGGATTTCCTCAATGGTTTCGTTGAGGAAGAGATCTACATGGATCAGCCGGAGGGTTTCACGGTCACCGGAGAAGAATAGAAGGTCTGTCGTCTCCAAAAGTCCATCTATAGCCTCAACAAGCATCCCGAAGTTGGAACATTCGCTTTGATGAAGTCATACGGGGTTATGATTTCATAAAAAATGAATCCGACCCTTGTGTATACAAGAAGGTCAGTAGGAGCTTATAGTGTTCCTAGTGCTTTATGTGGATGACATTCTACTAATAGGAAATGACGTTAGAATGTTGGGTGACACAAAAGCATGGTTATCAACTCAGTTTTCAATGAAGGATTTGGGTGAAGCCTTCTACATTCTAGGCATCCAGATTGTCAGGGACAGATCCAAGAGAATGTTAGGACTCTCCCAAAACTCATATATGGAAAAAGTCCTGAAAAGGTTTCGGATGGACAACTCCAAACGAGGATTCCTTCCCATAAGGCATAGGATCAAGTTATCCAAGAAACAGTCCCCGCAGACTGATGAGGAACTTGAAAAGATGAAAATCATTCCCTATACTTATGCCGTAGGAAGCATCCGATATGCGGTCCACTGCACCAGACCTAACATTGCTTACGCTTTGAGTGTCACGAGCAGATATCAGTCTTGTGCAGGAGAGGAACATTGGAATGCAGTCATGGGCATCCTTAAGTACCTAAGGAGGACTAAGGAAATGTTCTTAGTCTATGGCAATGGAGAACTGATCCTGGAAGGCTTTAGCGATGCTAGCTTCCAGGCTGATGACGATGATGCCAAGTCTCAATCGGGTTATGTATTCAGGCTCAATGGAGGGGTGGTGGCTTGGAAAAGTTCCAAGCAAGCAACCACTGTTGATTCCACCACTGAGGCCGAATACATAGCAGCTTCAGAAGCTGCCAAAGAAGCAGTTTGGATGAGAAACTACATCCAAGAGTTGGGTGTGGTGCCTAGCATCGCCGATCCCGTTGTCATCTTTTGTGATAACAATGGAGCAATAGCGCAAGCAAAGGAACCGAGATCTCATCACCGTTCCAAACACATTCTTAGACGCTACCACCTTCTAAGAGAAATGGTAGGAAGAGGTGACGTTCGGATGGACCGAGTCAACTTAGCAGACAAGACAACAGATCCGCTGACAAAGCCTATGTCGCAGAGCGGTCATACGCAACATCTTGAAAAGATGGGGATTAGGCATATAGGCGATTGGCTTTAAGGTCAAGTGGGACATTGTTAGAATAGGTGACCATGTAGCCAATCTTGGTAAGCGAATTGTAACCTATGTCTGAACAATTTCGAAGTTTCAATAAATCCTTAATGAATAAAAAGTGAAATTCATTTGGCAAGTACTTTGTTTGTGTTCACTTTATATGCTTTGCAACTGTTCACTACACAAACATAGCCCACAGACTGAAATCGCATTTCAGGGACTGGGACTTCGCTTGGAGATAGGTCCATGAAATCAGTTCCGCCGAATCAGTCTGAAAATCTCCAAGTCAAGGAATCTCGAAAATGGGTATCGAGATTCCCCTTGAGACTTGCACTAAGCATCTGCTGTCGTATTTCATCGATAGGTGACGAGGGTCGTCTAAGCAGTGTTAGTGGGTTGGCTTGCTGGAGCGGCTGACTGAGGTGACTCGCGGGAACTGTCTTACGGAGGACCTTGAGTAGGGTCGGTTAGGTATTACTAGAGTTCCCGGTTCCAAACGGTACAGGTCAAGTCCTTTGACTTGAGAAATTGATGAGTTACCTGTACATCGAGACTATATCTTATGTATGGTGAGAGATTGCCAAGATGCACTTGATGAAAGAATATGTGGATCGTCCCAGGAAAATTGCGCAAATGCGGAAGCGCGGTATAAAATAAAATAGCGGAATTTAAAACATGCTTTTAAATTAAAGAACACGTTTCAAGGGGTGTGCCCTTGAAATTTCCCGGGTGTTTGGTGTATCTCATGAATAAATAACATGTAAGCAATCATGGAGGCCATAGGGTTGAAAAATAAAAGAGGCGAAAACGTAAACCGAGACCTACCCATTGTCGTTTTCGTCTTCAACGGCTACACGCGTTGTTCCCCGTTTTGCACCAAGATCTCGTTCTTGAGACCCTCCAAATCGTGACACACGATCCACCCACGTATCTTGCACGTCGTGCTAGCAACGAACAAGTATGTAATTTTTGGAGTGGATGAATCAACAACACGTTATGAATTAACGGTATTGATTCATCAATGTTCTAATGTTCCAAGAACAAAAGAACAAGAATTATTTTCTTGCTAAGAGAGAGAGGGGCGGACGAGAGGAGAGAGGGAGAGAGTTGTGTGTGTGTTGGAATTTCATCATCCTTCAAAAGGTGTAAGGCTAGGGGTTTTATATAGAGGAGGAGTTTAATCCTCTTTAAACTCCAAACTCTTTAGAAGCTTAATTTGACTAGGATTTTGACCTAGTCAAAGTCCTAGTCAAAGTAGAATTTGACCTTGTCAAATTCAATCCTAGCCTTTCATCTCTCCCATTAAATCTCAACCATTAATTTAATTTAATGGAATATTTAAATCCTATTAAAATATTCCAAAAGGCCAAATAAATATAATAAATGAATATTAATATTTATTCTAGGCCCATTAAATTAATTCCCTTAATAAAATCTAATTTATTAATTTAATTCCCTTTATCAAATAGAAGGAATTAATTCTCCAAGAAAATATAGGACCCGATTAAATCCAATTTAATCATTCCTTTACTCCAATATTTAATTCCAAATTAAATACTAAGTGTGTGCGTGCATAGTGTGTGACTCTTTAGGTTCACCTTTCAGCTAGACTTGGTCGGATTGCTAGAATCCGTCCGTTACCATGGGTGGCCATCTAGCAACGGTCCATGGCACTAGAGACTATATCTTATGTATGGCCATCTAGCATCGGGACTATATCTTATGTATGGTGAGAGATTGCCAAGATGCACTTGATGAAAGAATATGTGGATCGTCCCGGGAAAATTGCGCGAATACGGAAGCGCGGTATAAAATAAATAGCGGAACTTAAAACATGCTTTTAAATTAAAGAACACGTTTCAAGGGGTGTGCCCTTGAAATTTCCCGGGTGTTCGGTGTATCTCATGAATAAATAACATGTAAGCAATCATGGAGGCCATAGGGTTGAAAAATAAAAGAGGCGAAAACGTAAACCGAGACCTACCCATTGTCGTTTTCGTCTTCAACGGCTACACTCGTTGTTCCCCGTTTTGCACCAAGATCTCGTTCGTGAGACCCTCCAAATCGTGACACACGATCCACCCACGTATCTTGCACGTCGTGCTAGCAACGAACAAGTATGTAATTTTTGGAGTGGATGAATCAACAACACGTTATGGATTAACGGTATTGATTCATCAATATTCTAATGTTCCAAGAACAAAAGAACAAGAATTATTTTCTTGCTAAGAGAGAGAGGGGGCGGACGAGAGGAGAGAGGGAGAGAGTTGTGTGTGTGTTGGAATTTCATCATCCTTCAAAAGGTGCAAGGCTAGGGGTTTATATAGAGGAGGAGTTTAATCCTCTTTAAACTCCAACTCTTTAGAAGCTTAATTTGACTAGGATTTTGACCTAGTCAAAGTCCTAGTCAAAGTAGAATTTGACCTTGTCAAATTCAATCCTAGCCTTTCATCTCTGCCATTAAATCTCAACCATTAATTTAATTTAATGGAATATTTAAATCCTATTAAATATTCCAAAAGGCCAAATAAATATAATAAATGAATATTAATATTTATTCTAGGCCCATTAAATTAATTCCCTTAATAAATCCAATTTATTAATTTAATTCCCTTTATCAAATAGAAGGAATTACTTCTCCAAGAAAATATAGGACCCGATTAAATCCAATTTAATCATTCCTTTACTCCAATATTTAATTCCAAATTAAATACTAAGTGTGTGTGTGGATAGTGTGTGACTCTTTAGGTTCACCTTTCAGCTAGACTTGGTCGGATTCCTAGAATCCATCCGTTACCATGGGTGGCCATCTAGCAACGGTCCATGGCACTAGAGACTAGGTGAAATGTTCGGGGATGAACATTTAGGTTCTCACAGTACACTTGTCCTTCTGTCTTCGGTCTCATCACTTAGGGTCTAGGGCATGGAAAATACAGGTACCCATTTTGGACCTAAGTGTCGGTCTGTCCTTACTAAACGACGCAAGGGAAACCTTCCTTCTGTTCAGTTACTGTGGCCACAGATTTTAGGGACAAGAAACAGAGAATACATGAGACTCAACTGTCAATGCCTTTTGACAGGAGACATATCCTTTCTTGGAAATTACTGTCACGCTGTACACCAGAGCTGCACTAGACATGGCTTATGACTACTCAAGAGTATTTTGGCAATCTCTCACCATATCTAAGATACAGACCTAATGTACAGGTAAACTCAGTAGTTCCTCAAGTCAAAGGACTTGACCTGTACCGTTGGAACCGGGAATACACATCTTACCTTGTTGACCGTACTCAAGGTCCTCCGTAAGACGGTTCCCGCGAGTCACCTCAGTCAGCTGCTTCCTAGCATGCTAACCCACTAACACTGCTTAGACGATCTTCGTCACCCGTCGATGAAATACGACAGCAGATGCTTAGTGCAAGTCTCAAGGGGAATCTCGGTACCCATTTTCGAGATTCCCTGACTTGGAGATTTCTGGACTGATTCGGTAAGACTGATTTCATGGACCTACCTCTAAGCGTAGTCCCAGTCCCCGAAATCGATTCTCAGTCCGTGGACTTTGTTTGCGTAGTGAACAGATATGTGATAGCAGATATAAGTGAACGTAAACAAAGTGTTTGCCATATGAATTTTCACTTCTATATTCATAAATGATTTTATCGAACACCTGAAATTGTCTAGACATAGGTTATACATTCCCGCCAAAATTGGCTTACATGGTCACCTATTCTAACACTTGAGTAGTCATAAGCCATATTTAGTGCAGCTTCAGAGTACAAAGTGACAGTAGTTTCCAATAAAGGATCTGTCTCCTGTCAAAATTCCATATGACGATTCCCACGAGTCACCTCAGTCAGCAGCCACCTAGTTGGTTGACCCACTAACACTGCATGGATGAGCCTCGTCACTTGTCGATGAAATGCAACTGCAGATGCTTAGTGCAAGTCTCAAATAGATTCTCGATGCCCTGTCTCGGGATTCCTTTGACTTGGAGTATTTCAGATCGATTCGGCGAAACTGATTTCATGAACCTACCTCCAAGCCCAGTTCCAATTTCCGGAAATGTTATTTCGGTCTGTGGGCATTTGTTGTGACATCGAAACGATGCAACCACTAAGCACAACAAACTTATGCTTATGAATCCTTACTACATTCATTAACATAATATTACTTGTTCAAAGATTGACGAATAGTTCTCAGAACAACCAATACTATTGACTTTTTGGTCACCTATTCTAACAATCTCCCACTTGACCATTAAGTCAATTACCCACTTTGTTCAGAATTCTCTGAGTATGAGTAATCTACGATACCGACTAAGGTATTGTGAGTCTGCTTATATTTCCTTGCCGAAGCAATACGGTCTAACCGTGTTACCTCTATCCACCATTGCCTTCTAGAGATGGTGGTTATCTAAGAATATTTTCGTGGATCTTGTGATGAGATCTCATGCCAATAGTCCCATAGCCAAGTTGCCTGCCATATAGACGAACATGGCTTGGCCGTGCTAGGCCCCACGTCCATCCTATGGACGCGGTCTTCATCAGTGACCACTATCCGATGCACTCGTCATTGGGCCTGACTGTGCATACCTTTGAGACCAACTGGTTTTCACTTATGCTTTGGAAACTAGTATCATTTTAGCCTTCTAAAGCAACTCTCAACAGACGGTGCATCATGAACACATCTTTAGTCCTTATTCAAGTACTAAGGATCGTTCTTGATTGTTGTCTTCAACCCCTTAGTGCATTACCGATTTCTGCTGAGCCATGCAAGAAGCACACTCAACATCGGTTCCTATGCACCGAGTAAACATATCGTATGTTTGCCTAGGGTTAAAACATAGGGGATACCCAACATCCAAGCCTTCTCATTAGTCCACTGTGACTAAGTCTCAAATGACTTGATGCTTTATTCATAGTATCTAAGCTTTCTCATCAGTCTTATCATGACTGAGTCTCGAACAACTTGTCCCTCTACATATCTGTGTTTTCTCATCAGTCTACCATTGACTGAATCTTTGGAAAAACTCAATTCATGATATGTATGTGGGAACCTTAAAATGTCATGGAGAATTTTCGTGAGTTACGGTTTGTGTTTTAGTGATTCCTAATATCTTGAATTCATCCACGAATTAAGACATTACACACTTAAACACATGGAACACCATTTCTACTCCCACTTATCTCCTACGTCGTTTAAGACCGAGTCATGCTCCGTATGAGCTCGTCAAAACGAATATTCCAATTACGCGGTGTTTCAAGCCTTGTTTGAATTTGCTAGCGGATTCTATGGCTCCACTCCATAAATCCTACTACGATGTCCAACATAACGTTCCACAGGTCATTTGGATCACTATCCAAATTTGACCGAACATATCCCGATCACTCGTACCTCCTACGTGAAAGATTATGTGGATCGTCCCGGGAAAAGCGCGAATGCGGAAGCGCGGTATAATTAAAAAATAAATGCGGAATTTAAACATGCTTTTAAATTAAAAACACGTTTCAAAGGGTGTGCCTTTGAAATTTTCCCGGGCATTCGGTGTATCTCATGAAGGTATAACATAAAATAAATCATGGAGGCCATAGGGTTGGAAAAATAAAAGAGGACGAAAATCATAAACGAGACCTACCCGTTATCGTTTTCGTCTTCAACGGCTACACGCGTTGTTCCCCGTTTTGCACCAAGATCTCGTTCTTGAGACCCTCCAAATCGTGACACACGATCCACCCACGTATCTTGCACGTCGTGCTAGCAACGAACAAGTGTATAATTTTGGAGTGGATGAATCAATAACACATTATCAATTAATGGTATTGATTCATCAAGATTCTAATGTTCCAAGAACAAAAGAATCAAGAAAACTATTTTCTTGAGAGAGAGAGGGGCGGACGAGAGAGATGGGAGAGAGAGAGAAACCGTGTGTGTGTGTTGTGTGTGTGTGTTGGAGTTTCATCATCATGTAAATTGTAGGATGCTAGGGGTTTATATAGAAGAGGAGTTTAATCCTCTTTAAACTCCTCTTTTAAGAACTCTAATTTGATTAGGATTTTGACCTAGTCAAAGTCCTAGTCAAACTAATGTTTTGACCTAGTCAAAACGATCCTAGCCATCCATCTCTCCCATTAATCTCAACCGTTGATTTAATTTAATTTAATGGAAATATTTAAAAACCTATTTAAATATTTCCAAGAGGCTAAAATAAATATAAATATTATTAACCCATTAAATAAATCCCTTTGATAAATCCAATTTATCAATTTAATTTCTTCTATCAAATAGAAAGAATTATTTCTCCAAGAAAAATAAAGGTCCCGATTAAATCTAATTTAATCATTCCTTCACTCCAATATTTAATTCCAAATTAAATATTTAATTGTGTGTGGATAGTGTGTGACTCTTTAGGTTCACCATTCAGCTAGACTTGGTCGGATTCCTAGAATCCGTCCGTTACCATGGGTGGCCATCTAGCAACGGTCCATGGCACTAGAGACTAGGTGAAATATTCAGGGATGAACATTTAGGCTCTAACAGTACACTTGTCCTTCTGTCTTCGGTCTCATCACTTAGAGTCTAGGGCACCGGAAAATGCAGGTACCCATTTTAGACCTAAGTGTCGGTCTGTCCTCACTAAACGCCGCAAGGGAATCCTTCCCTTCTGTTCAGTCACTGTGGCCACAGTTTTAGGGACAAGACCTAGAGTATACATGAGACTCAACTGCCAAAACCTATTGACAGGAGACAGATCCTTTCTTGGAAACTACTGTCACTTTGCACACCAGAACTGCACTAGACATGGCTTATGATTACCAAAGAGAATTCTGGCAATCTCTCACCATATCTAAGATACAGCCCTGATGTACAGGTAAACTCAGCAATTCCTCAAGTCAAAGGACTTGACCTGTACCGTTGGAACCGGGAATACACGTCATAACCTTGCTGACCATACTCAAGGTCCTCCGTAAGACGGTTCCCGCGAGTCACCTCAGTCAGCTGCGTCCTAGCAGGCTAACCCACTAACACTGCTTAGACGATCCTCGTCACCCGTCGATGAAACACGACAGCAGATGCTTAGTGCAAGTCTCAAATGGAATCCCGGTACCCATTTTCGGGATTCCTTGACTTGGAGATTTCCGGACTGATTCGGGAAGACTGATTCCATGGACCTACCTCCAAGCGTAGTCCCAGTCCCCGAAATTGATTCTCAGTCCGTGGGCTTTGTTTGCATAGTGAACAGATATAGAAAAGTGAACACAAACAAAGTAATGCCAAATGAAATTCACTTCTTTATTCATTAATGATTTATCAAAACACTTATAATTGTCTAGACATAGGTTACATATACCCGCCAAAATTGGCTTACATGGTCACCTATTCTAACAATCTCCCACTTGACCTTTAAAGCCAATCACCCATATGCCTAATCCCCATCTTCTCAAGATGTTGCGTATGAGCACTTTGCGACATAGGCTTTGTCAGCGGGTCTGCTGTGTTGTCTGCTGAGTTGACTCGGTCCATCCGAACGTCACCTCTTCCTACCATTTCTCTAAGAAGATGGTAGCGTCTAAGAATGTGTTTGGAACGGTGGTGAGATCTCGGTTCCTTCGCTTGCGCTATTGCACCGTTGTTATCACAGAAGATGACAACGGGCTCGGCGATGCTAGGCACCACACCCAATTCTTGGATGTAGTTTCTCATCCAAACCGCTTCCTTGGCAGCTTCTGAAGCTGCTATGTATTCAGCCTCAGTGGTGGAGTCAGCAGTGGTTGCTTGCTTGGAACTTTTCCAAGCCACTACTCCTCCGTTGAGCTTGAATACATACCCCGATTGAGACTTGGCATCATCGTCATCAGACTGGAAGCTGGCGTCGCTAAAGCCTTCCAGAATTAGTTTTCCATTGCCATAGACTAAGAACATTTCCTTAGTCCTCCTTAGGTACTTAAGGATGCCCTTAACTGCATTCCAATGTGCCTCTCCTGCACAGGACTGATATCTGCTAGTCACGCTTAAAGCGTATGCAATGTCAGGCCTGGTGCAGTGGACCCGCATATTGGATGCTACCTACGGCAGAAGCATAGGGGATGACTTTCATCTTTTCAAGTTCCTCATCAGTCTGCGGGGACTGTTTCTTGGACAACTTGATCCCATGCCTCATAGGAAGGAACCCTCGTTTGGAGTTGTCCATTCGATATCTCTTTAGGACTTTCTCCATATACGAGTTTTGGGTGAGCCCTAACATCCTTTTAGATCTGTCCCTGACAATCTGGATGCCTAGGATGTAGGATGCTTCACCCAAGTCCTTCATGGAAAACTTGGTTGACAGCCATGCTTTTGTGTTTCCTAACATTCTGACGTCATTTCCAATGAGCAGAATGTCATCCACGTAAAGCACTAGGAACACTATGGAGCTCCCACTGACCTTCTTGTATACACAAGGGTCGGATTCGTTTTTTGATGAAGTCATAACCCCGTATTACCTCATCAAATCGAATGTTCCAACTCCGGGAAGCTTGTTTGAGGCCATAGATGGACTTCTGGAGACGACAGACTTTCTGTTCTTCTCCAGCGACCGTGAAACCCTCCGGCTGATCCATATAGATCTCTTCTTCAACGAAGCCGTTGAGGAAGGCCGTTTTCACGTCCATCTGCCATATTTCATAGTCATACCATGCTGCTATGGCAAGCAGGATCCGAATGGATTTAGCCATGGCTACTGGCGAGTAGGTATCCTCAAAAATCGACCCCGGGTCGTTGAGTGTATCCCTTAGCTACAAGCCTAGCCTTGAAGGTAGTGACCTCTCCATCAACGCCGAGTTTGCGCTTGTAGACCCACTTACAGCCCACTGGCTTAACACTTTTCGGTGGATCTACAAGTCTCCAAAACTTGGTTCTCGCTCATGGAGTCCATTTCGGTTTTCATGGCCTCAAGCCATTTCCCAGAGTCGATGTCTGACATCGCTTCCCCGTATGTCTTAGGATCGTTATCCAGAAGATCGGTCGCACCTAGAAATCCATATCTCACTGGAGGTCTGGATTCTCTAGTGGACCTTCGGAGAACGGGAACGTTAGTGGTAACTGTGGGCGCTGACTGTATCGGAGCCGGCGGTTCAGGGGCCAGGGCTGGCCTGCCTTGAGGTTGTCCTTCATGCCTAGCATGTTGGACTTCTCTAGGTAGGTCAGTCCTCCTAGTGTCTATCCTGAATCCTCTAGGTGAGGTTTCCGCGACTGTTTCTGATGACTGAGTTCCATCACTTGATTCCTCAAGGATCAGCTCATCAGGTTGGATATCCTCTGGGAAGCCTTGCTCCAAGAATACTGCATTCCTTGAAACAAATACCTTTTGTTCCAAAGGGTCATAAAAGTAATAACCCGCAGTTTCTTTAGGGTATCCAACGAACCTGCATAGGCTAGACCTGGATTCTAGCTTATCTCCCACTAACCTCTTGACGTATGCGGGGCTACCCCACACTTTCAAGTAGTTGTAGGATGCAGGCTTGCCGTGCCATATCTCATATGGCGTTTGGGTCACTACACTAGTAGGCGCCAAATTCAATAACTTGGCTGCCGTTTCTAATGCATAACCCCAAAACGATAGGGGCAATTTGGTAAAACTCATCATGGAACGAACCATGTCCAACAGGGTTCGGTTCCTCCTTTCAGAGACGCCATTTAACTGTGGTGTTCCGGGAGGTGTCCATTCTGATATTATACCATGTTCCTTTAGATAATCTAGGAATTCGGCACTAAGGTATTCACCGCCTCGGTCTGACCGTAGGACTTTAATTTTGCAGTTGGTTTGATTCTCCACTTCAAGTCTGAATTCTTTAAACCTCTCAAGAGCTTCAGACTTGTACCTCATCAGGTAAACATAACCATACCGTGAATGATCATCGGTGAAGGTTATGAAGTAGGAGAACCCACCTCGGGCCTGCGTCCTTAGTGGTCCACACACGTCTGTATGGACCAAGTCCAACAGACCTGTGGCAAGCCTGCTTTGTCCTACAAAGGGCTTCTTGGTCATTTTCCCTCTTAGACAAGATTCACAAGTTGGTAGATTACTCAAGTCCCCAACCTCTAGGTTCTTTGAGTCTACCAACCTTTTCATCCTATCTTGGGATATGTGACCTAGCCTAGCGTGCCACAGACGTGCGTTCCCGTTATTATCTAATTTCCGTTTGTGTTGAGCGTTAAGAACGAAATTCGTTTGTTGCAAGATATAGAGCCCATTATGTAATGTACCAAGTAGATGAGCAATTCCACACCTCATCAAAATAAAAGCAATTTTTATTGATTTTGAACTCATAACCATTATTGTCTAACAATGGAACGGAAATGATGTTTTTAATCATACTGGGTACAAAATAAACTTGCTCTAATTCTATGCTAATGGTATCACTAATAACTAAAGTGGCGGATCCTACTGCTTCTGCCGAGATGGCCTTGCCATTTCCGAGCTTCAGGATCATGTCCCCGCTACTTAGTTTTCTGCTTCTTTTCACACCATGCAAATCATTGCAAATGTGAGCTCCACAGCCGGTATCCAATACCCAAGAGGCAGAATTAGTGACCATGTTAACCTCAATCACAAATATACCTTGGTTTGAGAAAGAGTTTGGGGGCACTCTCTCTTCCAATGCCCTTTCTCACGGCAGTTGATACATATGTCATATGCCTTCGACTGTTGCTTGGAGACAACCTTTCCCTTTCCTTTGCCTTTCCCTCTTTGGCAATGGGAACACTCTGAGTGTTCGTAGCTGCTATGACTGCCTTTCCCTTCCCTTTCTTCCTTTTCCAACGTCCGGCACCCTTGCCTTTCGTCTTGGAAGTAGAAGCACCTCCAAACAATACCGAAGGCGTGGACTTCTTAGTCGTTGCCTTTGTATTGCACCAACATATTGATCAACTCATGAATACCCTTCTCAAGTGCATTCATGTTGTAGTTGACAATAAATTGATCAAAGGAGGGTGGGAGTAACTGAAGGATCACATCTATGTACGTTTCGTTATCGGAGACCTGCCTTTAGGTCCTCGAGCTTTTCCACTAGGGTAAGCATTTTAAACCCCATGCTCTTGTACAGAGGATCCTTCTGTCATTTTAGTTCCAAAGAACGCCTTGGTCGCGACATACCTAGTATGCCGGTCCGGGACTGCATAGCAATCCTTAAGGCGAGCCATTATGGAAGGGACATCGTCTAGCCTTTCATATTGCTTCTGAATCTCATTGGTCATCGAAGCAAGTATGATGCTACGAACCTTCCGGTTATCCTTATGCCAAGTCTCGAACGTCTCACGTTCCTCTGGCGTGGATCCTTCCGGTAAGGTCCTAGGGAGAGGCTCGTCCATGACGTAGCCTTGGTTCTCATAATCCAGGACTATCCTGAGATTGCGCAACCAGTCGTTGTAGTTGGTTCCATTAATTTGTTTTGTCTCAAGAATGGTTGGAAGTGGGTTCTTAGACATTTTAAAAATCTACATGTAGAAAAAAACAACGCGCGATCAGCAGAAAGTAAAGACGGTGGTTTGATAAAAAATAATTAAATGCTTGGTCTTTAGTCATTTAATCCTCCCACTATTTATACGAAAACACGGTACTCTCAAACGTAGTTTTCGGGAAATCCTTTCCTAGTGGGCTTGGGATCCACAGCGATTTTTCCCATACCCCGCTTTTACGATTCGCATGGAAAAAGATCCTGTGGGAGGTATTCCATACCATTCTCGTTCCACGAGATTCCAAGATTATTGCCTCACCCTTTTGGCATGATCCCGAGGACTCCAAGCGAATCATGCTAATTAGGCGTTAGACCCGACCCAATCGACCGAGCCATGGACCCACTAGTACCCCCACGACTCGTGAGACAGGTAGCAGCAGCCCATTTTTCGTTCATGACATAGTGCAGCTTCTTTTAAGTACAATAACGTGCCACGACTCGTGAGACCACGCTATTGACCTAAACAGCTTCCTCACTATGCCACGGATTGGAAGGCATGGACGAACTCCTAGAGTTCATGTCCACTTTATCTAGGGTCTAATATTTTAACATTGGTCCAACCAATGTGAGAGTAATAATGACCGAGATCTCATACTATATCCATACATTCATCCATAATGCATAAATAAAATCCATCCATAGCAGTTATACATGATAAATAAAACCCATTCATCCATCATAATAACCACATGCAAAATTAAAGCCTAGCACGCCCCTGTTGGATGATCACAAGCCCGAATCCTATGCGATCCACTGAGCCCGTAGTGGATCTATGGTCAATCTAGGGTTGGTCCTATACTATTATAATAATAGTAACCCAATCATCATTCTGATTGGGCCTTGGTCTCTTTTTCTCTTTTCTTCACTTCATGGAAAACGCCAAGGGACCTCCGGTCTGGGCTCTCCATGTGGTCCTTCCTTCTTCTCCACCAATTACAAAAAAATGGAAACCTCACTCCTAGTCTACTCTCATTACATATAAAAAAGTAGAAACCCCAGCGAAACCCCGGGGGGAGTACATAAGGAGGGAGGTAGAAAAGCCTTATTATTCCAAGGCACTAGAAAGAGAGAAGGAGAAAGCAGTTAAAGAGGCACACAGGCCCAACAGAAAATTAAACCATACATTCGGTCTAGGGCTCGTGATCATCCATTTCCATCCAACACACATAATCACATGATCCAATCACATAATTACAATATACCAATAATTCATGATTTCCAATCATAATAATCCAAAACAGAAATAAATGATCATGTGCGCAACGTGTGAAAAATAAAACACAAATATTGGTAATAATATTTTTCTCGTTTTAGGAAAACCTTTCCTCATTATTTTAAGTAAAATAACCCCGGGATTCCAAATCCAATTATTTTACTCCTAAAATAATGTCTTTAGGAATTTAGGAAAAAATTGAACCCAAAAAAACGAATTTTTTCAGAATTAATTCAAAATTAAAACTGAAAATAAATTTAAAAATAAAATTACACTAGGGTTTCAAAACCCTAGCCAAGGAGCCACCGGCCGCGCCACCTGCAGCAGTCGGCCGCCGGGCGCGCAGGGCAGCAGGCCCTGCCTGCAGCCTCTGCGCGCGCGCAGGCACCGCCTTGCCGGGCGCGCGCGCGCGCAGGCCCCTGCCTGTGTGCGCGTGCGCCTGGCCGGCATCAGTCTGCGCGGCCTGGCGCATCGGCAGGCCGACGCGCGCGCAGGCTCCTTTGCCTGTGCGCGCGCGCTGGCCTGCTGGCCACCGGCCGCGTCCCTGCGTCGTGCGCAGAGCGCGCGCGCAGACGCGCAACTGGGCGTGCCTGCCGGGCGCGCGCGCGCAGACGCCTCCGTCTGCGTGCGCGCGCGCCTGGCGGGCGCGCCTGGTGCCCGTCCGCGCGCGGGCTCCTCCGCCCGCCAGCCTTGCGCGCGCGCGCGCATGGGCGCGCCTGCCGGGCGCGCGCGCGCAGACACCTCTGTCTGCCGCAGCGCGCGCCTGGAGGCGTTTCCATGCGCGCACGCCCGCGCGCAGCCAACCCGACTGCGCGCTGCCCCTGCGCGGCCGGCAGCGCGCGGGCGCGCAGGCTTCCCATGCCTGCGCGCGTCTGCCCTGCCGGCAGCGCTCGGCTGCGCGCGGCCAGCCTTCCCGGCTGGCCGGCTGTGACGTTTTCTCGTTTTTTCAGATTAATTCCCATCCCTATTCCCAAGAAAAACAGAAAATACCAATATTCAGCAATTCACACGAATTAAAAGCAATAAACTAACATGCTTCAAGAATCAAGAAATTCAAGATTTAATAACAACATGCTATTTCACGTTTCATGCTTAAAACGCACATAAACCTAGGCCTATACACCGAACCGGGCTCTGATACCACTGAAAGATTAATGTGGATCGTCCCGGGAAAAGCGCGAATGCGGAAGCGCGGTATAATTAAAAAATAAATGCGGAATTTAAACATGCTTTTAAATTAAAAACACGTTTCAAAGGGTGTGCCTTTGAAATTTTCCCGGGCATTCGGTGTATCTCATGAAGTATAACATAAAATAAATCATGGAGGCCATATGGGTTGGAAAATAAAAGAGGACGAAAATCATAAACGAGACCTACCCGTTATCGTTTTCGTCTTCAACGGCTACACGCGTTGTTCCCTGTTTTGCACCAAGATCTCGTTCTTGAGACCCTCCAAATCGTGACACACGATCCACCCACGTATCTTGCACGTCGTGCTAGCAACGAACAAGTGTATAATTTTGGAGTGGATGAATCAATAACACATTATCAATTTAATGGTATTGATTCATCAAGATTCTAATGTTCCAAGAACAAAAGAATCAAGAAAAACTATTTTCTTGAGAGAGAGAGGGGCGGACGAGAGAGATGGGAGAGAGAGAGAAACCGTGTGTGTGTGTGTTGTGTGTGTGTGTTGGAGTTTCATCATCATGTAAATTGTAGGATGCTAGGGGTTTATATAGAAGAGGAGTTTAATCCTCTTTAAACTCCTCTTTTAAGAACTCTAATTTGATTAGGATTTTGACCTAGTCAAAGTCCTAGTCAAACTAATGTTGACCTAGTCAAAACGATCCTAGCCATTCCATCTCTCCCATTAATCTCAACCGTTGATTTAATTTAATTTAATGGAAATATTTAAAACCTATTTAAATATTTCCAAGAGGCTAAAATAATATAAATATTATTTAACCCATTAAATAAATCCCTTTGATAAATCCAATTTATCAATTTAATTTCTTCTATCAAATAGAAAGAATTATTTCTCCAAGAAAAATAAAGGTCCCGATTAAATCTAATTTAATCATTCCTTCACTCCAATATTTAATTTCCAAATTAAATATTTAATTGTGTGTGGGATAGTGTGTGACTCTTTAGGTTCACCAATTCAGCTAGACTTGGTCGGATTCCTAGAATCCGTCCGTTACCGCATGGGTGGCCATCTAGCAACGGTCCATGGCACTAGAGACTAGGTGAAATATTCAGGGATGAACATTTAGGCTCTAACAGTACACTTGTCCTTCTGTCTTCGGTCTCATCACTTAGAGTCTAGGGCACGGAAAATGCAGGTACCCATTTTGGACCTAAGTGTCGGTCTGTCCTCACTAAACGCCGCAAGGGAATCCTTCCCTTCTGTTCAGTCACTGTGGCCACAGTTTTAGGGACAAGACCTAGAGTATACATGAGACTCAACTGCCAAAACCTATTGACAGGAGACAGATCCTTTCTTGGAAACTACTGTCACTTTGCACACCAGAACTGCACTAGACATGGCTTATGACTACCAAAGAGAATTCTGGCAATCTCTCACCATATCTAAGATACAGCCCTGATGTACAGGTAAACTCAGCAATTCCTCAAGTCAAAGGACTTGACCTGTACCGTTGGAACCGGGAATACACGTCATACCTTGCTGACCATACTCAAGGTCCTCCGTAAGACGGTTCCCGCGAGTCACCTCAGTCAGCTGCGTCCTAGCAGGCTAACCCACTAACACTGCTTAGACGATCCTCGTCACCCGTCGATGAAACACGACAGCAGATGCTTAGTGCAAGTCTCAAATGGAATCCCGGTACCCATTTTTCGGGATTCCTTGACTTGGAGATTTCCGGACTGATTCGGGAAGACTGATTCCATGGACCTACCTCCAAGCGTAGTCCCAGTCCCCGAAATTGATTCTCAGTCCGTGGGCTTTGTTTGCATAGTGAACAGATAATAGAAAAGTGAACACAAACAAAGTAATGCCAATATGAAATTCACTTCTTTATTCATTAAATGATTTATCAAAACACTTATAATTGTCTAGACATAGGTTACATATACCCGCCAAAATTGTTACAATGGTCACCTATTCTAACACTACGACATTCGGGTTCGTTCTTAAGGGAACTTGGAAATACGATCAATTTAAGTAAGAAATGCAATTATAAGCAACATTTAGCATTATTCTGTCGTAAACCTATACAAACCAGACACCGAGTCTAATTTGTCCTCCCACTTAGTCCCTTGACGTATGTAGGATCCTTCTACATGCTCAAGGACTTTGTCGGGACACAGGCTTGCCAAACCATGGCTCCTTGGCGTGACTCCTAGCAAAGTGCCACGTTCCTTACGTTGGCAATTTTTGAGTCTACGTCTACACGGGCTAAGGTAATTTGGTGAAACTTCGATTGATCTTCGTCCAACGAGGCTCGATCATTCCCTTTATCAGAGACCGTCATACTTGGCCTTTACAGGAAACGTTTCATTGAGAAATTCCATTCTCAACTTGGATGCTCAAGAGCTCCCCACTAAATAACACGGCCTTTTCGATCCTATCAAAACAGGTTTAATTTTGCAACCATTTATGGTTCACACCTTAAGTCTAATTCCTAAACCTCCTATGGGACCTTTAGACTTTTCAACTCTCTTATTGCCTTGGGTATTAGTAACCTACAGTTGTCTTATTGGATCCTTTCCAATAGACTATTTGGCAGGCCTACTTCATCCAACAAAGTGCTTTGGGACTTTCTTCTTCATAAAACACTTGTAAACTTAGTAGATTCGAATCATCTATTTCGAGATTCATCGAACATTCCAATTTACTTATCTTTCAATAAGAGGAAACGTCCCTAGCAGATGCCAAATCTGTAAGTTAGTCTTGATTAATCATTTAGATAATTTGAACTTTTGAATATCCATAAACCTTTTATGGGATGGTATTTTAGGTATTTACATGCAAACACTAGCAAAAATGAAACAATATTCAATAATTTTGTCGATCAAATATGTATGAATAAAACCTTTGTCCAAAAAGAGACATACTTTTGATCATGCTAGATTAACATAATTCCTAAATGAACATCATTATGGGCCTAACAAGTCTTCTAGTCCTTTTCATCAATGGACCTTGCATTGTTGAATCCTAGAATTGTTCTTTGCTTTTAAGTCCTTATTCACTTTCTGCAAACCACTCGCAGATGAGTGATAGGAACTGTATCGAATACCAAATAGAGTAAAAGTGATCATGTAAATACTCAATATCAAATTTTACCTACATTGGAGAGGGGTTTAGGATACTCCTTTTCCGATGGCCCTCTTTACGGCAGTGAATGCTTACGTTCTTAGAAACTATAAACTTGACTGCTTCAACCTTTGCTCTTTCCTTTACCTCCACCTCGTGTTGTAAAGGAACAACACTTGAAGTGTTTAATAGTGTTGATGTCACCTTACCCTTCTTCCTCTTTTGGCGTCTGCACTCTTGCCCTTTCGCTTATGCGACTTGAAGCCTCTCCTACTAGTACCGACGGTGCAGATTTGGGCAATCGTTGACGGGTGGATCGTACTACCAACATAATTACCAACCTATGAGAGATCTTTTTCTAAGCTCGTTCATTTTTGATAATTAATGGTTCGTAGGAGGAAGGAAGAGACAAAGGATCATGCCAATGTACGTCTCTATTTCAAGACTGATGTAGAGATCTTTTGAGCTTCTCCACTAGGGATTGCATCATCACTCCATGTTCTTTGTACAGACATCCCTTCCGTCATCTTAGCTTCAAAAATTCCTTCGTTGCATTTTACCCTACATGTTGGTCCAGGACCATATAGACATGATGCAAAAGTTTGAGCCAACATCATTATATCCTACTTGCCGGTGGTCGTCCTTCAACTTTTGAATGCCAAGCATTGCTTTAGTTGTCAACCCCTCCGACAAGGGCTGAGGAACGCCCTGATCCGGTATGTGAGTTAAAGTTCTAGAAATCTAAGACCATCTTAAGATTTTGCAGTCAATCGTGTAATTAGTTCCCTTTTAATAAGCTCTCTTAGTAATTGTTTTGGTGGATTCCTTAGACATTCACAATATATATAAAGCAGAAATAATAAGCAGAATGAAGTAATATTTGGTTATGTCTCGGTCTTTAGTCCTTAACCCCTCCACTATTTCTAATGAAAACACGGCACTCTCAAACATTGTTTTGGGAAAATCCTTTCCTAGTGGGCTTGGGTATCCCACAGCGATCTCCCCATTACCCCAGCTTTTATGATTCGCATGGGAAAAACAGAACCCGTGGGAGGTATTCCATACTATTCTCGTTCACGAGATTCCCAAGATAATTGCCTCACCCTTTCATGTGAAACCGAGGACTCCAAGCGAATCACCATTATTCGGGGCATTAGACCCGACCCATCAACCGATTCATATAGACCCACTGCTACCTCCACGACTCGTGAGACAGGGGGTAACAGCAGTCTACTCCTCGTGTCTGACAAAGTGTAGCTTCTTTTAGCCACGGAATAGTCGTGCCACGAATCGTGAGACCACGCTTATCAACCTAAAAGATCTTC
>JACGWO010000002.1:18443832-18888793 GCA_034509735.1 Sesamum alatum
AATTGCTCATCTACTTGGTACATTGCATAACGGGCTCTATATCTTGCAACAAACGAATTTCGTTCTCAACACTCAATACAAACGAAAATTAGATAATAACGGAACGCACGTCTGTGGGCATGCTAGGCCAGGTCACATATCCCAAGATAGGATGAAAAGGTTGGTAGAACTCAAAGAACCTAGAGGTTGTGGACTTTGAGTGATCTACCAACTTCTGAATCCTGTCTAAGAGGGAAAATGACCAAAAAGCCTTTGTAGGACAAAGTAGGCTTGCCACAAGGTCTGTTGGAACTTGGTCCATACAGACGTATGTGGACCACTAAGGACGCAGGCTCAAGGTGGGTTCTCCTACTTCATAACCTCTACCAATGATCATTCACGGTATGGTTATGTTCTTACCTAATGAGGTACAAGTCTGAAGCTCTTGAGAGGTTTAAAGAATTCAGACTTGAAGTAGAGAACCAGACCAACTGCAAAATTAAAGTCCTACGGCCAGAACGAGGCGGTGAATACCTTAGTTAGGGAGTTCCTAGATTATCTAAAAAGAACATGGTATAATATCAGAATGGACACCTCCAGGAACACCACAGTTAAATGGTGTCTCCGAAAGGAGGAATCGAACCCTGTTGGACATGGTTCGGTCCATGATGAGTTTTACCAAATTGCCCTTTATCTTTGGGGCTATGCACTAGAAACGGCGGCCAAGTTGTTGAATTTGGCGCCTACCAGTGCATTGACCCAAACGCATATGAATATGGCACGGCAAGCCTGCGTCCTACAACTACTTGAGAGTGTGGGGTAGCCCCGCATACGTCAAGAGGTTAGTGGGAGATAAGCTAGAATCTAGGTCTAGCTTATGCAGGTTCGTTGGATACCCTAAAGAAACTGCGGGTTATTACTTTTATGACCGCTTGGAACAAAAGGTGTTTGTTTCAAGAAATGCAGTATTCTTGGAGCAAGGCTTCCGGAGGATATCCAACCTGATGAGCTGATCCTTGAGGAATCAAGTGATGGAATCCAGCCATCAGAAGCAGCCACGGAACCCTCACTTAGAGGATTCAGGATAAACAGCCGAAGGGCTGACCAACCTCGAGAGGTCCAACATGCTAGGCATGAAGGACAGCCTCAGGAACGGCCAGCCCCGGTTCCTGAACCGCCGGCTCCGATACAGTCAGCGCCCACAGTCACCACTGACGTTCCCGTTCTCCGTAGGTCACTAGAGAGTCCAGACCTCCAGTAAGGTATGGCTTTCTAGGAGCGACCGATCTTTTGGATAACGATCCTAAGATTTATGGAGAAGCGATGTCTGACATTGACTCCGGGAAATGGCTTGAGGCCATGAAAGCCGAAATGGACTCCATGAGCAAGAACCAAGTCTGGAGTCTTGTAGATCCACCGAAAGATGTTAAGCCAGTGGGCTGTAAGTGGGTCTACAAGCGCAAACTTGGCGTTGATGGAGAAGTCACAACCTTTAAGGCTAGGCTTGTAGCTAAGGGATACACTTAACGACCCGGGGCGATTTTGAGGATACCTACTCGCCAGTAGCCATGGCTAAATCCATTCGGATCCTGCTCGCCATAGCAGCATGGTATGACTATGAGATATGGCAGATGGACGTGAAAACGGCCTTCCTCAACGGTTTCGTTGAAGAAGAGATCTATATGGATCAGTCGGAGGGTTTCACGGTCACTGGAGAAGAACAGAAAGTCTGTCGTCTCCCAGAAGTCCATCTATGACCTCAAACACGCATCCCGAAGTTGGAACATTCGATTTGATGAAGTAATGCGGGGTTATGGCTTCATCAAGAACGAATCCCACCTTGTGTATACAAGAAGGTCAGTGGGAGCTCAATAGTGTTCCTAGTGCTTTATGTGGACGACATTCTACTCATTGGTAATGACGTTAGAATGTTAGGAAACACTAAAGCATGGTTGTCAACCCAGTTTTCCATGAAAGACTTGGGTGAAGCTTCCTACATCCTAGGCATCCAGATTGTCAGGGACAGATCTAAAAGGATGTTAGGACTCACCCAAAACTCGTATATGGAGAAAGTCCTAAAGAGATATCGAATGGACAACTCCAAACGAGGATTCCTTCCCATGAGGCATGGGATCAAGTTGTCCAAGAAACAGTCCCCACAGACTGATGAGGAACGTGAAAGGATGAAAGTCATCCCCTATGCTTCTGCCGTAGGTAGCATCCAATATGCGGTCCACTACACTAGGCCTGACATTGCATACGCTTTGAGCGTAATAAGCAGATATCAGTCCTGCGCAGGAGAGGCACATTAGAATGTTGTTAAGGGCATCCTTAAGTACCTAAGGAGGACTAAGGAAATGTTCCTAGTCTATGGCAATGGAGAACTAATTCTGGAAGGCTTTACCGACGCTAGCTTCCAGTCTGATGACGATGATGTCAAGTCTCAACCGGGGTACATATTCAAACTCAATGGAGGAGTAGTAGCTTGGAAGAGTTCCAAGCAAGCAACCATTGCTGGCTCCACCACAGAGGTTGAATACATAGCAGCTTCAGAAGCTGCTAAGGAAGCGGTTTGGATGAGAAACTACATCCAAGAGTTGGGTGTGGTGCCTAACATCGCCGAGCCTATTGTCATCTTCTGATAACAACGGTGCAATAGCGCAAGCAAAGGAACCGAGATCTCATCACCGTCATCATCGGGCGCAAGCAAACACATTCTTAGACGCGACCATCTTCTTAGAGAAATGGTAGGAAGAGGTGACGTCCGGATGGATCGAGTCAATTCAGCAAACAACACAGCAGATCCGCTGACAAAGCCTATGTCGCAGAGCGCTCATACGCAACATCTTGAGAAGATGGGGATTAGACATATGGGCGATTGGCTTTAAAGGTCAAGTGGGAGATTGTTAGAATAGGTGACCATGTAAGCCAATTTTGGCAGGAATATGTAACCTATGTCTAGACAATTTCAGGTGTTTGATAAAACATTTATGAATAAAGAAGTGAAGGTTCATATGGCAACACTTTGTTTACGTTCACTTATATCTGCTATTACATATCTGTTCACTACGCAAATAAAGCCCACGGACTGAGAATCGATTTTGGAGACTGGGACTACGCTTGGAGGTAGGTCCATGAAATCAGTCTTACCGAATCAGTTCGAAAATCTCCAAGTCAAGGAATCTCGAAAATGGGTACCGGGATTCCCTTTGAGACTTGCACTAAGCATCTGCTGTCGTATTTCATCGACGGGTGATGAAGGTCATCTAAGCAGTGTTAGTGGGTCAGCTGCTAGGAAGCAACTGACTGAGGTGACTCGCGGGAACCGTCTTACGGAGGACCTTGAGTATGGTCAGCAAGGTATGACGTGAGTTCCCGGTTCCAACGGTACAGGTCAAGTGCTTTGACTTGAGGAACTGCTGAGTTTACCTGTACATCAGGTCTGTATCTTAGATATGGTGAGAGATTGCCAAAATACTCTTGAGTAGTCATAAGCCATGTCTAGTGCAGCTCGGGTGTACAGAGTGACAGTAGTTTCCAAGAAAGGATCTGTCTCCTGTCAAAAGGCATTGACAGTTGAGTCTCATGTATGCTCTGTGTCTTGTCCCTAAAATCTGTAGCCAAAGTAACTGAACAGAAGGGAAGGTTTCCCTTGCGGCGTTTAGTAAGGACAGACCGACACTTAGGTCCAAAATGGGTACCTGCATTTTCCGTGCCCTAGACTCTAAGTGATGAGACCGAAGACAGAAGGACAAGTGTACTGTTAGAGCCTAAATGTTCATCCCCGATTATTTCACCTAGTCTCTAGTGCCATGGACCGTTGCTAGATGGCCACCCATGGTAACGGATGGATTCTAGGAATCCGACCAAGTCTAGCTGAAAGGTGAACCTAAAGAGTCACACACTATCCACACACACTTAGTATTTAATTTGGAATTAAATATTGGAGTAAAGGAATGATTAAATTGGATTTAATCGGGTCCTATATTTTCTTGGAGAAAATAATTCCTTCTATTTAATAAAGGGAATTAAATTAATAAATTGGATTTATTAAGGGAATTAATTTAATGGGCCTAGAATAAATATTAATATTTATTTATTATATTTATTTGGCCTTTTGGAATATTTAATAGGATTTAAATATTCCATTAAATTAAATTAATGGTTGAGATTTAATGGGAGAGATCAAAGGCTAGGATTGAATTTGACAAGGTCAAATTCTACTTTGACTAGGACTTTGACTAGGTCAAAATCCTAGCCAAATTAAGCTTCTAAAGAAGTGGAGTTTAAAGAGGATTAAACTCTTCCTCTATATAAACCCCTAGCCTTGCACCTTTTGAAGGATGATGAAATTCCAACACACACACAACACACACTCATTTTCGGCTCTCTCTCCCCTCTCTCTCGTCCGCCCTCTCTCTCCACTCTCTCCAAGAAATTCTTTTCTAGTTCTCTTGATCTTGGAACATTAGAACTTAGATGAATCAATACCGTTAATTCATAACGTGTTGTTGATTCATCCACTCCAAAATATACACTTGTTCGTTGCTAGCACGACGTGCAAGATACGTGGGTGGATCGTGTGTCACGATTTGGAGGGTCTCAAGAACGAGATCTCGGTGCAAAATGGGGAACAACGTGTGTAGCTGTTGAAGACGAAAACGACAACGGGTAGGTCCCGTTTAATATTTTCGTCCTCTTTAATTTTCTACCCTATGGCCTCCATGATCATTTACATGTTGTTTACTCATGAGATACACCGAACACCCGGGAATCTCAAGGGTACACCCCTTGAGCGTGTTCTTTAATTTGATTAAAGCATGCTTTAAATTTTTGTATTTTATTTTATATCGCGCTTCCGCATTCGCACAATTTCCCGGGACGATCCACATATTCTTTCATTGACTACACTCCAGTGTGCCTCTGATATTGACTAGTTACGCTCAAAGCGAAAGCCACATCAGGTCTAGTGCACTGAACAACATACTGTATGCTGCCTACGACTGAAGCATAGGGGATGTCCAACATCCGTTAAACTCCTCATCAGTCTTGGGAGACTGCTTTTTGGACAACTTAATTCCATGCCTCATAGGAAGGAATCCTCGTTTTGAGTTCTCCATCTTGAATCTCTTCAAAACTTTCTCAATATACGAAGACTGGGCCATTCCTAACATCCTTCTAGATCTATCCCTGTAGATGTTGATGCCAAGGATGTAGGATGCCTCACCCATATCCTTCATGGAGAATTGTGTTGACAATCAAGCTTTAGTGGTACCCAACATCTTAGCATCATTCCCAATGAGCAATATGTCATCCACATAAAGCACCAAAAACGTAACTGAGCTTCCACTGATCTTCTTGTATACACAAGGATCAGACTCGTTCTTGATGAAATCAAATCCCCGTATGACTTTATCAAAACGTATGTTCCAGCTTCGGCAAGCTTGTTTGAGGCCATAGATGGACCTTTGGAGACGGCAGACCTTCTGCTCTTCTCCAATAGTTGTGAAACCTTCCGGCTGATCCATATAGATCTCTTCCTCTACGAAACCATTGAGGAATGCTGTTTTCACGTCCTTCTGTCATATTTCATAGTCATACCATGCTGCTATGGCAAGCAGTATCCGAATGGACTTAGCCATTGCTACAGGCGAGTAGGTTTCGTCAAAATCGACACCAGGTCGCTGAGTGTAACTTTTTGCCACAAGTCTGGCTTTGAAGGTTGTAACCTCCCCGTCAGCTCCTGAAAGCCTGGCATAGGCGTGTGGATTGTACAGGGAAATAGCGCGAAAGCGAAAGCGCGGTATAAATTTAAATTACAGAATTTAAACATGCTTTATGCGTAAAATAAAAACACGTTCAAGGGGTGTGCCGTTGAAGTTCATGGGTGTTTGGTGTATCTCATGAATTAAAATAATCATGCATAGAAATCATGGATGCCATAGGATTTGTAAAATAAAAGAGAGGACGAAAACTTAAACCGGAACCTACCGATTCGTTTTTTTCCTCTTCTAACCGGTACTCGCGTTGTTCCCCGATTTGCTCCAAGATCTCGCATGTGAGATCATCCAAATTGTGACACGCAATCCGCCCACGTATCTTGTACGTTGTGCTAGCGAACGAACAAGTATTTTGGAGAGGATGGATCAATCACACGTTATTACTTAACGGGATTAATCCTCCTTTTGTTCAATTGTCAACACAAAAGAACAAGAAAAGAGTTTTATTGGAGAGAAAGAGAGAGTGGCGGACGAGATGGGGAGAGGAGAGGGAGCACACGGTTATGGTGTGTGTGTGTGTGTGTGAGGAATCATCATCCTTCTAAAGGTGAAGGGCTAGGAGTTATATAGAGGAGGAGTTTGATCCTCTTCAAAATCCAACTCTAGAAGACTAATTTCACTAGGATTTTGACCTAGTTAAAGTAGTAATTTGACCTAGTCAAATTAATCCTAGCGATCCATCTCTCCTTTTAATCTCAACCATTAATTTAATTTAATGGAATATTTAAAACCTATTTAAATATTCCAACAGCAATAAATAAATATAATAAATACAAATATTTATTCTAAGTCTATTAAATTAATTCTTTCCATGAAAATTAAGGACCCGATTAAATCCAATTTAATCATTCCATTTCTCCAAATATTTAATTCTAAATTAAATACTTAATGTGTGCGGATTGTGTGTGGCTCTTTAGGTTCACCTTTCAGCTAGACTTGGTCGGATTCCTAGAATCGCCCGTTACCATGGGTGGCCATCTAGCAACGGTCCATGGCAATAGAGACTAGGTGAAATTATGGAGATGAACATTTAGGCTCTAACAGTACACTTGTCCTTCCGTCTACGGTCTCACCACTTAGGGTCTAGGGCACGGAAAATGCAGGTACCCATTTTGGACCTAAGTGTCAGTTTGTCCTTACTAAACACCGCAAGGGAAACCTTCCCTTCTGTTCAGTTACTGTGGCCACAGATTTTAGGGACAAGACACAGAGCATTTGTGAGACTCAACTGTCAATGCCTTTTGACAGGAGACAGATCCTTTCTTGGAAACTACTGTCACTCTGTACACCGGAGCTGCACTAGACATGGCTTATGACTACTCAAGTGCTTCTTGAAAATCTCTCACCATATCTAAGATACAGCCCTGATATACAGGTAAACTCAGCAGTTCCTCAAGTCAAAGGACTTGACCTGTACTGTTTGAACCGGGAACACACGTCATAACATAGCCGACCCTACTCAAGGTCCTCCATAAGACGGTTCCCGCGAGTCACCTCAGTCAGCTGCTCCCCAGCAAGCTAACCCACTAACACTGCTCAGACGACCTTTGTCACCCGTCAATGAAATACGACAGCAGATGGTTAGTGCAAGTCTCAAGGGGAATCTCGGTACCCATTTCCGAGATTCCTTGACTTGGAGATTTTCGGACTGATTCGGCAGGACTGATTTCATGGACCTACCTCGAAGTATAGTCCCAGTCCCCCAAATACGTTTTCAGTCCGTGGGCTTTGTTTGCGTAGTGAACAGATATATAAAGCAGATAAAGTGATCACAAACAAAGTAATGCCAAATGAATATCACTTTTTTTTATTCACTAATAATTCATCAAGTCCTTGAAATTGTTTAGATAGGTTACATTTTGCCTGCCAAGATTGGCTACATGGTCACCTATTCTAACAATCTCCCACTTGACCTTAAAGCCAATCGCCCATATGTCTAATCCCCATCTTCTCAAGATATTGCGTATGAACGCTCAGCAACATAGGCTTTGTCAGCGGATCTGCTGAGTTGACTCGGTCCATCCGAACGTCACCTCTTCCTACAATTTCTCTTAGAAGATGGTAGCGTCTTAGAATGTGTTTGGAACGGTGATGAGATCTCGGTTCCTTTGCTTGCGCTATAGCACCGTTGTTATCACAAAACATGATAACGGGCTCGGCGATGCTAGGCACCACATCCAACTCTTGGATGTAGTTTCTCATCCAGACCGCTTCCTTGGCAGCTTCTGAAGCTGCTATGTATTCGGCGTCAGTGGGGGAATCAGCAGTGGTTGCTTGCTTCGAACTTTTCCAAGTGGGGGACCGCTTCCTACTCCACTACTACAGTTTGCGCTTGTAGACCCACTTACAGCCAACTGGCTTAACACCTTTCGGTGGGTCTACAAGTCTCCAGACTTGGTTCTCGCTCAGGGAGTCAATTTCGATTTTCATGGCCTCAAGCCATTTTTCGGAGTCGATGTCAGACATTGCTTCTTGGTATGTCTTTGGATTGTTATCTAGTAGACCGGTCGTATTTAGAAAGCCATATCTCACCGGAGGTCGAGACTCTCTAGTTGACCTACGGAGAACGGGAACGTCAGTGGTGACTGTGGGCGCTGACTATATAGGAGCTGGCGGTTTAGGTACCGGGGCTGGCTCTTCCCGAGGTTGTCCCTCATGCCTAGCATGCTAGAGTTCTCGAGATCGATCAGCCCTTCGGGTATTTATCCTTAATCCTCTAAGTGAGGAATCCGCGGCTACCTCTGATGATTGGTTTCCATCACTTGATTCCTCAAGGATCAGTTCATTAGGTTGGATATGCTTTGGAAAGCCTTGTTCCAAGAATACTGCGTTCCTTGAAACAAAAATACCTTTTGTTCCAAGGGGTCATAGAAGTAATAACCTGCAGTTTCTTTAGGGTATCCAACGAACCTGCATAAGCTAGACCTGGATTCTAGCTTATCTCCCACTAACCTCTTGACGTATGCGAGGCTACCCCACACTTTCAAGTAGTTGTAAGACGCAGGCTTGCCGTGCCATATTTCATATGGTGTTTGGGTCAATACACTGGTTGGCGCCAAATTTAACAACTTGGCCGCCGTTTCCAATGCGTAGCCCCAAAAGGACAAAGGCAATTTTGGTAAAACTCATCATGGATCGAACCATGTCCAAAAGGGTTCGATTCCTCCTTTCAGAGACACCATTCAACTGTGGTGTCCCCGGAGGTGTCCATTCAGATAATACCATTTTCTTTTAGATAATCAAGGAACTCGGTACTAAGGTATTCTCCACCTCAGTCTGACAGTAGGACCTTAATTTTGCAGTTGGTTTGGTTCTCCACTTCAAGTCTGAATTCTTTAAACCTCTCAAGAGCTTCAGACTTGTACCTCATTAGGTAAACATAACCATACCGTGAATGATCATCGGTGAAGGTTATGAAGTAGGAGAACCCACCTCAGGCCTGCGTCCTTAGTGTTCCACATACGTCTGTATGGACCAAGTCCAACAAACCTGTGGCAAGCCTGCTTTGTCCTACAAAGGGCTTCTTGGTCATTTTCCCTTTTAGACAGGACTCACAAGTTGGTAGCTCACTCAAGTCCCCTACCTCTAGGTTCTTTGAGTCTACCAATCTTTTCATCCTGTCTTGGGATATGTGACCTAGCCTAGCGTGCCACAGTCGTGCGTTCCCATTATTATCTATTTTACGTTTGTGTTGAGCGTTAAGAACGAAGTTCGTTTGTTGCAAGATATAGAGCCCATTATTAAGTGTAGCAAGTAGATGAGCAATTCCACACCTCATCAAATAAAAGCAACTTTTATTGATCATAAACTCATAACCACTATTGTCTAACAATTGAATGGAAATGATGTTTTTAATCATACTAGGTACATAATAAACTTGCTCTAATTCTATGCTAATACGATCACTAACTACTAGAGTGGCGGATCCTACTGCTTCTGCCGAGATGGCCTTGCCATTCCCAAGCTTCAGGATCATATCCCCGCTACCCAGTTTTCTTCTTCTTTTCAGCACCTGCAAATCATTGCAAATGTGAGATCCACAGCCGGTATCTAATACCTAAGAGGCATAATAGTGACCATATTAACCTCAATCACAAATATACCTTAGTTTGAGAGGAGTTTGGGGCACTCCCTCTTCCAATGTCGTTTCTCACGGCAATTGATACATATGTCATATGCCCCTCGACTGTTGCTTGGAGACAACCCTTCCTTTTCCTTTGCCTTTCCCCTCTTTGGTAATGGGAACACTCTTAGTGTTCGTAGCTGCTTTGACGGTTTTTTCCCTTCCCCTTCTTCCCTTTCCAACGTCCGGCACCCCTGCCTTTCATTTTAGAAGTTGGAGCACCTCCAAACAATACTGAAGGCGTGGACTTTTTGGTCGTTGTCTCGTATTGCACCAACATATTGATCAACTCATGAATGCCCTTCTCAAGTGCATTCATGTTGTAGTTGACAATAAATTGGTCGAAGGAGGGTGGGAGAGACTGAAGGATCACATCTATGTATGTTTCATTATCGAGGCCTGCCTTTAGGTCCTCGAGCTTTACCACCAGGGTAAGCATTTTAACCCCGTGCTCTTGTACAGAGGATCCTTCTGTCATTTTGGTTCCAAAGAACGCCTTGGTCGCGACATACTTAGTATGCCGGTCTGAGACGACATAGCAATCCTTAAGGCGAGCCATAATGGAAGGGACATCCTCTAGCCTTTCATATTGCTTCTGAATCTCATTTGTCATTGAAGCAAGTTTGACGCTACGGACCTTCCGGTTATCCTTATGCCAAGTCTCGAACGTCTCACGTTCTTCTGGCGTGGATCCTTCCGGTAAGGTCCTAGGGAGAGGCTCATCCATGACGTAGCCTTGGTTCTCGTAATCCAGGACTATCCTGAGATTGCGCAACCAGTCGTTGTAATTGGTTCCATTTAATTTGTTGGTCTCAAGTATGGTTGATAAAGGGTTCTTAGATATCTGAAATCTACATTTAAAAACAGAGTGCACGATCAACAGAATTTAAAAGATGGAGGTTTGATAAATAATTAAATTTTTGGTCTTTAGTCATTTATTGCTCCCACTATTTATACGAAAACACGATACTCTCAAACGTTGTTTTCGGGAAATCCTTTCCTAGTGGGCTTGGAATCCACAGCGAATTTTCCCATACCCCGCTTTTACGATTTGCATGGGAAAAATTCTGTGGGAGGTATACCATACCATTCTCGTTCCACGAAATTCCCAAGATTATTGCCTCACCCTTTCACATGATCCCGAGGACTCCAAGCAAATCATGCTAATCGGGCGTTAGACCCGACCCAATCAACCGAGCCATAGACCCGCTGCTACCTCCACGACTCGTGAGACAGGTAACAATGGTCTACGTTTCGTTCATGACATAGTGCAGCTTCTTTTAAGTACGATAGTCGTGCCACGACTCGTGAGACCACGCTATCGACTTAAGTCAGCTTCCTCACTATGCCATGGACTGGAAGGCATGGACAAACTCCTAGAGTCCATGTCCACTTTGTCTAGGGTCTAATATTTGGACATTTGTCCAACCAATGTGGGAGTAGTAAATGACTGAGATCTTGTAGATAAATAGTAACACATTCATCCACAATGCATAAATAAATAAATAAATAAATTGCATCCCATAGCAGTTAAATGATAAATAAAATCCATTCATCCATTATAATAGCCACATGCAAAATTAAAGCCTAGCACGCCCCTGTTGGATGATCAGGAGCCCGAATCCTATGCGACCCACTGAGCCTGCAGTGGATCTATGATCAATCTAGGGTTGGTCCTACACTATTACATTAATAGTAACCCAATCATCATTCTGATGAGCCTTGGTCTCTTTTCTCTTTCATCTTCATGGAAACGCCTTAGATACTCTATTCTGGCTTCTCCATGTGGACCTTCCTTCTTCTCCACCAAATACATAAAAATAAATCCTCACTCCTATTCTACTCTCATTACATATGTAAAAAAGAAACCCCAGCGAAAACCAGGGGGGAGTACATAACGAGGGAGAAAGAATGCCTTATTATTCCAAGGCAACTAGATTGGGAGAAGGAGAAAGCAGAAAAGAGGCACACAGGCCCAACATAAAATTAAATCATACATTCGGTTTAGGGCTCGTGATCATCCATTTCCATTCAACGCACATAATCACATGATCCAATCACATAAATATATGCTAAAATACCATGATTACCAATCACATCAATCCATGATAAAATAAATGCGTCACGTATGAAAAATATGGTACGACCGTTGGCAATAATATTTTTCTCGTTTTAGGAAGACCCTTCCTCATTATTTCTAGGTAAGTTATCCCCGGAATTCCAAACTCAATAAACTTAACCTCCCAAAATAATGTTCTTTAGAAAAATAAGCAAAATTAAACAAAACAAATTTTCAGAATTAATTAAAAAAATTAAAAACTGAAAATAACGAGAAAACACGATGACGGCAAACCGGCTGCCGCCACCGGCAGCAGTCAGTCGACGCGTTCAGGCTCTGCCTGACCGGGCGCGCGCACGCAGGTCCCTGCCTGCGTGCGCGCGCGCCTGGTCGGCAGTTTCCTGCAGGCCGCGCACCGGCAGGCTCCCGCGCGCACAAGTGCCTCTGCCTGCGCGCACCAGTCTGCCGGCCGCCAACCCTGCGTCTGCCCATCGCAAGCACGCGCGGCCTCTCTTGCCGCGCGTCCGGGCGTGCAGGAGCCCTAGCATGTTGGCCTGGCGCGCGCGCCCGGCCACAGGCCAGCGCCTGTCGCCCGGCCGTGCCACACGGCTGGCCTGACTACGTGCAGCCATGCATGCTTGGCGTAGGCAGCCGCGCAGGCTCCCCTGCCTGCGCGCGTCCGCCTCGCCTGGGCGCACGGCTGCGCGTAGTCAGTCATCGGCTGGCCGCGTGCTGCGTTTCTCCGTTTCATTTGATTCTTGCCCCCGTTTCCCAAGAAAAACAGAAAAATCCCAACATACCAAATATCATACGGATTGAAAGCAAGAAAAACGACATGCTTTAGTGATAAAAATATCAAGAAATAATTAAAACATGCCAAAACACATTTTCATGCTTAAAACGCACATAAAACCCTAGGCCTATACACCAAACCGGGCTCTGATACCACTGGAAGCCTGGGATAGGCGTGTGGATCGTCCCGGGAAATAGCGCGAAAGCAGAAGCGTGGTGTAAATTTAAATTACAGATTTTAAACATGCTTTATGCGTAAAATAAAAACACGTTCAAGGGGTGTGCCCTTGAAGCTCCCGGGTGTTTGGTGTATCTCATGAATTGAAATAATCTGGCATAGCAATCATGGAGGCCATAGGATTTGTAAAATAAAAGAGAGGACGAAAACTTAAACCGGAACCTACCGATTCGTCGTTTTCCTCTTCTAACCGGTACTCGCGTTGTTCCCCGATTTGCTCCAAGATCTCGTATGTGAGATCCTCCAAATTGTGACATGCAATCCGCCCACGTATCTTGTAGGTCGTGCTAGCGAACGAACAAGTATTTTTGAGAGGATGGATCAATCACGCGTTATTACTTAACGGGATTAATCCTCCTTTTGTTCAATTATCAACACAAAACAACAAGAAAAGAGTTTTTCTGTGAGAGAAAGAGAGAGTGGCGGACGAGATGTGGAGAGGAGAGGGAGCACACGGTTATGGTGTGTGTGTGTGTGCGTGATGAGGAATCATCATCCTTCTAAAGGTGAAGGGCTAGGAGTTATATAGAGGAGGAGTTTGATCCTCTTCAAAATCCAACTCTAGAAGACTAATTTGACTAGGATTTTGACCTAGTCACAGGTCCTAGTCAAAGTAGTAATTTGACCTAATCAAATTTATCCTAGCCATCCATCTCTCCTTTTAATCTCAACCATTAATTTAATTTAATGGAATATTTAAAACCTATTTAAATATTCCAAGGGCAATAAATAAATATAATAAATATAAATATTTATTCTAAGCCCAGTAAATTAATTTTCTAATAAATCTAATTTATTAGATAAATCCCTTTTATCTAATAAAAGGAATTAATTCTTGCCAAGAAAATTAAGGACCCGATTAAATCCAATTTAATCATTCCATTTCTCCAAATATTTAATTCTAAATTAAATACTTAATGTGTGCGGATTGTGTGTGACTCTTTAGGTTCACTTTTCAGCTAGACTTGGTCGGATTCCTAGAATCCGCCCGTTACCATGGGTGGCCATCTAGCAACGGTCCATGGCACTAGAGACTAGATGAAATTACGGGGATGAACATTTAGGCTCTAATAGTACACTTGTCCTTTCGTCTACGGTCTCACCACTTAGGGTCTAGGGCACGGAAAATGCAGGTACCCATTTTGGACCTAAGTATCAGTCTGTCCTTACTAAACGCCACAAGGGAAACCTTCCCTTCTGTTCAGTTACTGTGGCCACAGATTTTAGGGACAAGGCACAGAGCATTTGTGAGACTCAACTGTCAATGCCTTTTGACAGGAAACAGATCCTTTCTTGGAAACTACTATCACTCTGTACACCGGAGCTGCACTAGACATGGCTTATGACTACTCAAGTGCTTTTTGGCAATCTCGCACCATATCTAAGATACAACCCTGATATACAAGTAAACTCAGCAGTTCCTCAAGTCAAAGGACTTGACCTGTACTGTTGGAACCGGGAACACACGTCATACCAAGCCGACCCTACTCAAGGTCCTCCGTAAGACGGTTCCCGCGAGTCACCTCAGTCAGCTGCTCCCCAGCAGGCTAACCCACTAACACTGCTTAGACGACCTTAGTCACCCATCGATGAAATACGACAGCAGATGCTTAGTGCAAGTCTCAAGGGAAATCTCGATACCCATTTTCGAGGTTCCTTGACATGGAGATTTTCGGCCTGATTCGGCAAGACTGATTTCATGGACCTACCTCCAAGCGTAGTCCCAGTCCCCAAAATACGTTTTCAATCCGTGGGCTTTATTTGCGTAGTGAACAAATATATAAAGCAGATAAAGTGATCACAAACAAAGTAATGCCAAATGAATATCAATTTTTTTATTCATTAATAATTTATCAAATCCTTGAAATTTTTTAGACATAGGTTACATTTTGCCTGCCAAGATTGGCTACATGATCACCTATTCTAACAGCTCCAAGCTTACGTTTGTAGACCCATTTACACCCAATGGGTTTTACCCCTTTGGGTGGGTCCACTAGGGTCCAAACCTGGTTTGTACCCATCGAGTCCATCTCGGATTTCATGGCCTCAAGCCACTTCTCCATACATCTTTGGATCATTATCCAACTGATCGATCAGGCCCAGAAATCCATACCTATCAGGTGCATGGGATACTCTGGCCGACCTACGGAGGACTGAAACATTATCAGTGGGAACTACTAGCTCAGATGTCACTGCCGCCTTATGGGGTACCTCACTTGATTCCTCAAGGAATACCTCATCGCGTTGACTATCCGATGGAAAACCCTTTTCCAAGAACACTGCGTTTCGTGAGACAAAAACCTTTTGCTCGGAGTGATCATAGAAATAATACCCCGCAGTTTCTTTCGGATAGCCAATGAACCTGCATAAACTAGACCTCGAGTTCAGTTTATCTCCCACTAATCTCTTAACATATGCGGGGCAACCCCACACTTTCAAGAATTTGTAGGAGGTAGGCTTGCCATGCCATATCCCATATGGCATTTGGGATATCTTCTTAGATGGCGCCAAGTTCAAAACTTTGGCCACCCGTCTCAAGAGCGTATCCCCAGAAGGAAAGAGGGAGTTTGGTAAAACTCATCTTGGATCGGACCATGTCCAACAAGGTCCGATTCCTCCTTTCAGGCACACCATTAAGCTGTGGTGTTCCAGGAGGGGTCCACTGAGAGAGAATCCCATTCTCTTTTAGATAATCAGTAAATTCACCACTCAAATACTCTCCACCTCGGTTCGACCGAAGGGCTTTGATCTTTCGACCGGTTTGGTTCTCTACTTCAAGTCTGTATTCCTTAAACCTTCCAAAGGCTTCAGACTTGTACCTCATCAGGTAAACATAACGTATACCGTGAATGATCATTAGTAAAGGTTATGAAGTACGAGTACCCACCTCTAGCCTGAGTATTTAGTGGGCCACAGACATCCGTATGGATCAAATCCAACAGACCATTAGCTAGCGTACTTTGTCCAACAAAGGGTTTCTTGGTCATCTTTCCCTCCAGACAGGATTCGCAGGTCGGTAGGTTGTCCAAATCGTCTATTTCTAGACTCTTTGAGTCCACCAACCTTCTTATCCTATCTTTAGAGATATGACCTAACCTTGCATGTCATATATGTGCGTTATTATGATCATCATGTTTTCGTTTATGTTCTGCAGTCATAATCTAATTAGACTGTTGAAGTATGTACAGACCGTTGACCAATGGACCAAGCAGATGAGAAATACCATCTTTAATAATGAAAAAGCCGTTTTTATTGATGGTAAATTCAAATCCTTCCTTATCATGCTAGGTACATAAAAACAGTCGTTTAGTACAATCCTAACATGACTACTAATGGCTAACTCCATTGACCCTACGGCTTCCGCAGCAACCGCCTTGCCATCGCCTAACCTCAGGATCATCTCATCTATGATTAGCCTTCTGCTTCTTTGCAGTGCCTGCAAATCATTGCAGATGTGAGCACCAAACCCGGTATCCAATACCCATGAAGCAGAATTAGTTATCATGTTTACTTCAACCACAAACATACCTGGGTTGGAGAGGAGTTGTGGGCACTCCCTCTTCCAATGCCCCTTCCCTTGGCAATGCATGCAGACATCATTTGCCTTGGACCGCTGAGAGAACCACGAGCCTTCCCTTTCCCTTTGCTCGGTCCCACCGGAGCAACAGGGACGCTCGAAGCGCGAGCAGGAGCTGCAACCGTCTTCCCTTTTCTCTTCTTCCTCTTTCCAGCGTTCGGCCCTCTTGCCATTCGTCCTGGAGGTCGAAGCCTATCCTATCAATACCACCGACTCCGACTTGTGGGGTGTTGCCTCGTATTGGACCAGCATGTTGATCAACTCATGAATAGACTTCTCAAGTCCGTTCATGTTGTAGTTTACAACAATCGGGTCATAGGACGGATGAAGCGACTGGAGGATCACGTCAATGTACGTGTGATTGTTAAGCCCAACTTTAAGGTCCTCGAGTTTCTCCACTGGGGAGAGCATCTTGACCCCATGACTTTTGTACAGACGCTCCTTCAGCAAGCTTTGTGCCGAAGAATGCTTTTGTGGCGACATATCTAATATGCCTATCCGGAACCGCATAAACCTCGTTCATGCGGAGCATTATGGCGGAGACGTTGTCCAGCCTCTCATACTGCTTCTGGATGTCGTTAGACATCGGAGCCAGTATGATACTGCATACTTTCCGATTGTCCTCATACCATTTCTCGAACGTCAAATGTTCTTCTGGCGTGGACCCCTCCGGTAAGTCGCTCGACGGCGGCTCGTGCAAGACGTAGCCTTGGTTCTCGAAACCGAGGTCAATCCTCAGGTTTCTTAGCCAGTCCGAGTAGTTCGTTCCGTTGAATTTATTAGTCTCAAGTAATGGTTAATGGATTCTTAGACATATCTACATTATGAAAATGTAAAGCAGAACTTTGCAGATGATGGTAACATTATTGTTCAAGTTGAAGACTTGGTCTTTTAGTCTTTAACCCTCCCCCTATTTATACGAAAGTCCGCCACTCTCAAAAGGAGTTTCGGGAAACCATTTCCTAGTGGGCTCGGGATCCACAAGCGTAATCTCCATGCCCCGCTTTTACGATTCACATGAAGAAAACCTCGTGGGAGATATCCAATATCATTATCATCCAATGAGATTCCCAAGATATTTCGCCTCACCTATTCGCATGGTTCCGAGGACTCCAAGCGAACCACGTTACTCAGTGTTGGGCCCGACCCATCAACAAATCATGCCTCAAACTGTCGCCCCCTACGACTTGTGAGACAGGGAAACAACGAGTGCAGTCTTTTTGTTCACAACAATGATGCAACTTTCCCCTAGTCCAAGTGAGCCACGACTCGTGAGACCACACTTGGGTAGTGGTAGCTTCCTCACCACATTGCTGTGGATGGAAGGCTCGAACAGATCAAAATACCATTTTGATCCAAGTCCGTTCTGGGCCTAATATTTAATTTGGTCCAACCAAATGAGAGTATGTGTACGACCGAGACCTCATCACATTATGGTGTTTTAGCATGCATAAATATCCAATATTTAAAGAGATAAATAAATACGCCGCATGCAGAAAACATAGCATACCCCTGTTAGGATGATCACAAGCCCAACCTATGCGACCCACTGAGCCCGCAGTGAGTCTATGGTCTGTCTAGGGTGGTCCTAAATTATTACAAAATAATATACCCATTGTCATTCCAATGTGCCTTGTAATGCTCTTGTTTCACGCCTTGATGCTCCACCTTGGGGTCTCCGACTCCAAATGCTTGTTAAAATTAAAACCTCACCAATCCTATCTACTCTCATTACAATTGAAAGTAATACATTGGCAATATCAACAAGCCTTAACATCATGAGGCTAAAATTGCGGGAGATGATAGTCCCAAAAATAAGAGGCACGCAGGCCCCACCCAACAGAAATTAAATGATCATACATTCATCCATATACAAGGTCTAGGGCTCTTGTGATCATCCCACGTTGATTCCATCAATGCACATAACACAATTATTCCAAATAATCATGCATTAAATCAATGATATTCCAAATATCCATGTGATGTCCAACATCACAAAAGCATAATATATAAATAATATGCAAAATTCAAATTTTCAAATTTAATGGACATTACAAACAATGCATCCAATGGATGTATTAATCCCAAATTAATTAAGCAAATTTAATGTAAGGAATAATCCAATTATTCCAAAATCAAACGTGCAAAATTAATAGATTTTTAGAATAATGTGCAGAAAATACAGAAAATCAAATTTTCTAGAAATGTCTAAAAAATGGCACAAAACGGCTCAGTCGTTGTGCCTGCCGGCCAACCGCGCGCACAGGGCAGCACGAGGGCGCGCTCTGTGCTGCGCTGGCCTCGGCCCGGCAGCGGCTGCCTGCGCACAGCGCGCGCGCGCAGGCACCCGCCTCCATGCGGTCGCCCCTGCCAGCACGCACACTGGCAGCACGCCGGCCAGGCCTGCGCGCAGGCGTGAGCCCGCGAGCGCTCGGCAGCGCGCCTGCCAGCCAGTGACCGGCCGGTAAGGGCGGCAGCCAACCGCTGCCGCTGCTGTCCGAATTTTTTTTTTTTCATGTTTTTTCAACATTATTTTTTCAGCACAAAAACAATAATAATATTCTGAAAATAAGCATGCAATTTTAGATCCAATGTAATAAAATAAGCATGCCAAAAGTCCATCAAATTCAAACAATTGAATCATGATATTATTGACATATTTATGTAATCTAACATGCTATTAAAGCCATAAGAGCAAGTAGATCATGCCAAGCACATAGATCTATGCCCCCTACATCGAACTGGGCTCTGATACCACTTGAAGGACAAGCGGATCCGCCCGGGAGCGCGAGCGGAAGTGAGAAAATTTGTAAAATATAAAATTAAATCGCATATAAGACAAAATTCCAAGGGGTGCACCCTTGGGTGCTCAACTGGGCGTTCGATGTAGGATATGTTAAAGTTAAAAGCATACTTATAACATATAGGGTATAGATGAAAAAGAAAGTTAAGATCTACTAAAGCGTAATAATCGTTACCTAGTAGATTTAACGTGTGCTCGGCTACTAGCGTTGTTCCCTTTTCCGGAATGCTCACAAATCCAAACGTATGGATTCTCCAAAGGTGATCCACATCACGCCGGAAGAAACTCACGTTCTCCTTGCTAGAAGAGAACGGGTTTAAGAAGGAATCGATTTAAGAGAAGAACACTATGGATTAGTGTTCTCTTAAACTTATTTTGTTCTTCTTCTTGATTCAAAATCAAGTGAAGAACACAAGAAAAAAGGGGGAGATGGTTGTGTGAGAGAGAGAGAGAGAGAGGAGAGGGCCGAATTTCTTCTTCTTTTTCCTAGAAAAAGATGAATTATGATTCATATATGCTAGGTGTTGTATATGCTCATATATATACATAATTAACGTGATTATTGGAATGTTTCTAGGTTCATCCAAGGATGTCTAGATACATTCCAATCAATCACCATTAATTCTTCAATCAAGCCTACCAAATTTTATGGTATGATCAAATCATACCAAAAGGGAAGGGCTTGATTGGAGTTGATTTGTCTCTTTCCAAAAGAGATAAGTCAACATACCACCTTGCATGAACATGGCTGATTTCGCTTCCTCCAAGGGAGCATTTCGGCCATGTCTAATTTGGGAAGAAGTCCAACTTCTTCCTATTCCAAAATAGAAATTATTTCTCCTCTCGGGTCAAATTTAATGGACCGGGTTTTTATCGTAATCCAATTATGATGAACCTGATATTAAATCTAATTTAATATCCACTTAAATTATTCCCATTGATCTTTTAATCCAATTAAAAGATCCAATATCTCAACTTTCATATGTAATCGAAAATCTAATTTACCGGTTAAACAAGGGCCCGATACAACATCGACCCGTCCATCCAATGGACTTTCCGTTAAGTAATCCGATTACTTATTTATCCTTCGAGATTGACTCCAAGTCAATCTCTCAACCTCCTCGCTGATTTGTGTGTGATCCTTTAGGTTCACCCTCAGCTAGACTTGGGCCCGTGTCTCACAAGGGCCCGTTATCATGAGTGGCCGTCTAGCAACGGTCCATGGCACTAGAGACTAGATGAATTGTGGCGTGAACATTTAGGCGCCGATTCCGTACGGGTATGGTCCTTCCGTCTACCGTCTCCCGGCCTTATTCTAGGGTATGGAATTGGCCGTCGGTTCCCATCCTTGACTAGGCATCTATGCTTGATACTCGAGACTACGCATGCTTTATTGCGTCGACACAGGAAACCATCCCCTGTTCGACCAATCACTGTGGCCACAGCTTTAAACAGCATGAACGTGTCTCCGAGTGCATAGGAGATACCTCTGTCACATTCTAACAGGGGACGGATCCTCTTCTTGGAATCCACCGTCCTCGCTATACATTCCAACTGCACTGGACAAGGCTTATGATGATTATCTTACAGAATGATCACCTCTCGCCAGATCCAAGATACAACCGTCCTGTGCACGCGACTGCCATGATCCCTCAAGTATGAGGACTACTCTCGTACTATCGAAACCAAGAAAATCCAATCATACCGACCAAGCTCCAAGGCTTCTATATGATGATCCCCGCGAGTCAGTTCAGTCGGCTCGATCCCAGTCGACCAAACCCATCAAGATCGTGTAGGCATCCCACGCCTGTCGCCGATGAAACACGACACTCATCCAATGAATACGACTCTTCATGCAAGTCTCAATAGGACTCTCGATACCCTGTCTCGAGGTCCTCGACTTGGAACGTTTCAGACCCAACTCTTTATCAATCTGTTTCATAACCACCATCCAATGCGTGGTCCAACTGCACCGTTTACCAAATGTGAAATGAGCGCAACAAAGTAAGCACCAAAAATGACGAAAACTCATTTTATCATCACATGATAATATTACTTTTACATCGAGTTGTATAATAGGTTATAAATCGCCAAACCTATTGGCTTTCTGGTCACCTATTCTAACAGTCATCTAGAAAACCTTGAGTTTGTTGGTCGGTGTGACTTGAATTTCCGATTCCGATAGTACGAGTTTGGTCCTCGGAATTGAGGGACAGTTGCGGTCACACACACACCGTGGTTGTATCTTAGATTTGGCAAGAGGCTACCAAGTCAAGAGACTGGGTTGTCATAAGCCCTATCTAGTGCAGTCAAGGTGTGTAGTGTGAACAGTAGGTTCTAATATGGAATCCGTCTCCTGTCAATAGGATTGATGGTGATATCTCACTTACACTGTGAGACTCGTCCTCCAGTAAATTTGTTGCCACAGTTACTGAACAGTGGGATAAGATTCCTGTGACATTTGGTATGGATGAGCCAAGGTTGTAGTCAAGAATGGGTACCGATACCTATTGTCCACACCCTAGACTATAACCGTGATGGAAGACGGAAGGACAAACGTACGAAAGAGCTTAAATGTTCATTCCATAAATATTCACCTAGTTTCCAGTTCCATGGACCGTTGCTAGACGGCCACCCATGGTGACGGACGAATTTTTCATCATAGGATAATTGGAAATTCGGCCAAGTCTAGCTGAGGGTGAACCTAAAGAGTCGCACACAATTCATCGGTAGCGGCGGAATTAATTCCGCGAGGAAAGAACAATTTAATTGGATTAAATTGGTTCACTTTTCTTGGATTGTTAATTCCTTAATTGGATTAAATAGAATTAACTAATAAATTAAATTTATTAAATTGAGAAAATACGCTTAAAATAATTATTTAATTATTTAAGGCCTTAGGGATTATTTTAAATTAGATTTAAAATATTCCATGGAATCCATCTAAGAGACGGACGGGCGAGATAAATGGAGCGATCAATGGCCAAGATCAAGTTTGACTTGGTCTTTTACCTAAGTTGACTAGGATTTGACTAGGTCAAAATCTTAGTCAACCTACGGTTCTCTATGAGAGTTTGAAGAGGACTATGAGAAATCAACTTCTATAAATACTGATAGAAACACACACCTCAAGGGGTTGAAACTCTAGCACACGCACACACACTCGGCCACCTCTCTCTCCCTCTCTCTCCGCCGAACCCCTCTCTTCTCCTCTCCCAGAAAATTTTTCTAATTCCTTGTTTTGATACAAGAGAACTATAGGCAAATTAATCACGTTAATTCATAACGCTAGGTCGATTTGTCCTCCTATAGAAATTCCTTTGATTTCTTGCCAGAACGGGGGATCAAGATCCGGGGGATTGGTGGACAATTTAGAGGGTTCCTGATTGGAATCTTGGTGGCATAATGTGGAATAATGCACGTAGCAGTTTGAAGAAAACGATAACGGTAGATTACACGCTCCCTTTGTATCAACCCTATGACCACCATGATATGCATGCTTTACTTTGATCATGAGATACACCAAACACCCGGGAGGTTCAAGGGAACATCCTTGAATGTGTATTTACTTTTTGTTTAAGCATGTTTTATTTTTCATGTTTTTTAGTTTATCGCGCTTGCCGCATTCGCACTCCCTCACGGGACGATCCACACATGCTTTCAGTTAAAACATGAAAAGTGGTGACAGCCGGCAGGCAAGCCACACAGTAGGCAGTAGGCGTGCGCTGCTACGCAGCAGCCGCGCGAGGAGCGCGCCTACGTTCCCGGGCGGTGCGCTGGGCGCACGCTAGGCGCACAGGTAGTGGCGCTTGCGCGCGCGCACCTAGCCGGCAGTGTTGGGTTGTTTTTCGTGCATTTCGAAAAATTTGATTAATCTGTATTATTCTGGGAATTTTTCTGAACTAACTAACTTGAGGCATTTTAATTTTGGTTTAGATGTGTTGTTTCTTAGAATTAATGTTTCCTTGTTAATTATAGAAAAGAATTTTTCAACAAAAATCGTTATGCATAGGTTGCACAATTATCCAATGTTTGGTGTATATATTTTGCATGTAATTTCTGCACTTATTTTATGGTATGGGATATCATGAATGTTTGAATAGCATGTTTTACGTGAGATGTGTATTTATGCTATTTGAGTTAATTGTGTTGACAAATGATGATCACAAAGCCCTTGGACCGCATGTATGGTTTTATTTAAATTTATTTGTTGGGGTGAGGCCTGCGTGCCTCTTTTCATCTTCTTACCTCTCTCGTTTTGCCTTGGAATAATAAGGCTTTCTTTTTTCCCTCCTAATGTACTCCCCCCAACTGCTAATGGGGTTTCTTATTTTTTTTAATGATATCCTGAGAGTAGATTAGGAGTAAGGTTTTATTTTTGTAAATAAAAAGTTGCCAATGGAAGACAAGCCCAAGGTGTTTGAGGCCATCGGTTGGCCCACGGAGGATCCATGAAGAAGAGGCCCGGTGAAGGCCCATGATGGAGAGCCAAGAAGATGAAGAGGACTTACAAGGCCCATAGCATGTAATGAGTTATAAAATCTTGTAATAGAGTAGGCCTACCCTTTAGATTAACCATAGATCCACTGCGAGCTCAGTGGGTCGCATAGGTTTAGCTTGGTGTATCATCCTACAGGGGTGTGCTAGTTTTATTTTGCATGGAATGCGTTTGTATATGCTTTGAGTATTCTATATGCTTCATGTATGTTTACATTTATGCTTAGAAATATTCCTACAATCAAGCATGCAAGACACTTATATTGATGATGAGTTCTCATTTCTATTAAAACGCTCAAACTTAGTTGGACCAAGTTAAAAATATTAGACCCCTAATAAATGACTAGATTCTAAGTTGTTCGTCCAAGCCTTCCATCCATGACAAAAGTGAGGAGCCTAGTTTCAGTCAATTGTGTGGTCTCACGAGTCGCGCACGTCTTTTGTCCTGAAAATAAGTTGCACATTTGTTGTGAACAAAGTGAATACATTCCTGTTTCCCTGTCTCACGAGTCGTGGGGGGCTGACAAAGAGTGCTATGATTCGGTGATGGTTGGGTCTAACGTGATTCGCTATAGAGTCCTCAGGATCATGTGAAAAGGCGAGGCAAAAAACTTGGGGATCTCGTTGGGATGATGAGAATAGCATGGAATACTTTTCCTAAAACGTTATTATTCCATGCGAATCGTAAAGCGTTTTTTTTGGTATGGAGAATTTCGCTTGTGGACCCCAAACCCAGTAGGAATCATTCTCTAAACCCTTCGTTTGAGAGTGATGGTCTTTCGTAAAAATAGTGGGAGAAGGTTCAGACTAAAGACCGAGTTATTAACTTAAATTAATATTACCATTCTGGCTTACTATCTTTCTGCTTTATATTATATATATATATATTGTGAATGTCTAAGTATCTACCAAATACGTTACGAGAGTCTAGGTTATATGGAACCAACTACATGAATTTGGCTGTGAAATCTTAAGATGGTCTTTAGATTTCCAGAACCTAATCACATGCCGATGAGGACGTTTCTCTAACCCTTGCATGAGGGGTCGACAACTAAAAGCAACCTTCTCGTTCAAGAAGATTAAGGAAGACCTTCGAAAGTCGCACACATCATCTGTAAGTCACGACCATGACCCTAAATGATATCAAGGAAAGCAGCCCTACAAGCCATATGATGCTAGCTCAATTACGCTTTTCTTTGGATGATGTCTATCGCTTACCTCGTGCCCGGACCAGCATGTAAGAATAATGCAACGAAGGAATTTGGAGCTAAGATGACGGCAGGGACGTATGTACAAAGAAACATGGAGTAATGATGCTTCCCTTAGTAGAGAAGCTCAAAAGACCTCCATGTCGGTCTTGAAATAGAGATGTACATTGACGTGATGCTTCAGTCTCTTCCTCCTCCTATGAACAATTCATTATCAATATGAATGAGCTTGAAAGCAATCTTCATAGGTTGATAATTATGTTGGTCTAGTATGAGGCAACGATTGTAAAATCTACGCCGTCAGTACTAGTAGGAGAGGCTTCAACCTTTATAGCGAAAGGGAAGGGTGTCGAATGCTAAAAGAGGAAGAGGGCTAAGGTGACATCAGCTGCTAGCGCTTCGAGTGTTGTTACTATTACACGACAAGGCGGAGGTAAAGGAAAGAGCAAAAGGGTTCAGCAGTCAAGTTCATAGATTCCTAAGAACGTATGCATTTACTGCCGTAAAGAGGGCCCTTGGAAGAGGGAGTGTCCTAAACAAACTCTCCAATGAAGGTAAAATTTGATATTGAGAATTGACATGATTACTTTACTCTATTTGGTATTGGATACCGTTCTTGTCACAAATTGAAAGAAATCGCTGTGGATCGTCCCAGGAATTGCGCGAATGCGGAAGCGCGATAAAAATAAACATACGAAAAATAAAGCATGCTTTTAATTTAAAAGAACACGCTCAAGGGTTGTACCCTTGAGGTCCCGGGCGTTCGGTGTATCTCATGATTGTAAAGCATGTAAAGAAATCACGGAGGCCATAGAGTTGAAAATAAAGAGGGACGAAAAAGATAAAACGAGACCTACCCGTTGTCGTTTTCGTCTTTCAACGGTTACTCGCGTTGTTCCCCGTTTTGCACCCGAGATCTCGTTCTTGAGACCTCCAAATCGTGACACACGATCCACTCACGTATCTTGCACGTCGTTGCTAGCAACGAACAAGTATTTTGGAGAGGATAGATCAATCACACGTTATGAATTAACGGACTAATCTTCCTTAGTTCTAGTGTTCTAAGAACCAAAAGAACAAGAAATAATTTTCTTGGAGAGTGAGAGAGAGAGGGCGGACGAGATGTAGGAGAGGGGAGAGTGTGTGTTGTGTGTGTGATTTTCAAGAATCATCATCCTACAATTGTTGGAAGCTAGAGTTTATATAGAGGAGGAGTTTAATCCTCTTTAAAACTCCAACTCTAAGAACTCTAATTTGACTAGGATTTTGAGCTAGTCAAAGTCCTAGTCAAACTAGTGTTTGACCTAGTCAAACAAATCCTAGCCTTCCATCTCCTCTTTCCATCTCAACCGTTGATTTTAATTTAATGGAATATTTAAATCCCATTAAATATTCCAAAAGACTAAAAGAATAAATATAATATAATATAATAAATAAATATTAATACTTATTCTAAGCCCATTAAATCAACCCTTTAATAAATCCTATTTATTAATTTAATCCCTTTATCAAATAGAAGGAATTAATTTCTCCAAGAAAAATATAGGACCCGATTAAATCAATTTAATCATTCCTTTACTCCAATATTTAATTCCAAATTAAATACTAAGTGTGTGTGGATAGTGTGTGACTCTTTAGGTTCACCATTCAGCTAGACTTGGTCGGATTCTAGAATCCGTCCGTTACCATGGGTGGCCATCTAGCAACGGTCCATGGCACTAGAGACTAGGTGAAATAATTGGGATGAACATTTAGGCTCTAACAGTACACTTGTCCTTCTGTCTTCGATCTCATCACTTAGAGTCTAAGGCACGGAAAAAGCAGGTACCCATTTTGGACCTAAGTGTCGTCTGTCCTTACTAAACGCCGCAAGGGAAACCTTTCCCTTCCTGTTCAGTTACTGTGGCCACAGATTTCAGGGACAAGACACAGAGCATACTTTGAGACTCAACTGTCAATACCTTTTGACAGGAGACAGATCATTTCTTGGAAACTACTGTCACTTTGTACACCCGAGCTGCACTAGACATGGCTTATGACTACTCAAGAGTATTTTTGGCAATCTCTCACCATATCTAAGATACAGACCTGGCATGCCACAGGTAAACTCAAGCAGTTCCTCAAGTCAAAAAGGACTTGGCCTGTACCGTTTGGAACGGAATACACGTCATACCTTTGCTGACCATACTCAAGGTCCTCCGTAGATGGTTCCCGCGAGTCACCTCAGTCAGCTGCTTCCTTAGCATGCTGACCCACTAACACTGCTTAGACGACCTTCGTCACCCGTCGATGAAATACGACAGCAGATGCTTAGTGCAAGTCTCAAAGGGAATCCCTAGGTACCCAATTTTCGGGATTCCTTGACTTGCAGATTTCCGGACTGATTCGGTAAGACTGATTTCATGGACCTACCTCCAAGCGTAGTCCCAGTCCCCGAAATTGTTTCTCAGTCCGTGGGCTTTGTTTGCGTAGTGAACAGAAATGTAAATGCAGATAAGTGAACGTAAACAAAGTATTGCCATATGAATTTTCACTTATTTATTCATAAATGTTTTTATCAAATACCAAAAAATTGTCTAGTCATAGGTTACATATTCCTGCCAAAATTGGCTTACATGGTCACCTATTCTAACAATAATCTGCGTGTAATTTGCAAAAAATGATAAAGATTAAGAAGCCAAGGACAGTTCTAGGATTCAACAAAAGGCAAGGCCATTGCTAAAAAGGACTAGAGACAAGTTGGGCCTATAATTGTGATCATGTTAGGATAGTTTTATAGGGAATTATGTAACCTAGCATGATCAAAAGTATGTCTCTTTGTTGGACAAAGATTTTATTTCATACATATTTTATCAACAAAATTATTGAGTATTAATTCATGTTTGCTAGTGTTTACACGTAAATTCCTAGAACACCATCCCGTAAAAGGTTTATGAATACGCAAAATTCAAATTATCTAAATGGATTAATCAAGACCAACTTACAGATTGGCATCCAAAGAGGCTAAGGCGTCTTCCTCTTATTAAAGATAAGTAAATTTGAAGGTTTAAGGAATCTAGAAATAGACGATTCAAATTGACTTAATTTACAAGTCTTTTCTGAAGAAGGAAAAATCCGGATAGCATTTTGTTGGATAAAGTAAGGCTTGCCAAATAGACTATTGGATGGGATCCAGTAAGATAACTACAGGTTACTGAATACACAAGACCATGAAAGGGGTTCACAAGTCTAAAAGGTCCCGTAGGAGGTTTGAGAATTAGACTTGAGGTGTGTGAACGGAAAATGGTCACAAAAATTAAACCTGTTTCGATAGGATCGAAAAGGCCATGTATTTATTGAGAGCTCTTGAGCATCCAGTTGAGAATGGAATTCTCAATGAAACGCTTCCCGTAAAGGCCAAGTATGACGTCGGTCTCTGAATCAAGGGAGTGATCGAGCCCGTTGGACGGAGGTTGATCGAAGTTTCACCAAATTACCTCAGCCCGTATAGACGTGGACCTGAAAATTGCCAACGTAAGAATGTGGCATTTTTCTAGGAGTCACGCACTATGGTGCCATGGTTTGGCAAGCCTGTGTCCCGACAAAGTCCTTGAGCATGTAGGAGGGTCCTACGTACGACAAGAGACTAGTGGGAGACAAATTAGACTTAGTGTCTGATTTGTACAGGTTTTGCGACAGAATAATGCTAATGAAAAGCTAGTTTTGGATCGTCCTGGAGGAGTGCAAATGCGGAAGCACGATGAATTTAAAACAATTTATTGAATTTAAACACATTAAAGGGTGTTCCCTTGAACCTCCTGGGCGTTTGGTGTATCTCATGAATTAAAGAAAATAAAGCATGCATTTGTTCAGGGTGGCCATAGGGTTGCAACAAAGAAAAATGCCAAGAACATTGACACACCCGGTTGTAGTTTTTCTTCGCACCACTACACGTGTTGTTCCACGTTTTGCCACCAAGATTCCAAGTTAAGAACCCTCTCTTCATCCACGCAATCCTACCGAATCTTGATCCCCGTGCTAGCAAGAAATCAGAGAAATAGGGAGGACAAATCGACCAAGTGTTATTAATAAAATGTGATCAATCCGTCTAGTGTCCACTTGTATCAAAATAAGGAACTAGGCTTTTCTTGGAGAAAAGAGGAGGAAGGGACGAGAGAGAGAGAGAGAGAGAGGATGTCGCGGTGTGTGTGCTCATTAGATGATCACCTTGTGTATGTGTGCATCTATGAGTATTTATAGAAGAGGCACACATTGACTAGGACTTGACCTATTCAAATCCTAGTCAATTTTAGGCTAGACTTTAGTCAAACTAATCTTGTCCTTCCATCTCTCTTCTTTGATCTCATCCGTCCATCACCTTGATGGATAATTTTATGAATATTTAAATCCTATTAAATAATCCATAGGGCTTTAAATAATAAATAATTATTTTAAGCCCATTTTTTATTTCTAATAAATCTTATTTATTAGTTAATTTTATTTAATCTAATTAAAGGAATTAAACAATCCAAGAAAAAGGGAACAAATTAGGTAATCTAATTACATTGTTCCACCTCCCGGGATTAACTTCTAAATTAATCCCTCTGTTTACCGGCGGATTTATGTTGTGACTATTTAGGTTCACCCTCAGCTAGACTTGGACGAAGTTCTAAATCATCTCAAGAATGAAATTCGTGTCCGTCACCATGGGTGGCCGTCTAGCAACAATCCATGGCACTAGAGACTAGGTGAATATTATGGCGTGAACATTTAGGCTCTTCAGTACGTTTATCCTTCCATCTACTATCTCACAGCTATAGTCTAAGGTATGGACCTTGAGGACGTCGTACCCATTCTTGACTTAAGCCTTGGCTCGTCCACACTAAACATCGCACGGATTCCCATCCCACTGTTTAGTTACTGTGGCCACAGATTTATGGAGGACGAGTCTCAGAGTATATGTGAGACACTACTGTCAACCCTTTTGACAGGACACGAATCCTCTCTGAGGACCTACTGCCCACACTACACATCTTGACTGCACTAAATAGGGTTTTATGACAATCGAGTCTTCTCGACTTGGGTAGCCTCTTGCCAAAACCTAGGACACAGGTACGGTGTGTAAGTAAACCACAATAAGTCCCTCAAGTCCGAGGATCAAACCCTGCACTATCAGAACCGGGGAATAAAATTCATACTAGCGATCCTACTCAAGGTCTCCCATAGGACGATTCCCATGAAGTCACCTCAGTCAACTGGCACCTAGCTGGCTGACCCACTAACATTGCATGAACGACCCTCGTCACTTGTCGATGAAACACGACTACAAGCACTTACTGCAAGTCTCAAACGGACTCTCTATACCCTATCTCGAGGTCCTTTGACTTGGAGTGTTTCAGACCATTCCACAGAAACTGATTTCATGACTTGCCATCCTAAGCGCAATCCAGTTTCTTGGATTGACGTTTCGGTCTGTGGGCTTTGCTTGTGCATTGAACAGTTTGTAATATTAAAGCAGTAAGTGAACACAAATAAAGTATTTATCCATATGAATATCACTTTCTTATTCATAATATTTATTAAAACACCGAAACTATCAAACATAGGTTACATAAGCCCAATCGGATTGGCTTCACGGTCGCCTATTCTAACAATCTCCCACTTGACCTAAAGCCAATCGCCCATATGCCTTATCTTAAAGATATTGCGTTATGAGCATTTTGGACATAGGCTTTGTCAAAGGATCTAGTGTGTTGTCTGCTGAGCTGACTCGGTCGATCCGAACGTCACCTCTTCCTACCATTTCCCTCAAGAGGTGGTAGCGTCTAAGTATGTGCTTAGATAGGTGATGAGATCTCGGTTCCTTTGCTTGCGATATTACCCCATTGTTATCACAGATAATAACCACGGGCTCGACAATGCTAGGCACCACACCCAGCTCTTGGATGTAGTTCCTCATCCAAACCGCTTCCTTGGCAGCTTTTGAAGCTGCTATGTATTCGGCCTAAGTAGTGGAATCAGTTGTGGTTTCTTGCTTGGAATTTCCAAGTCAGCACACCACCATTGAGTCTGAACGCATAGCCCGATTGAGACTTGGCATCGTCGTCGTCCGTCTGGAAGCTAGAGTCGCTAAGGCCTTCTAGAATTAATTCTCCACCGCCATAGACCAAGAATATGTCCTTAGTCCTTCTTAAGTACTTAAGGATGCTCTTGACTGCATTCCAATGTGCCTCGCCTGCACAGGACTGATATCTACTAGTTACACACAAAGCGTAAGCGATGTCAGGCCTCGTGTAGTGGACGCTGTATTGGATGCTGCCTACAGCAGAAGCATAGGGGACAGCCGTTATCCTTTCAAGCTCCTCATCAGTCTTGGGAGACTGTTTTTTGGACAACATGATCCCATGCCTCATGGGAAGGGAACCTCGTTTAGAGTTATCCATGTTGAATCTTTCCAGGATTTTCTCCACATATGAGTTTTGGGTTAGTCCTAACATTCTCTTAGATTTGTCCTTGACAATCTAGATGCCTAGAATGTAGGAAGCTTCACCCAAATCCTTCATGAAAAATTTGAGTGGATAACCATGCTTTTGTGTCACCTAACAATCTGACGTCATTCCCAATAAGCAGAACGTCGTCCACATAAAGCACTAGGAACACTATAGAGCTCCCACTGACCTTCTTGTATACACAAGGGTCATATTCGTGTTTGATAAAATCATATCCATGTATGACTTCATCAAAGCGAATGTTCCAACTACGGGATGCTTGTTTGAGGCCATAGATGGACTTTTAGAGACGATAGACTTTTTGCTCTTCTCCAACAACAGTGAATCCCTCCGGCTAATCCATATAGATCTCTTCCTCAACGACATCGTTAAGGAACGCCGTTTTCACATCCATCTGCCATATGTCATAGTCATATCATGCAGCTATAGCAAGCATAATCCGAATGGACTTAGCCATGGCTACTGGTGAGTAGATATCCTCAAAGTCGACCCCGGGTCGTCGAGCGTAGCCTTTCGCCACTAGCCTAACCTTGAAGGTGGTAACTTATCCATCAACACCAAGTTTACGCTTATAGACCCATTTGCACGCCTTTAGGTGGGTCTACAAGTGTCCACACTTGGTTTGTGCTCAAGGAGTCCATTTCGACTTTCATGGCCTCAAGCCACTTTCCTAAGTCGATGTCAGACATCACATCCACGTATGTCTTAGGATCCTTATCCAATTGGCCGGTCACGCCTAAGAAGCCATACCTCACGGGAGGTGAGGCACTCTAGCAGACCTACGAAGGACTTAAACGTCAGTGGTGACTGCGGGCGCAGACATTGCAGGAGCTCGCGATTCAGGTACCGTAATTGGCTGCTCGTGACGTCGTTCGACATGGCGGGCATGTTGACCCTCGTGAGGTGGCTGAAGGACAAGGGGATCCGCCCGGGATTGCGAGCGGAAGCGAGAAAGCGTAAATGCAATACGTAATTTAAAAATTAAATTACATATAAGGCGAAAATCCCAAGGGTGTACCCTTGGGTGCTCAACCAGGCGTTCGATGTAGGATATGTTAAAGTTAAAAGGCACACTTATAACATATAGGGCATAGATGAAAAAGAAAGTTAAGATCTAGTAAAGCGTAATAATCGTTACCTTGTAGAATTAACGTGTGCTCGGCTACTAGCGTTGTTCCCTTTTTCCAGAATGCTCACAAATCCAAACGTATGGATTCTCCAAAGGTGATCCACACCACATCGGAAAAAGCTCACGTTCTCCTTGCTAGAAGAAAACGGGTTTAAGAAGGAATCGATTTAAGAGAAGAACACTATGGATTAGGGTACTCTTAAACCTACTTTGTTCTTCTTCTTGATTCAAAATCAAGTGAAGAACACAAGTGAGAAAGGGGGGAGATGGCCGTGTGAGAGAGAGAGAGGAGAGGCCGATTTCTTCTTCTTTTTCCTAGAAAAAGATGAATTATGATTCACATATGCAAGGTGTTGTATATACTCATATATATACATTATTAATGTGATTATTGGAATGTGTCTAGGTTCATCCAAGGATGTCTAGATACATTCCAATCAATCACCATTAATTCTTCAATTAAGCCTACCAAATTTTATGGTATGATCAAATCATACCAAAAAGGGAAAGGCTTGATTGGAGTTGATTTATCTCTTTCCAAAAGAGATAAGTCAACGTACCACCTTGCATGAAACATCGCTGATTTTGCTTCCTCCGAGGGAGCATTTCGGCCATGTCCAATTCAGGAATAAGTCCAACTTCTTCCTATTCCAAAATAGGAATTATTTCTCCTCTCGGGTCAAATTTAACGGACCAGGTTTTTATCGTAATCCAATTATGATGAACCCTACATTAAATCCAATTTAATGTCCGCTTAAATTATTCCCATTGATCTTTTAATCCAATTAATAGACCAACATCTCAACTTTCCATATTAATCGAAAATCCAATTTACCAATTAAACGAGGGCCCGATACAATATCGGCCCATCCATCCAATGGACTTTCCCTTAAGTAATCCAATTACTTATTTTGTTAGAATAGGTGACCATGTAAGCCAATCTTGGTAGGAAAATGTAACCTATGTCTAGACAATTTCAGTATGTGTTTTGATAAAACATTTATGAATAAAGAAGTGAGATTCATATGGCGTTACTTTGTTTGCGTTCACTTATACATTGCTATTACATATCTGTTTGCTACGCAAACAAAGCCCACGGGCTGAGAATCTATTTCGGGGGCTGGGACTACGCTTGGAGGTAGGTCCATGAAATCAGTCTTGCCGAATCAGTGCGGAAATCTCCAAGTCAAGGAATCTCGAAAATGGGTACCGAGATTCCCCTTGAGACTTGCACTAAGCATCTACTGTCGTGTTTCATCGACGGGTGACGAAGGTCGTCTAAGCAGTGTTAGTGGGTTAGCCTGCTAGGGAGCAGCTGACTGAGGTGACTCGCGGGAACCGTCTTACGGAGGACCTGAGTATGGTCAGCAACGTATGACGTGTATTTCCGGTTCCAACAGTACAGGTCAAGTCCCTTAACTTGAAGAACATCTGAGGTTACCTGTATATCAGGTCTATATCTTAGATATGGTGAGAGATTGCCAAGAAGCACTTGAGTAGTCATAAGCCATGTCTAGTGCAGCTCTGGTATACTGAGTGACAGTAGTTTCCAAGAAAGGATCTGTCTCCTGTCAAAAGGCATTGACAGTTGAGTCTCACGTATGCTCTGTGTCTTGTCCCTAAAATCTGTGGCCACAGTAACTGAACAGAAGGGAAGGATTCCCTTGCGGCATTTAGTAAGGACAGACCGACACTTAGGTCCAAAATGGGTACCTGCATTTTCCGTGCCCTAGACCCTAAGTGGTGAGACCGTAGACAGAAGGACAAGTGTACTGTTAGAGCCTAAATGTTCATCCCCGAATATTTCACCTAGTCTTTAGTGCCATGGACCGTTGCTAGATGGCCACCCATGGTAACGGACGGATTCTCAGAATCCGACCAAGTCTAGCTGAAAGGTGAACCTAAAGAGTCACACACTACCCACACACACATTTAGTATTTAATTAGAATTAAATATTGGAGAATAGGAATGATTAAATTGGATTTAATCGGTCCTTTATTTTCTTGGAGAATTAATTCCTTCTATTTTGATAAAAGGAATTAAATTAATAAATTAGATTTATTAAAGGAATTTATTTAATGGGCTTAAAATAAATATTTATATTTATTTAGGCCTTTTGGAATATTTAAATAGGTTTTAAATATTCCATTAAATTAAATCAACGGTTGAGATGGAAAGGAGAGATGGATGGCTAGGATTGGTTTGACTAGGTCAAACACTAGTTTGGACTAGGACTTTGACTAGGTCAAAATTCTAGTCTACATAGAGTTCTTAGAGTTGGAGTTTAAAGAGGATTAAACTCCTCCTCTATATAAACCCCAAGCCTCCTACAATTGAAGGATGATGATTCTGGAAAAACACACACAACACACACTCTCCTCTCCTCTCTCTCGTCCGCCTCTCTCTCTCCCACTCTCCAAGAAAATTGTTTTTTCTTGTTCTCTTGTTTCTTGGAACATTAGAACTAAGGAAGATCAATCCCGTTAATTCATAACGCGTGGTTGATCTATCCTCTCCATAAACACTTGTTCGTTGCTAGCACGACGTGCAAGAATACGTGGGTGGATCGTGTGTCACGATTTGGAGGATCTCAAAGAACGAGGTCTTGGTGCAAAACGGGGAACAACGCGAGTAGCCGTTGAAGACGAAAACGACAACGGGTAGGTCTCGTTTTAAGATTTTCATCCATCTTTATTTTTAACCCTATGGCCTCCATGATTGTTGTATGCTTTAATTCATGAGATACACCAAACACCCGGGAATTTCAAAGGCACACCTCTTTGAATGTGTTCTTTATTTAATTAAACCATGTTTTAATTTCGTAATTTTAATTTTATACCGCGCTTCCGCATTCGCGCAATTTCCCGGGACGATCCACAATCTCTTTCATATTTATCCTTCGAGATTGACTCCAAGTCAATCTCTCAACCTCCTCGGTGATTTGTGTGTGACCCTTTAGGTTCACCCTCAACTAGACTTGGGCCCGTGTCCCACAAGGACCCTTTACCATGGGTGGCCGTCTAGCAACGGTCCATGTCACTAGAGACTAGGTGAATTGGCCTGAACATTTAGGCGCCAATTTCGTACGGGTACGGTCCTTCCGTCTACCGTCTCCCGGCCTTAGTCTACGGTATGGAATTGGGAGTCGGTTCCCATCCTTGACTAGGCATCTATGCTTAATACTCGAGACTACGTATGCTTCATTGCGTCGACACAGGAAAAACCATTCCCTGTTCGACCAACCACTGTGGCCACAGCTTTAAATAGCACGAACGTGTCTCCGAGTGCATAGGAGATACCTCTGTCACATACAGGGGACGGATCCTCTTCTAGGAATCCACCGTCCTCGCTACATATTCCAACTGCATTGCACAAGGCTTATGATGATCATCTTACAGAATGATCACCTCTCGCCAGATCCAAGATACAGCCATCCTGTGAACGCGACTGCCATGATCCCTCAAGTCTGAGGACTACTCCTGTACTATCGGAACCTGGGAAATCCAATCATACCGACCAAGCCTCTAAGGGTTTCATATGATGATCCCTGCGAGTCAGTCCAGTCGATTCAATCCCAGTCGACCAACCCATCAAGATCTTGTAGGCGTCCCACGCCTGTCGCCGATGAAATACGGCACTCATCCAATGAACACGACTCTTGATGCAAGTCTCAATAAGACTCTCGATGCCCTGTCTCGACGTCCTCGACTTGGAACGTTTCAGACCCAACTCTAAATCTGTTGGTTTCATGACCACCATCCAATGCGTGGCCCAACTGCACGAGTTGTTATCCGTGGTCTGTGGGCTTTGTTGCGATATAAGTAAAACATTGTTTTAACAAATGTGAAAATGAGCGCAACAAAGTAAGCACCAAAAGTGACGAATACTCATCTTATTCATCACATAATAATATTACATTTACATCAAGTTGTCAAATAGGTTACAAATTGCCAAACCTATTGGCTTTCTGTTCACCTATTCTAATAATCTCCTACTTGACCTAAAAGCCAATCACCCATTTGACCTCGGACCTCTTATCCAGATGCTGAGTATGGGCAACTTGCGACATGGGGTTAGCAAGTGGATCTGCTATGTTTTCTGTGGAGCTGACTCGGTCCAACCCGAACGTCGCTCCTGCTATCCATCTCTCTAAGCAGATGGTAGCGTCTAAGAATATGCTTGGATTGTGATGAGATCTCGGTTCCTTTGCTAGCGCTATCGCCCCATTGTTATCATAAAAGATAATTACAGGCTTAGCAATGCTAGGTACTACATCCAACTCTTGGATGTAGCTCATCAACCAAACCGTTTCCGTACCAGCTTCCAAAGCTGCTATGTATTCAGACTCTGTGGTGGAGTCCGTCGTGGTAGCTTGCTTGGAACTCTTCCAAGCAACCACGCCACCATTAAGTCTGACACATAACCAGATTGAGACTTGGCATCATCGTCATCCGACTGGAAGCTAGCGTCGCTATAGCCTTCCAGTATCAACTCTCCACCGCTGTAGATCAAGAACATGTCCTTAGTCCTTTTCAGGTACTTCAGGATAGTCTTGGCTGCACTCCAGTGTGCCTCCCCGGCACACGACTGATACCGACTAGTTACGCTCAAAGCGAAAGCCACATCAGGTCTAGTGGGCTGAACAGCATACTGTATGCTGCCTACGACTGAAGCATAGGGGATGTCCAACATTCATTTAAGCTCCTCATCAATCTCAGGAGACTGCTTCTTGGATAACTTAATTCCATGCCTCATAGGAAGGAATCCTCATTTTGAGTTCTCCATCTTGAATCTCTTAAAGACTTTCTCAATATACGAGGACTAGGCCATTCCTAACATCCTTCTAGATCTATCCCTGTAGATCTTGATGCCAAGGATGTAGGATGCCTCGCCCATATCCTTCATGGAGAATTGCGTTGACAACCAAGCTTTAGTGGTACCCAACATCTTAGCATCATTCCCAATGAGCAAGATGTCATCCACGTAAAGCACCAGAAACGCAACCGAGCTCCCACTGATCTTCTTGTATACACAAGGATCGGACTCGTTCTTGATGAAATCATATCCCCGTATGACTTCATCAAAACGTATGTTTCAGCTTCGGGAAGCTTGTTTGAAGCCATAGATGGATCTTTGGAGACGGCAGACCTTCTGCTCTTCTCCAATAGTTGTGAAACCTTCCGGCTAATCCATATAGATCTCTTCCTCTACGAAACCATTGAGGAAGGCCGTTTTCACATCCATCTGCCATATTTCATAGTCATACCATGCTGCTATGGCAAGCAGTATCCAAATGGACTTAGCCATTGCTACAGGCGAGTAGGTTTCCTTAAAATCGACCCCCAGTCGCTGAGTGTAACCCTTCGTCACAAGCCTGGCTTTGAAGGTTGTAACCTCCCCGTCAGCTCCAAGCTTGCGTTTGTAGACCAATTTACACCCCACGGGTTTGCCCCTTTGGGTGGGTCCACTAGGGTCCAAACCTGGTTTGTACCCATTGAGTCCATCTCGGATTTCATGACCTCAAGCCACTTATCCGAATCAATGTCCGACATCGCTTCTCCGTACGTCTTTGGATAATTATCCAACTGACCGGTTAGGCCCAGAAATCCATACCTATCAAGTGCATGGGATACTCTGGCCGACCTACAGACGACTGGAACATTATCAGTGGGAACTACTGGCTCAGATGTCACTGCCGCCTCATGGAGTACCTCACTTGATTCCTCAAGGAGTACCTCATCGCGTGGACTATCCGATGGAAAATCCTTTTTCAAGAATACTGTATTTCGCGAGACAAAAACCTTTTGCCTGGAGGGATCATAGAAATAATACCCCGCAGTTTCTTTGGGATAGCCGATGAACCTGCATAAACTAGACCTCGAGTCCAGTTTATCTCCCAGTAATCTCTTGACATATGCGGGGCAACCCCACACTTTCAAGTATTTGTAGAAGGCAGGCTTGCCATGCCATTATCTCGTATGGCGTGTGGGATATCTTCTTAGATGGCGTCAACTTCAAAACTTTGGCCGCCGTCTCAAGAGCGTATCCCCAGAAGGAAAGGGGGAGTTCGGTAAAAACTCATCATGGATCGGACCATATCCAACAAGGTCCGATTTCTCCTTTCAAACACACCATTAAAGCCATAAAAGCAAGTAGATCATGCCAAACACATAAATCTATGCCCCTTACATCAAACCGAGCTCTGATACCACTTGTAGGACAAGCGGATCCGCCCGGGAGCGCGAGCGGAAGCGAGAAAGCGAGAGAAGTACGTAAATTTAAATCAAATTTAAATAAACGTGATCCCAAAGGGTGTACCTTGGGTGCTCAACCGGGCGTTCGATGTAAGATGTATTAATAATGAAGCATTTATGTATAATACATAGGGCATAGATGAAAAGTTAAATCTATCAAAGCGTAATAAAACCGTTACCTTTGATGATAATACGTATGCGCGGCTACTTGCGTTGTTCCTTCATCAGAATGCTCACGAAATCCAAATGCATAGATTCTCCAAAGGTGATCCACACCACACCGGAAGAAACACACGTTTTCTTTGCTAGAAGAAAACGGGTTTAGGAAGGAATCGGTTCAAGAGAAGAAAACTATGAATTAGTGTTCTCTTAAACCAACTTTTTTCTTCCTTTTGATCCAAGATCAAATGAAGAACACAAGTGGGAATGGGACATAGAGGGCCGAGAGAGAGAGGAGAGGCCGAATTGTCTTCTCTTTTTCCTTGGAAAAGATGAATTATGATTCTAACACACAAGGTGTTGTATATACTCCTATATATACATAATTAATGTGATTATTGGAATGTGTCTAGGTTCATCCAAGGATGTCTAGATACATCCCAAAAAATCACCATTATTCTTCAATCAAGCCTACCAACTTTTAAGGTATGATCAAATCATACCAAAAGGGAAGGGCTTGATTGGAGTTGATTTGTCTCTTTCCAAAAGAGACGAGTCAACTACGACCTTGCATGAAGCATGGTTGATTTTAGCTTTCTCCAAGGGAGCATTTTCGGCCATGCTCTTTATGGGAAGAAATCTAACTTCTTCCTATTCCAAAATAGGAATTATTTCTCCTCTCGGGTCAAAATTTAATGGACTGGATTTTATCGTAATCCAATTACGACGAACCCAAAATTAAATCCACTTTAATGTCCACTTAAATCATTTCCGTTGGTCTTTTAATCCAATCAAAAGATCCAACATCTCGACTTTCCATATTTAATCGACAAATCCAATTTACCGATTAAATGAGGGCCTGATACAATATCAGCCCGATCCATCTAATGGACTATCCCTTAAGCAATCTAATTACTTATTTATCCTTCGAGATTGACCCCAAGTCAATCTCTCAACCTTCTCGGTGATTTGTGTGTGACCCTTTAGGTTCACCCTCAGCTAAACTTGGGCCAGTGTCCCACAAGGGCCCGTTACCATGGGTAGCCGTCTAGCAACGGTCCATGGTACTAGAGACTAGGTGAATGTTGGCGTGAACATTTAGGTACCGATTCCGTATGGGTACGGTCCTTCCATCTACCGTGTCCCGGCCTTAGTCTAGGGTATGGAATTGGACGTCGGTTCCCATCCTTGACTAGTCATCTATGCTTAATACTCAAGACTACGCATGCTTCATTGCGTCGACACAGCAAACCATTCCCAGTTCGACTAACCCCTATGGCCACAGCTTTAAACAGCACGAACGTGTCTCCGAGTGCATAGGATATACCTCTGTCACATACTGATAGGGGACCGATCCTCTTCTTGGAATGCACCGTCCTTGCTACACATTCTGACTGCACTGGACAAGGCTTATAATGATCCTCTTACAGAATGATCACCTCTCGCCAGATCCAAGATGCAGTCGTCCTGTGCACGGGATTGCCATGATTCCTCAAGTCTGAGGACTACTCCCGTACTATCAGAACCAGGGAAATCCAATCATACAGATCAAGCCTCCAAGGCTTCCATATGATGATCCCCGTGAGTCAGTCCAGTCGGCTCGACCCCAGTCGACCAACCCATCAAGATCGTGTAGGCATCCCATGCCTGTCGCCGATGAAACACGGTACTCATCCAATGACAACGACTCTTGATACAAGTCTCAATAGGACTCTCGGGGGTCTAAATGGGGTCAAGATGCTCTCCCTAGTTGAGAAACTGGAGGACCTTAAAGCTGGGCTTAACAATGACACGTTACATTAACGTGATCCTCCAGTCGCTTCCTCCGTCCTATGACCCGTTTGTTGTAAACTACAGCATGAACGGACTTAAAAAGTCTATTCATGAGCTGGTCCAATACGAGGCAACGACCCACAAGTCGGTGCTGACGGTATTGATAGGAGAGGCTTCGACCTCTAAGGCGAATGACAAGAGGATCGAACGCTGGAAGAGGAAGAAGGGAAAAGGGAAGACGGTTGCGGCCCCTGCTCGCGCTCCAGGCGCCCCTGTTGCCCCGGTGGGGATGGATCACCTTTGGAGAGTTCATACGTTTGAACTATGTGGATATTCCGGAGAGGAACAAAGCAAGTAGCGGTGCACGTGAAAAACTACAAAGGTAACAATTTACATACGCTTTCGTAGTTTATTCCACTCTATGCTCTATGTTCAATATGCGTATTTAATATTGCTACATCCTACTTTGAACGCCCGGTTGAGCACCCAAGGGTACACCCCTTGGGATTTTACGATTATGCTTTTAATTGTTTCAATATCCACATTTCACGCTTCTGCTCACGCTTCCGGGCAGATCTGTTTGTGCTTCACAATTCTCTATGTGTATGCTTTTGTGAGTATTTACAGAAGTAGAACAATCCTATTCCACTTCAAACTCTAATTAAGAATCACACTTTCGACTAGAATTTTGACCTAGTCAAATCCTAGTCAAACTAGACTTTAGGCTTAGTCAAACTAATCTTGGGCCCTTGATCTCTCTACTTCAATCTCGTCCGTTCCATCACCTTGATGGATTTTATGGAATATTTAAATAAACCATAGGGCTTTAAATAATTAATATTTATTTATTTTAAGCCCATTTCCTCATTTCTTATAAATCTAATTTATTATTCCATTAATCTAATTAAAAGAATCAACAATCCAAGATAAGGAGAACAAATTTAATCTAATTAAATTGTTCAACCTCTCGGGATTAATTCTAAATTAATTTATTTGTTACCGGCAGATTGTGTGTGACTCTTTAGGTTCACCCTCAGCTAGACTTGCTCGAATCTCTAATTATCTCATGAAGAAATTCGTCCGTTACCATGGATGGCCGTCTAGCATCGGTCCATGCCACTAGAGACTAGGTGAATATTATTGTTGGAATAGGTGACCAGAAAGCCAATAGGTTTGGCAATTTGTAACCTATCCGACAACTTGATGTGAATGTAATATTATTATGTGATGAATAAGATGAGTATTCGTCACCAATGGTACCTTCTTTGTTGCGCTCATCTTACATTTGTTAAAATGGTGTTTAACTTATATCGCAACAAAGCCCACAGACCATGGATAACAACTCGTGCAGTTGGGCCACGCATTGGATGGTGGTCATGAAACCAACTGATTAAGAGTTGGGTCTGAAACGTTCCAAGTCGAGGACCTCGAGACAGGGCATCGAGAGTCCTATTGAGACTTGCGTCAAGAGTCGTGTTCATTGGATGAGTGCCGTGTTTCATCGGCAATAGGCGTGGGACGCCTACACGATCTTGATGGGTGGTCAACTGGGGTCGAGCCGACTGGACTGACTCGCGGGGATCATCATATGGAAGCCTTGGAGGCTTGGTCGGTATGATTAGTTTTCCCCGGTTCCGATAGTACGGGAGTAATCCTCAGACTTGAGGGATCATGGCAGTCGCGTGCACAGGACGGCTGTATCTTGGATCTGGCGAGAGGTAATCATTCTGTAAGATGATTATCATAAGCCTTGTCCAGTGCAGTCAGAATGTGTAGCGGAGGACGGTGGATTCCAAGAAGAGGATCCGTCCCCTGTCAGTATGTGACCGAGGTATCTCCTATGCACTCGGAGACACGTTCATGCTGTTTGAAGCTGTGGCCACAGTGGTTCGTCGAACAGGGAATGATTTCCTGTGTCGACGCAATGAAGCATACGTGGTCTCGAGTATTAAGCATAGATGCCTAGTCAAGGATGGGAACCGACGCCCAATTCCATACCCTAGACTAAGGCCGGGAGACGGTAGACGGAAGGATCGTACCCATACGGAATCAGCGCCTAAATGTTCACGCCAATTCACCTAGTCTCTAGTGCCATGGACCGTTGCTAGACGGCCACCCATGGTAACGGGTCCTTGTGGACACGGGCCCAAGTCTAGCTGAGGGTGAACCTAAAGGGTCACACACAAATCACGAGGAGGTTGAGAGATCGACTTGGAGTCAATCTCGAAGGATAAAATAAGTAATTGGATTACTTAAGGGAAAGTCCATTGGATGGACGGGCCGATATTGTATCGGGCTTTCATTTAATCGGTAAATTGGATTTTCGATTAAATATGGAAAGTTGAGATGTTGAGACGTTGGATCTTTTAATTGGATTAAAAGATCAACGGGAATAATTTAAGTGGACATTAAATTGGATTTAATATTGGGTTCGTCGTAATTGGATTACGATAAATCCCGGTCCGTTAAATTATACCCGAGAGGAGAAATAATTCCTAATTTGGGATGGGAAGAAGTTGGACTTCTTTCCTTAATTAAACATGGCCGACACGCTCCCTTGGAGGAAGCAAAATCAGCCATGTTTCATGCTAGGTGGTATGTTGACTTATCTCTTTTGGAAAGAGACAAATCAACTCCAATCAAGCTCTTCCCTTTTGGTATGATTTGATTATACCATAAATTTTGGTAGGCTTGATTGAAGAATTGATGGTGATTGATTGGAATGAATCTAGACATCCTTGGATGAACCTAGACACATTCCAATAATCACATTAATTACGTATATATATTAAAATATACAACACCAAGCATAAGTAATTCATTATTCATCTTTTTCTAGGAAAAAGAGAAGACAAAAATCCTCTCCTCTCTCTCAAAATTTCGTGCTCCCTCCCTCTCTTACACTTGTGTTCTTCACTTGATTTTGAATCAAGAAGAAGAACAAAGTAAGTTTAAGAGAACACTAATTCATAGTGTTCTTCTCTTAAACCGATTCCTTCCTAAACCCGTTCTTTTCTAGCAAGAAGAACGTGTGTTTCTTCCGGTGTGGTGTGGATCACCTTTGGAGAATCCATACGTTTGGATTTCGTGAGCATTCCGGAGAAGGAACAACGCTAGTAGCCGGGAGCATACGCTAAACAATCAAAGGTAACGGTTTATTACGCTTTGATTGATTTCATTTGTATATCTATGCCCTATGTGTTTAAATACATGTTTTAATATTTACACATCCTACATCGAACGCCCGGTTGAGCACCCAAGGGTACACCCCTTGGGATTCGCGCGTATTTTGAATTTGATTTAAATTTATGCACTTTCCTCGCTTTTCTCGCTTCCGCTCGCGCTCCCGGCGGATCCGCTTGTCCTTCAAGTGGTATCAGAGCCCGGTTCGATGTAAGGGGTATAGATCTATGTGTTTGGCATGATCTACTTGCTTTTAAATGGCTTTATTGGCATGTTAGATTACATAAATATATGAATAATATGATGATTCAATTGTTTGGATTTAATGGACTTTTGGCATGCTTAATTTTCTTAGATTGGATCTAAAATTGCATGCTTATATTCAGAATAATATTAATGTTATTGTGCTGAAACAGTTTTGAAAAACACAAAAAAAAAAAAATTGGTCGGCGGCAGTGGCACAACGGCTGGGCCGTTTTGTGCCGTTTTCGACTTTTTTCCGGAAAAATTCGATTTTTTGTATTTTCTGCACAATATTCTGAAAAAATGTTAATTTTGCATTTTTGATTTTGGGATAATTGGATTATTCCTTGAATTAAATTTGCTTAATTAATTTGGGATTAATACATGCATTGGATGCATTGTTTAAAATGTCCATTAAATTTAAAATTTGAATTTTGCATATTATTTGTATATTTATGCTTTTGTGATGTTGGACATCACTTGGGTATTTGGAATATCCATTGATTATTTATGCATGATTATTTGGAATAATTATGTTATGTGAGTTGATGGAATCAACATGGGATGATCACAAGAGTCCTAGACCTTATGTATGGATGAATGTATGATCATTTATTTTCTGTTGGGTGGGGCCTGCGTGCCTCTTGTTTTTGGAACTATCATCTCCCGTATTATCAGCCTCATGATGTTAAGGCTTATTTTCTTTATTACCGATGTATTACTTTCAGTTGTAATGAGAGTAGATAGGATTGGTGAGGTTTTACTTTTAACAAGAAATTAGAGTCGGAGACCCCAAGGAGGAGCATCAAGGCGTGAAACAAGAGCACTACAAGGCCCATTGGAATGACAATGGTATATTACTATTGTAATAATTTAGACCACCCTAGACAGACCATAGACTCACTGCAGGCTCAGTGGGTCGCATAGGTTGGGCTTGTGATCATCCTAACAGGGGTATGTTATGTTTTATGCATGCGGCGTTTTTTTATTTATCGCTTTAAATATTGAATATTTATGCATGCTAGAACACAATAATGTGATGAGGTCTCGGTCACACACAAACTCTCATTTGGTTGACAAAATTAAATATTAGGCCCAGAACGGACTTGGATCAAAATGGTATTTTGGTCTGTCTGAGCCTTCCATCGACAGCAATATGGTGAGGAAGCTACCACTACCCAAGTGTGGTCTCACGAGTCGTGGCACACTTGGACTAGGGGAAAGCTGCACTATTGTTGTGAACAAAAAGACTGCGCTCGCTGTTTCCCTGTCTCACGAGTCGTGGGGGGCGACAGTTTGAGGCATGATTTGGTTGATGGGTCGGGCCCAACATTGAGTAACATGGTTCGCTTGGAGTCCTCGGGACCATGTGAATAGGTGAGGCAAAATATCTTGGGAATCTCATTGGATGAGAATGATATTGGATATCTCTCACAAGGTCTTCTTTATGTGAATCGTAAAAGCGGGGCATGGAGATTACGCTTGTGGATCCCAAGCCCACTAGGAAATGGTTTCCCGAAACTCCGTTTGAGAGTGGCGGACTTTCGAATAAATAGTGGGAGGGTTAAAGACTAAAAGACCAAGTCTTCAACTTGAACAATAATATTACCATCATCTGCTAATTTCTGCTTTACATTTTCATTAATGTAGATATGTCTAAGAACCCGTTAACCATGATTCTTGAGACTAACAAATTCAACGGAACGAACTACTCGGACTGGTTGAGAAACCTGAGGATTGTCCTCGGTTTCGAGAACCAAGGCTACGTCTTGGACAAGCCGCCACCGAGCAACTTACCGGAGGGGTCCACGCCTGAAGAACGTTTGACGTTCGAGAAATGGCATGAGGACAACCGGAAAGTACGCAGTATCATACTGGCTTCGATGTCTAACGACATCCAAAAGCAGTATGAGAGGCTGCAACGTCTCCGCCATAATGCTCCGCATGAACGAGGTTTATGCGGTTCCGGATAGGCATATTAGATATGCCGCCACAAAAGCATTCTTTGGCACCAAGCTCGCTGAAGGAGCGTCTGTACAGAGTCATGGGGTCAAGATGCTCTCCCTAGTGGAGAAACTCGGGGACTTTAAAGCTGGGCTTAACAATGACACGTACATTGACGTGATCCTCCAGTCGCTTCCTCCATCCTATAACCCGTTTGTTGTAAACTATAACATGAACGGACTTGAGAAGTCTATTCATGAGTTGATCAACATGCTGGTCCAATACGAGGCAACGACCCACAAGTTGGTGCCGGTGGTATTGATAGGAGAGGCTTCGACCTCCAAAGCGAAATGGCAAAGAGGGCCGGACGCTGGAAGAGGAAGAAGGGCAAAGGGAAGACGGTTGTAGCCCCTGTTCACGCTCCGGGCGTCCCTGTTGCTCCGGTTGGACCGAGCAAAGGGAAAGGGAAGGCCCGTGGTTCTCAGCGGTCCAAGGCAAATGATGTCTGCATGCATTGCCAAGGGAAAGGGCATTGGAAGAGGGAGTGCCCACAACTCCTCTCCAACCCAGGTGTGTTTGTGGTTGAAGTTAATATGATTACTAATTCTGCTTCATGGGTATTGGATACCGGGTGTGGTGCTCACATCTGCAATGATTTGCAGGCACTGCAAAGAAGCAGAAGGCTAACCAAGGATGAGATGATCCTGAGCTAGGCGATGGCAAGGCCGTTGCTGCGGAGCCGTAGGATCACTAGAGTTAGCCATTAGTAGTCATGTTAGGATTGTACTGAACGACCGTTTCTATGTACCTAGCATTGATTAAAACATTGTTTCCATCCCGGTCCTTGATAAGGAGGGATATGAATTTACCATCAATAAAAACGATTTTTTCATTATCAAAGATGGTATTTCTCATTTGCTTGGTACATTGGTCAACGGTCTGTACATACTTCAACAGTCTAATTGGATTATGACTGCAGAACACAAACGAAAACGTGATGATCATAATAACGCACAGATATGGCATGCGAGGTTAGGTCATATCTCTAAAGATAGGATAAGAAGGTTGGTGGACTCAAAGAGTCTAGAAATAGACGATTTTGGACAACCTACCGACCTGCGAATCCTGTCTAAAGGGAAAGATGACCAAGAAACCCTTTGTTGGACAAAGTACGCTAGCCAGTGGTCTGTTGGATTTGATCCATACAGATGTCTGTGGTCCACTAAATACTCAGGCTAGAGGTGGGTACTCGTACTTCATAACCTTTACCTGATGATCACTCACGGTATGGTTATGTTTACCTGATGAGGTACAAGTCTGAAGCCTTTGGAAGGTTTAAGGAATACAGACTTGAAGTAGGGAACCAAACCGGTCGAAAGATCAAAGCCCTTCGGTCGGACCGAGGTGGAGAGTATTTGAGTGGTGAGTTTACTGATTATCTAAAAGAGAATGGGATTCTCTCTCAGTGACCTCTCCTGGAACACCGCAGCTTAATGGTGTGTCTGAAAGGAGGAATCGGACCTTGTTGGACATGGTCCGATCCATGATGAGTTTTACCGAACTACCCCTTTCCTTCTGAGGATACGCTCTTGAGACGGCGGCCAAAGTTTTGAACTTGGCGCCATCTAAAAGGGTATCCCAGACGCCATATGAGATATGGCATGGCAAGCCTGCCTCCTACAAATACTTGAAAGTGTGGGGTTGCCCCGCATATGTCAAGAGATTAGTGGGAGATAAACTGGACTCGAGGTCTAGTTTATGCAGGTTCATCGGCTATCCGAAAGAAACTGCGGGTATTATTTCTATGATCCCTCCGAGCAAAAGGTTTTTGTCTCGCGAAACGCAGTGTTCTTGGAAAAAGGTTTTCCATCGGATAGTCGACGCGATGAGGTACTCCTTGAGGAATCAAGTGAGGTACCCCATGAGGCGCAGTGACATCTGAGCCAGTGGTTCCCACTGATATTGTTCCAGTCCTCCGTAGGTCGGCCAGAGTATCCTATGCACCTGATAGGTATGGATTTCTGGACCTGATCGATCAGTTGGATAATGATCCGAAGACGTACGGAGAAGCGATGTCGGACATCGATACGAATAAGTGGCTTGAGGCCATGAAATCCGAGATGGACTCGATGGGTACAAACAAGGTTTGGACCCTAGTAGATCCATCTATGGCCTCAAACAAGCTTCCCGAAGCTGGAACATACGTTTTGATGAAGTCATACGGGGATATGATTTCATCAAGAACAAGTCCGATCCTTGTGTATACAAGAAGATCAGTGGGAGCTCAGTTGCGTTTCTGGTGTTTTACGTGGATGACATCTTGCTCATTAGGAATGATGCTAAGATGTTGGGTACCACTAAAGCTTGGTTGTCAATGCAATTCTCCATGAAGGATATGGGCAAGGCATCCTACATCCTTGGCATCAAGATCTATAGGGATAGATCTAGAAGGATGTTAGGAATGGCCCAGTCCTCGTACATTGAGAAAGTCTTGAAGAGATTCAAGATGGAGAACTCAAAACGAGGATTCCTTTCTATGAGGTATGGAATTAAGTTATCCAAGAAGCAGTCTCCTAAGACTGATGAGGAGCTTAAAGGATGTTGGACATCCCCTATGCTTCAGCCGTAGGTAGCATACAGTATGTTATTCAGTGCACTAGACATGATGTGGCTTTCGCTTTGAGCGTAACTAGCCGATATTAGTCGTGTGCCGGGGAGGCACACTAGAGTGCAGTCAAGACTATCCTAAAGTACCTGAAAAGGACTAAGGACATGTTTCTTGATCTACGGCGGTGGAGAGTGATACTGGAAGGCTATAGGCGACGCTAGCTTCCAGTCGGATGACGATGATGCCAAGTCTCAGTATGGTTTTGTATTTAGACTAAATGGTGGCGTGGTTACTTGGAAGAGTTCCAAGTAGGCTACCACGATGGACTCCACCATAGAGTTTTGAATACATAGCGGCTTTGGAAGCTGCTAAGGAGTGGTTTGATTGATGAGCTACATCCAAGGGTTGGATGTAGTACCTAACATTGCTAAGCCTGTAATTATCTTTTATGATAACAACGGGCGATAGCGCTAGCAAAGGAACCGAGATCTCATCACGATCCAAGCATATTCTTAGACGCTACCATCTACTTAGAGAGATGGATAGCAGGACTGACGTTCGGTTGGACCGAGTCAGCTCCGCAGAAAACATAGCAGATCCACTTGCTAAGCCCATGTCGCAAGTTGCCCATACTCACCATCTGAATAAAAGGTTCGAGGTCAATGTGTGATTGGCTTTAGGTCAAGTGGGAGATTGTTGGAATAGGTGACCAGAAAGCCAATAGGTTTGGCAATTTGTAACCTATCCGACAACTTGATGTGAATGTAATATTATTATGTGATGAATAAGATGAGTATTCGTCACCAATGGTACCTTCTTTGTTGCGCTCATCTTACATTTGTTAAAATGGTGTTTAACTTATATCGCAACAAAGCCCACAGACCATGGATAACAACTCGTGCAGTTGGGTACACGCATTGGATGGTGGTCATGAGACCAACTGATTAAGAGTTGGGTCTGAAATGTTCCAAGTCGAGGACCTCGAGACAGGGCATCGAGAGTCCTATTGAGACTTGCGTCAAGAGTCGTGTTCATTGGATGAGTGCCGTGTTTCATCGGCAACAGGCGTGGGACGCCTACAAGATCTTGATGGGTTGGTCGACTGGGGTCGAGCCGACTGGACTGACTCGCGGGGATCATCATATGGAAGCCTTGGAGGCTTGGTCGGTATGATTAGTTTTCCCCGGTTCTGATAGTACGGGAGTAATCCTCAGACTTGAGGGATCATGGCAGTCGCGTGCACAGGACGGCTGTATCTTGGATCTGGCGAGAGGTAATCATTCTGTAAGATGATTATCATAAGCCTTGTCCAGTGCAGTCAGAATGTGTAGCGAAGACGGTGGATTCCAAGAAGAGGATCCGTCCCCTGTCAGTATGTGACCGAGGTATCTCCTATGCACTCGGAGACACGTTCATGCTGTTTGAAGCTGTGGCCACAGTGGTTCGTCGAACAGGGAATGATTTCCTGTGTCGACGCAATGAAGCATACGTGGTCTCGAGTATTAAGCATAGATGCCTAGTCAAGGATGGGAACCGACGCCCAATTCCATACCCTAGACTAAGGCCGGGAGACGGTAGACGGAAGGATCGTACCCGTACGGAATCGGCGCCTAAATGTTCACGCCAATTCACCTAGTCTCTAGTGCCATGGACCGTTGTTAGACGGCCACCCATGGTAACGGGCCCTTGTGGGACACGGGCCCAAGTCTAGCTGAGGGTGAACCTAAAGGGTCACATACAAATCACCGAGGAGGTTGAGAGATCGACTTGGAGTCAATCTCGAAGGATAAAATAAGTAATTGGATTACTTAAGGGAAAGTCCATAGGATGGACGGGTCGATATTGTATCGGGCTTTCATTTAATCGGTAAATTGGATTTTCGATTAAATATGGAAAGTTGAGATGTTGAGACGTTGGATCTTTTAATTGGATTAAAAGATCAACGGGAATAATTTAAGTGGACATTAAATTGGATTTAATATTGGGTTCGTCGTAATTGGATTACGATAAATCCCGGTCCGTTAAATTATACCCGAGAGGCGAAATAATTCCTAATTTGGGATGGGAAGAAGTTGGACTTCTTTCCTTAATTAAACATGGCCGACACGCTCCCTTGGAGGAAGCAAAATCAGCCATGTTTCATGCTAGGTGGTATGTTGACTTATCTCTTTTGGAAAGAGACAAATCAACTCCAATCAAGCTCTTCCCTTTTGGTATGATTTGATTATACCATAAATTTTGGTAGGCTTGATTGAAGAATTGATGGTGATTGATTGGAATGAATCTAGACAGCCTTGGATGAACCTAGGCACATTCCAATAATCACATTAATTATGTATATATATTAGAATATACAACACCAAGCATAAGTGATTCATTATTCATCCTTTTCTAGGAAAAAGAGAAGACAAAAATCCTCTCCTCTCTCTCAAAAATTTCGTGCTCCCTCCTCTCTTACACTTGTGTTCTTCACTTGATTTTGAATCAAGAAGAAGAACAAAGTAAGTTTAAGAGAACACTAATTCATAGTGTTCTTCTCTTAAACCGATTCCTTCCTAAATCCGTTCTTTTCTAGCAAGAAGAACGTGTGTTTCTTCCGGTGTGGTGTGGATCACCTTTGGAGAATCCATACGTTTGGATTTTCGTGAGCATTCCGGAGAAGGAACAACGCTAGTAGCCGGGAGCATACGCTAAACAATCAAAGGTAACGGTTTATTACGCTTTGATTGATTTCATTTGTATATCTATGCCCTATGTGTTTAAATACATGTTTTAATATTTACACATCCTACATCGAACGCCCGGTTGAGCACCCACGGGTACACCCCTTGGGATTCGCGCGTATTTTGAATTTGATTTAAATTTACGCACTTTCCACGCTTTCTCGCTTCCGCTCGCTCTCCCGGGCGGATCCGGTTGTCCTTCAATTATGGCGTGAACATTTTAGGCTCTCCAATACGTTTATCCTTCCATCTACCATCTCACAGCTACAGTCTAGGGTATGGACCTTGAGGATGTCGGTACCCATTCTTAACTTAAGCCTTGGCTCGCCTACACTAAACATCACAGGGGTCATCCCATTGTTCAGTCACTGTGGCCATAGATTTAATGAGGACTAGCCTTAGAGTAAAGTGAGACATTATTGTCAACCCTTTTGACAGGAGATGGATGCTCTCTTAGAACCTATTGTCCACACTACACATCTTGACTGCACTAAATAGGGCTTATGACAACCAAGTCTCTTGACTTAGTAGCCTTTTGCCAAACCTAAGATACATGCATGGTGTGTATGTGATCTCAATAGGGCGCACAAGCGAGCACGCGGGCGCACGAGGTAGCAGCGCGCACCTGATGAACGCGCACGAGCACTGGGCACGCGCGCCTGCTGCCTGGCGCGCACGGCCTATTGGCAGTGGCGCCTGCGTGCACGCGCACGCAGCAGATGGGCAGTGGTGCCTGCGTGCACGCGAGATTCCCCTTGAGACTTGCACTAAGCATCTGCTGTCGTATTTTATCGATGGGTGAGGAGGGTCGTCTTACGGAGGACCTTGAGTAGGGTCGGTTAGGTATGACGTGTGTTCCCGGTTACAACAGTACAGGTCAAGTCCTTTGACTTGAGAAACTGCTGAGTTTAACTGTACATCAGGGCTGTATCTTAGATATGGTGAGAGATTGCCAAGAAGCACTTGAGTAGTCATAAGCCATGTCTATTGCAGCTCCAGTGTACAGAGTGACAGTAGTTTCCAAGAAAGGATTTGACTCCTGTCAAAAGGCATTGACAGTTGAGTCTCACAAATACTCTGTGTCTTGTCCCTAAAATCTGTGGCCACAGTAACTGAACAGAAGGGAAGGTTTCCCTTGCGGCGTTTAGTAAAGGACAGACTGACACTTAGGTTCAAAATGGGTACCTGCATTTTCCGTGCCCTAGACCCTAAGTGGTGAGACCGTAGACGGAAGGACAAGTGTACTGTTAGAGCCTAAATGTTCATCCCCGTATATTCACCTAGTCTCTAGTGCCATGGACCGTTGCTAGATGGCCACCCATGGTAACGGACGGATTCTAGGAATCCGACCAAGTCTAGCTGAAGGTGAACCAAAAGAGTCACACACAATCCGCAAACATAAAGTATTTAATTTAGAATTAAATATTTGGAGAAATGGAATGATTAAATTGGATTTAATCGGGTCCTTAATTTTCTTGAAAAGAATTAATTCATTTTATTGGATAAAAGGGATTTATCTAATAAATTAGATTTATTAGAAAATTAATTTAATGGGCTTAGAATAAATATTTATATTTAACATATTTATTTATTGCCCTTGGAATATTTAAAACCTTTTTAAATATTCCATTAAATTAAATTAATGGTTGAGATTAAAAGGAGAGATGGATGGCTAGGATTAATTGACTAGGTCAAATTACTACTTTGACTAGGACTTTGACTAGGTCAAAATCCTAGTCAAATTAGTCTTCTTAGAGTTGGAGTTTGGAGAGGATTAAACTCCTCCTCTATATATACTCCTAGCTCCTCACCTTAAGAGAGATGATGATGATTCTTCAACACACACACACAAACAAACCGTGTGCTCTCTCTCCCTCTCTCGTCCGTCTCTCTCCTCTCTCTCTCTCCAAGAATTGTTCTTGTTCTTTTGTGTTAACAATTGAACAAAAGGAGGATTAATCCCATTAAATAATAATGTGTGATTGACCCGTCCTCTCCAAATAAAATACTTGTTCGTTCGCTAGCACGAAGTACAAGATACGTGGGCGGATTGCGTGTCACGATTTAGAGGATCTCACATACGAGATTTGGAGCAAATCGGGGAACAACGCGAGTACCGGTTAGAAGAGGAAAACGACGAACCGGTAGGTCTCTATTTACGTTTTCGTCCTCTTTTATTTTACAAATCCTATGACCTCCATGATTGCATGTATATTCTTAATTCATGAGATACACCGAACACCCGGGAACTTCAATGGCACACCCCTTGAACGTGTTTTAATTTTATACGTATTATGCATGTTTAAATTCTGCAATTTAAATTTATACCGCGCTTCCCCATTCGCGCTATTTTCCGGGACGATCCACACGCCTATCCCAGGCTTTCATCTTTAGGGTATCCAATGAACCTGCACAAACTAGACCTTGATTCTAGCTTGTCTCCCACTAGCCTCTTGACGTATGCAGGGTTACCCCACATGCTCAAGTAGTTGTAGGATGAAGGCTTGTCGTGCCATATCTCATATGGTGTTGGGGTCACTGCACTGGTCGGGGCTAAGTTTAATAAACTTGGTTGCGGTTTCTAGTGCGAGCCCCAAAAGACTCATAAATGTAAATAACACGTTCAAGGAGTGTTCCCTTGAACCTCCCGGGCATTCGGTGTATCTCATGACTAAATTAAAAGCATGCAAATCATGGAGGCCATAGGGTATATAAACGAAAAACACCAAAAATGAAATAACCTACCGGGTTGTCATTTTGTCTTCAAACCGTTACTCGCGTTGTTCCCCGTTTTGCACCAAGATCTCGAATATGAGACCCTCTAAATCGTACACGCAATCCGCCCACGTATCCTGATCCTCGTGCTAGCGAAAAATCAAGTGTATGTATTTAGAGAGGATGGATCGACCAAACATTATGAATTAACGTGATCAATCCTCCTTAGGTTTAATTGTATGAAATAAAGAACCAAAAGACTTGTCTTGGGAAAGTGGGGTGGACGAGAAAAGAGGGAGAGACGAGTGGTATATGTGTGTGTATGTTTCTTGATTTTCATCATCCTTCTAAAGTTTTAACCTAGGAGTATATATAGAGGAGGAATCATATTCCTCTTCAAACTCCAACTTTTCAAGCTTTGTTTGACTAGGTCAAAATCCTAGTCAAACTAGGCTTAGATTAGTCAAACCAATCTTAGTCATTGATCTCTCCTCTTTAATCTCAACCATCCATTTATATTATGGAATATTTAAATCCAATTTAAATAATCCATGAGGCTTTTTAAATAAATAAAATAAATAATAATATTTATTTTAAGTCCACTTAATTTATTCCAATAGATCTAATTGATTGATTTAGTTAATTCCTCTTAATCCAATTAAAGGAATCAACATCCCAAGAAAAAGAGAACCGATTAAATCCAATTTAAATCGTTCAACCTCTCTAAATTAATTCCAAAATAAATACGTTCAATGATACAGATTGTGTGTGACTCTTTACGTTCACCCTCAGCTAGACTTGGCGGAATTCCCAATCATTCCATGACAAGAATTCGTCCGTCACCATGGGTGGCCGTCTAGCAATGGTCCATGGCACTAGAGACTAGGTAAATGTTTATGGTGTGAAAATTTAGGCTCTTTAGTACGTCTATCCTTCCACCTACAATCTCACTACTTAGAGTCTAGGGCATGAAAATGTAGGTATCCATTTTCGATCTAAGCCTTACCTCGTCCATACTAAACGTCACAGGGGTCCTACCCTTTTGTTCAGTTACTGTGGCCACAGATTTATCAGGGACGAGTCTCAGAGTACCCGTCAGCCTTCTGGCAGGAGATGAATCCTCTCTTGGGACCTACTGTCACACTACACATCTTGACTGCACTAGATAGGGCTTATGACTACCGAGTGACTATGACTTGCAGCCTCTCGCCATACCTAAGGTACAGGCATGGTGTGCAAGTGATCTCAGTAATCCCTCAAGTCCAAGGATTAACTTGTATTGTTAGAACCGAGAATACAAGTCATACCTGACTGACCCTACCCAAGGTCTTCCATATAACGGTTCCCACGAGTTACCTCAATCAGCAGCCACCTAGCTGGCTAACCCACTAATACTGCATGGACGAGCCTCATCACGTGATGATGAAATGCGACTGCAGATGCTTAGTATAAGTTTCAAATGGATTCTCGATGCCCTATCTCAAGATTCCTTGACTTGGAGTATTTCAGCCCGATCTAGAGAAACTAATTTCATGAACCTACCATCCAATGCGTAGTTCCAGTTTTCCCAGAATGTGATTTCGGTTTGTGGGCTTTGTTTGTGCAGTGAACAGCTAATACAAAGCAGTAAAGTGAACAGAGACAAAGTATAAGCCAAATGAATATCACTTTCTTATTCATTGCAATTTATTAAAACTCTAAAATTGTTCAGACATAGGTTACATTAGCCCAATCAGATTGACTTCACAATCACCTATTCTAACAGAAATTGAAGCCATTGACAAAGTAAGACGGGTACATCGTCACTTCTGCTCTAGGGCCTCAATAATGCAACTTCAACAATTCATCGCCTGTGTGATTCAATTTGGGTTTCACCTGTAATTCATCATATAGCAATTGAAATAATTCATAAGAAATTGAGCAGATCAATAGCCATAATTTATAAGAAAGTGGCACTTACACGACGCTTGAACCAATCCTTGAATTGAGTTGCCACTAGTTGATCAATTATTGGGTCCTCCGAATGGTGTTGCTCTTACAGTTCATTCAAGAATGACCTGTATCAGTAAAACTGATAATTATAAATATACATGTTGAAATTGAAACGAAGGCTTGAGAGAGTTAAGTTTGTATAAAAAACTTACTCGTAGTACGACGCAACTACTTTACAATTACACAACACGTATGTCTCGATAATATAAAGTTCCTCACCGCTTAGCCATCTCTTCTTTGAGGCTCCACTTGCTCGGCCCGGGTGATTGAAAATGGACCGTACTATTCGATCGTCATTGCTCGTGGAATCATTGTTCCGGGTCTACTTTGCTTGCAGAGAAAGTGCGGTTCGAAGTAGTAATAAGAGAAAAGCCCGATTTCTTCGACAATATAAGCCTCTACAATTGACGCCTCAACTTGTGCTTTGTTTTTCACATTCTTCTTCAAATCGCGTTGGAATCTATTTGTACAAGTATTTATTAAAATGCAAATTAATTTCCACTTAAAAATAATATGTTTAAGAGTAAATTTTGTAGTGTACATAGTTAATTACCTCTCAAATGGGTACATCCACCTGTATTGCACAGGCCCCCCAACGCACGCCTCATATGGAAGGTGAACAATTAGGTGCTCCATTGAGTCGAAAAAAGGAGAAAATATTTTCTCGACGTTGCATAGGATGATGGCTACAGTGTCTTCCAATTCTTTTACCTTGTCCACATCCAGTTTGGTTGAGCATAAGATCTGAAATAGATGGCTCACTTTCGTCAAGACCCCCCACATGCGCTCTGAAAGCATTTCACGAAAGGCAACAGGAATCAACTTCTGCATGAATACATGACAATCATGGCTCTTCATGCCGTGCATCCTTAAGTCCTTCATGTCGACGTAGACAAATTAGAGGCATACCCATCAGGAAACCTAAGACAACGAATCCACTCATATATCTTCTTCTTTTGATCCTTCGTCAGTGTATATACCGCTTTGGGCATCACGTTTGGTCTCCTTTTGTCCACCTCAAGCTCCGCCGATTACATATGATCTTGAGATCCTTCCATGCATTCAGATTGTTCTTCGTTTTCCCCTTGATGTCCATCACAGTTTTGAATATATTATCGAACACATTCTTCTCAATGTGCATGACATCAAGATTATGTCATTTCAGATGCGCCCCCCAGTATTGAAGTTCCCAAAAGATGTTTTTCTTCGTCCACTTATGGTCGACACTGTAGCCTTCCGGTTCACTCAGCGATTGTTCGACTGCAACACTAAACGCATTGACACGGGTTCGGATCTGTTCTCTAGTCAGCCTCGGACGTGCAACCTTCCTCTTCATTCGATTTTTAGTGAAGGCTTTCTTGTTCCTGCTATAAGGATGATCCGGTGGGAGGAACTGCCTGTGGCAGTCAAAATAGCATGCCTTCCGACCGTGCTGTGAATAGAATGCCCATGTGTCCTTTATACAAACTGACACCCTGTAACACCAGCGGTACTCCATCCAGACCCCATCCCATAAACGGGAAGGTCGTTCACTGTCCACAGCAATGCGGTCCGCATTATGAATGCCTGGTTTGTCGCAGTGTCATGCGTACGTACACCCACATGCCATAAATTCTACAACTCCTTGATCAACGATTCCAAGTAGACATCAATAATGTTAGAATAGATGACCAGAAAGCCCATAGGTTTGGCGATTTGTAACCTATTATACAACTCGATGTAAATGTAATATTATTATGTGATGAATAAAATGAGTATTCGTCACTTCTGGTGCTTACTTTGTTGCACTCATTTCACATTTGTTAAAACGGCGTTTTACTTATATCGCTACAAAGCCCACAGACCATGGTTAACAACTCGTGCAGTTGGGCCACGCATTGGATGGTGGTCATGAAACCAACTGATTTAGAGTTGGGTCTGAAACGTTCCAAGTCAAGGACCTCGAGACAGGGCATCGAGAGTCCTATTGGGACTTGCATCAGGAGTTGTATTCATTGGATGAGTGTCGTGTTTCATCGGCGACAAGCGTGGGACGCCTACACGATCTTGATGGGTTGGTCGACTTGGGTCGAGCCGACTGGACTGACTCGCGGGGATTATCATATGGAAGCTTTAGAGGCTTAGTCAGTATGATTGGTTTTCCCCGGTTCCGATAGTACGGGAGTAATCCTCAGACTTGAGGGATCATGGCAATCGCGTGCACATGACGGCTGTATCTTGGATCTGGCAAGAGGTGATCATTCTGTAAGATGATTATCATAAGCTTTGTCCAGTGCAGTCGGAATGTGTAGCGAGGACGGTGGATTCCAAGAAGAGGATCCGTCCCCTGTCAGTATGTGACATAGGTATCTCCTATGCACTCGGAGACACGTTCATGTTGTTTAAAGCTGTGGCCATAGTGGTTGGTCGAACAGGGAATGGTTTCCTGTGTCGATGCAATGAAGCATACGTGGTCTCGAGTATTAAGCATAGATGCCTAGTCAAGAATGGGAACCGACGCCCAATTCCATACCCTAGACTGAGGCCGGGAGACGGTAGACGGAAGGATCATACCCGTACGGAATCGGCGCCTAAATGTTCACGCCAATTCACCTAGTCTCTAGTGCCATGGACCGTTGCTAGACGGCCACCCATGGTAACGGGCCCTTATGGGACACGGGCTCAAGTCTAGCTGAGGGTGAACCTAAAGGGTTACACACAAATCACCGAGGAGGTTAAGAGATTGACTTGGAGTTAATCTTGAAGGATAAATAAGTAATTGGATTACTTAAGGGAAAGTCCATTGGATGGATGGGCCGATTATGTATCGAGCCTTCGTTTAATCGGTAAATTGAATTTTCGATTAAATATAGAAATTTGAGACGTTGAGACGTTGGATCTTTTAATTGGATTAAAAGACCAATGGAAATAATTTAAATGGACATTAAATTGGATTTAATGTTGGGTTCGTCGCAATTGGATTACGATAAAACCCGGTCCGTTAAATTTTACCCAAGAGGAGAAATAATTTCTATTTTGGATTATGAAGAAGTTGAAATTCTTCCCTTAATTAGATATGGCCGAAATCAGCCATGTTTCATGCTAGGTGGTATGTTGACTTATCTCTTTTGGAAAGAGACAAATCAACTCCAATCAAGCTCTTCCTTTTGGTATGATTTGATCACACCATAAATTTTGGTAGGCTTGATTGAAGAATTGATGGTGATTGATTGGAATGTATCTAGACATCCTTAGATGAACCTAGACACATTCCAATAATCACATTAATTATGTTTATATATGAGAATATACAACACCAAGCATAAGTGAATCATAATTCATCTTTTTCTAGGAAAAGGAAGAAGCAAAATCGGCCTCTCCTCTCCCTCAACTCTCAGTTTTCTCTCCCCCTTTTCACTTGTGTTCTTCACTTGATTTTGAATCAAGAAGAAGAACAAAGTAGGCTTAAAAGTACACTAATCCATAGTGTTCTTCTCTTAAATCGATTCCTTCATAACCCATTTTCTTCTGGCATGGAGAACGTGCGTTTCTTCCGGTGTGGTGTGGATCACCTTTGGAGAATCCATACGTTTGGATTTCATGAGCATTCCGGAGAAGGAACAACACAAGTAGCCGTGCACACGTAGATCATCAAAGGTAACGATCTTATTACGCTTTGGTTGATTTACTATATGTCTATACCCTATGTGTTTAATATACGTTCTAATATTTACATATCCTACATCGAACGCCCGGTTGAGCACCCAAAGGTACACCCCTTGGGATTCGTTTATTTAAATTAAATTTAAATTTACGCACATTAATCGCTTTCTCGCTTCCGCTCGCGCTCCCGGGCGGATCCGCTTGTCCTTCAAGTGGTATCAGAGCCCGGTTCGATGTAAGGGGCATAGATCTATGAGCTTGGCATGATCTACTTGCTTTTATAATTTTATTGGCATGTTAGATTACATAAATGTATGAATAATATGATGATTCAATTGTTTGAATTTGATGGACTTTTGGCATGCTTCTTTTTATTATATTAGATCTAAAAATACATGTCTATTTTCAGAATTTTTGTTACTCTTTTTGTACTGAAATGATGTTGAAAAACATGAAAAAAAAAAAAAAAGGGATTTGGAATCGGACAATAGCGGCCACGCGCCATGCGCGCGCGCTGTGCGCGCGAGTGGCCAGCAGGCACAACGGCTGGGCCGTTTTGTGCCGTTTTTCGACGTTTCCTGGAAAATTTGATTTTCAGTATTTTCTGCACAATATTCTGAAAATATGTTAATTTTGCGTTTTTTATTTTTGGAATAATTGGATTATTCCTTAGATTAAATTTGCTTAATTATTTGGGATTAATACATGCATTGGATGCATTGTTTAAAGTGTCCATTAAATTTGAAATTTAAATTTTGCATATTATTTGTATGTTTATGCTTCTGTGATGTTGGACATCACTTGGGTATTTGGAATATCCATTGGTTTAATGCATGATTATTTGGAATAATTGTGTTATGTGAGTTGATGGAATCAACATGGGATGATCACAAGAGCCCTAAACCTTATGTATGGATGAATGTATGATCATTTATTTTCTGTTGGATGGGGCCTGCGTGCCTCTTATTTTTGGGACTATCATCTCCCATATTTTCAGCCTCATTATGTTAAGGCTTGTTTTTATCATTACCAATGTATTACTTTCAGTTGTAATGAGAGTAGATAGGATTGGTGAGGTTTTAATTTTAACAAGCATTTGGAGTCGGAGACCCCAAGGAGGAGCATTAAGGCGTGAAACAAGAAGCATTACAAGGCCCATTGGAATGACAATGGGTATATTGTTATTGTAATAATTTAGGACCACCCTAGACAAATCATAGACTCACTGCGGGCTCAGTGGGTCGCATAGGTTGGGGTTGTGATCATCGTAACAGGGGTATGCTATGTTTTCTGCATGCGGCGTATTTATTTATCGCTTTTAATATTGGATATTTATGCATGCTAAAACACCATAATGTGATGAGGTCTCGGTCATACACAAACTCTCATTTGGTTGGACCAAATTAAATATTAGGCCCAGAACGGACTTGGATCAAAATGGTATTTTGATCCGTTCGAGCCTTCCATCCACAACAATGTGGTGAGGAAGCTACCACTACCCAAGTGTGGTCTCACGAGTCGTGGCACACTTGGACTAGGGGAAAGCTGCACCATTGTTGTGAACAAAAAGACTGCGCTCGCTGTTTCCCTGTCTCATGAGTCGTAGGGGGCGACAGTTTGAGGCATGATTTGGTTAATGGGTCGGGCCCAACACTGAGTAACATGGTTCGCTTGGAGTCCTCGGAACTATGTGAATAGGTGAGGTAAAATATCTTGGGAATCTCATTGGATGAGAATGATATTGGATATCTCCCACGAGGTCTTCTTCATGTGAATCATAAAAGCGGGGCATGGAGATTATGCTTGTGGATCCCGAGCCCACTAGGAAATGGTTTCCCGAAACTTCGCTTAAGAGTGGCGGACATTCGTATAAATAATGGGAGGGTTAAAGACTAAAGACCAAGTCTTCAACTTGAACAATAATATTACCATCATCTGCTAATTTCTGCTTTACATTTTCATTAATGTAGATATGTCTAAGAACCCATTAACCATGATACTCGAGACAAACAAATTCAACGGAACGAACTACTCGGACTGGCTAAGAAACCTGAGGATTGTCCTCGGTCTTGAAAACCAAGGCTACGTCTTGGACGAGCCGCCGCCGAGCGACTTACCGGAGGGGTCCACGCCTGAAGAACGTTTGACGTTCGAGAAATAGCATGAGGACAACCGGAAAGTACGCAGTATCATACTGGCTTCAATGTCTAACGACATCTAGAAGCAGTATGAGAGGCTGGACAACGTCTCTGCCATAATGCTCCGCATGAACGAGGTTTATGCGGTTCCGGATAGGCATATTAGATATGCCGCCACAAAAGCATTCTTTGGCACCAAGCTTGCTGAAGGAGCGTCTGTATAGAGTCATGGGGTCAAGATGCTCTCCCTAGTGGAGAAACTCGACGATCTTAAAGTTGGGCTTAACAATGACACGTACATTGACGTGATCCTCCAGTGTCTTCCTCCATCCTATGACCCGTTTGTTGTAAACTACAACATGAACGGACTTGAGAAGTCTATTCATCAGTTGATCAACATGCTGATCCAATACGAGGCAACGACCCACAAGTCGGCCCCGGCGGTATTGATAGGAGAGGCTTTGACCTCCAAGACGAATGGCAAGAGGGCCGGACGCTGGAAGAGGAAGAAGGGCAAAGGGAAGACGGTTGCGGCCCCTGCTCGTGCTCCAGGCACCCTTGTTGCTCCGGTGGGACCGACCAAAGGGAAAGGGCAGGCCCGTGGTTCTCAGCGGTCCAAGGCAAATGATGTCTGCATGCATTGCCAAGGGAAAGGGCATTGAAAGAGGGAGTGCCCACAACTCCTCTTCAACCCAGGTATGTTTGTGGTTGAAGTAAATATGATTACTAATTCTGCTTCATGGGTATTGGATACCAGGTGTGGTGCTCACATCTGCAATGATTTGTGAAAGACTTGGGTAGGCGTGTGGATCGTCCCGGGAATGGCGCGAATGCGGAAGCGCGGTATAAGTTTAAATTACAGAATTTAAACATGCATAATGCATTTAAAATTAAAACACGTTCAAGGGGTGTGCCCTTGAAATTTCCGGATATTCGGTGTATCTCATGAACTAAAATAAGCATGCATAGCAATCATGGAGGCCATAGGATTTGTAAATATAAAAGAGGGCGAAAACGTAAAAGAGACCTACCGGTTCGTCGTTTTTCTCTTCTAACTGGTACTCGCGTTGTTCCCCGATTTGCTCCAAGATCTCGTATGTGAGATCCTCTAAATCGTGACACGCAATCCGCCCACGTATCTTGTACTTCGTGCTAGCAAACGAACAAGTATTTTAATTGGAGAGGACGGATCAATCACACGTTATTATTTAACGGGATTAATCCTCCTTTTGTTCAATTGTTAATACAAAAGAACAAGAAGAAATCTTGGAGAGAGAGAGGAGAGAGGCGGACGAGAAAGACGGAGAGGCACACGAGTTCTAGTGTGGGTGTGTGTGTGGAAGAATCATCATCTCTCTAAGGAAGTTTAATCTTCTTCAAACTCCAACTCTAAGAAGACTAATTTGACCAGGATTTTGACCTAGTCAAAGTAGTAATTTGACCTAGTCAAATTAATCCTAGTCATCCATCTCTCCTTTTAATCTCAACCATTAATTTAATTTAATGGAATATTTAAAACTATTTAAATATTCCAAGGGCAAAAAATAAATATATTAAATATAAATATTTATTCTAAGCCCATTAAATTAATTTTTTAATAAATCTAATTTATTAGATAAATCCCTTTTATCCAAGAAAAGGAATTAATTCTCTCCAAGAAAATTAAGGACCCGATTAAATCCAATTTAATCATTCCATTTCTCTAAATATTTAATTCTAAATTAAATACTTTAATGTGTGCGGATTGTGTGTGACTCTTTAGATTCACCTTCAGATAGACTTGGTCGGATTCCTAGAATCCGCCCGTTACCATGGGCGGCCATCTAGCAACGGTCCATGGCACTAGAGACTAGGTGAATGTATGGGGATGAACATTTAGGCTCTGACAATACACTTGTTCTTCCGTCTACGGTCTCACCACTTAGGGTTTAGGGCACAGAAAATACAGGTACCCATTTTGGACCTAAGTGTCGGTTTGTCCTTTACTAAACGCCGCAAGGGAAACCTTCCCTTCTGTTCAATTACTGTGGCCACAGATTTTAGGGACAAGACACAGAGCATTTGTGAGACTCAAGTGTCAATGCCTTTTGACATGAGACAAATCCTTTCTTGGAAACTACTGTCACTCTGTACACCGGAGGTGCACTAGACATGGCTTATGACTACTCAAGTGCTTCTTGGCAATCTCTCACCATATCTAAGATACAACCCTGATAAACAGGTAAACTCAGCAGTTCCTCAAGTCAAAGGACTTGACTTGTACTGTCAGAACCAGGAACACACGTCATACCTAGCCGACCCTACTCAAGGTCCTCCGTAAGACGATTCTCGCGAGTCACCTCAGTCAGCTGCTCCCTAGCAGGCTAACCCACTAACACTGCTTAGACGACCTTCGTCACCCGTCGATGAAATACGACAGTAGATGCTTAGTGCAAGTCTCAAGGGGAATCTCGATACCCATTTTCGAGATTCCTTAACTTGGAGATTTCCGGACTGATTCGGCGGGACTGATTTCGTGGATCTACCTCCAAGCGTAGTCCCAGTCCTCGAAGTATGTTTTCAGTCCGTGGGCTTTGTTTGCGTAGTGAACAGATATGTAATGCAGATAAAGTGAACACAAATAAAGTAATGCCAAATGAATTTCACTTCTTTATTCATTAATAACTTATCAAATCCCTGAAATTGTCTAGACATAAGTTACATTTTGGCTGCCAAGATTGGCTACATGGTCACCTATTCTAACAATCTCCCACCTGACCTTAAAGCCAATCGCCCATATGTCTCATCCCCATCTTCTCAAGATGTTGCGTATGAGCGATCTGCGACATAGGCTTTGTCAGCGGATCTGCTGTGTTGTCTGCTGAGTTGACTCGGTCCATCCGAACGTCACCTCCTCCTACCATTTCTCTAAGAAGATGGTAGCGTCTAAGAATGTGTTTGGAACGGTGATGAGATCTCGGTTCCTTTGCTTGCGCTATTGCACCGTTGTTATCACAAAAGATGACAACGGGCTCGGCGATGCTAGGCACCACACCCAACTCTTGGATATAGTTTCTCATCCAAACTGCTTCCTTGGCAGCTTTTGAAGCTGCTATGTATTCGGCCTCAATGGTGGAGTCAGCAGTGGTTGCTTGCTTGGAACTTTTGCAAGCCACTACTCCTCCATTGAGCTTGAATACATAACCCGATTGAGACTTGGCATCATCGTCATCAGACTGGAAGCTAGCGTCGCTAAAGCCTTCCAGGATCAGTTCTCCATTGCCATAGACTAAGAACATTTCCTTAGTCCTCCTTAGGTACTTAAGGATGCCCTTAACAACATTCCAATGTGCCTCTCCTGCACAAGACTGATATCTGCTTGTCACGCTCAAAGCGTAAGCAATGTCAGGCCTGGTGCAGTAGACTGCATATTGGATGCTACCTACGGCAGAAGCATAGGGGATGACTTTCATCCTTTCAAGTTCCTCATCAGTCTGTGGGGGTTGTTTCTTGGATAACTTGATCCCATGCCTCATGGGAAGGAATTCTCCCAGGAATCCTCGTTTGGAGTTGTCCATCCGATATCTCTTTAGGACTTTCTCCATATACGAGTTTTGGGTGAGCCCCAACATCCTTTTAGATCTGTTCTGACAATCTGGATGCCTAGGATGTAGGAGGCTTCACCCAAGTCCTTCATGGAAAACTGGGTTGATAACCATGCTTTTGTGTCACCCAACATTCTAACATCATTACCTATGAGTAGAATGTCATCCACATAAAGCACTAGGAACACTATAGAGCTCCCACTGACCTTCTTGTATACACAAGGGTCGGATTCGTTTTTTATGAAGTCATAGCCCCGTATCACTTTATCAAAGCGAATGTTCCAACTTCGGGATGCTTGTTTGAGGCCATAGATGGACTTCTGGAGACGACAGACCTTCTGTTCTTCTCCAGTGACTGTGAAACCCTCCGGCTGATCCATATAGATCTCTTCCTCAATGAAACCATTGAGGAAGGCCGTTTTCATGTCCATCTACCATATCTCATAGTCATACGACGCTGCTATGGCGAGCAGGATCCGAATGGATTTAGCCATGGCTACCGGCTAATAGGTGTCCTCAAAATCGACCCCGGGTCGTTGAGTATACCCCTTAGCTACTAGCCTAGCGTTAAAACTCGTGACTTCTTCATCAACGCCAAGTTTGGGCTTGTAGACCCACTTACAGCCAACTGGCTTAACACCTTTCGGTGGATCAACAAGTCTCCAGACTTGGTTCTCGCTCATGGAGTCCATTTAGGTTTTTATGGCCTCAAGCCATTTCCTGGAATCGATGTCAGACATCACTTCTCCGTATATCTTAAAATCGTTATCCAGCAGACCGGTCGTATTTAGAAAGCCATATCTCACTGGAGGTCTGGACTCTCTAGTAGACCAACGGAGAACGGGAACGTTAGTGGCGACTGTGGGCGCTGACTATATAGGAGCTGGCATTTTAGGAACCGGGGCTGGTTGTTCCTGAGGCTCTCCTTCATGCCTAGCATGCTGGACTTCTCGAGGTCGGTCAGCCCTTCGGGTATCTATCCTGAATCCTCTAAGCGAGGAATTCGCGGCTTCCTCTGATGATCGGTTCCATCACTTGATTCCTCAAGGATCAGTTCATCAGGTTGGATATCCTCTGGAAAGCCTTGTTCCAAGAACACTGCATTCCTTGAAACAAATACCTTTTGTTCCAAGCGGTCATAAAAGTAATAACCCGCAGTTTCTTTAGGGTATCCAATGAACCTGCATAAGCTAGACCTGGATTCTAGCTTATCTCCCACTAACCTCTTGACGTATGCGGGGCTTCCCCACACTTTCAAGTAGTTGTAGGATGCAGGCTTGTTGTGCCATATCTCATATGGCGTTTGGGTCAATACACAGGTTGGCGCCAAATTTAACAACTTGGCCGCCGTTTCCAATGCATAGCCCCAAAAGGACAAGGGCAATTTGGTAAAACTCATCGAACCATGTCCAACAGGGTTCGATTCCTCCTTTCAGAGACACCATTCATAACTCGGTACTAAGGTATTCTTGGCCTCGGTCTGACCGTAGGACTTTAATTTTGCAGTTGGTTTGGTTCTCCACTTCAAGTTTGAATTCTTTAAACCTCTCAAGAGCTTTAGACTTATACCTCATCAGGTAAACATAACCATACCGTGAATGATCATCGGTAAAGGTTATGAAGTAGGAGAACCCACCTCGGGCCTGCGTCCTTAGTGGTCCGCATACGACTGTATGGACCAAGTCCAACAGACCTGTGGCAAGCCTGCTTTGTCCTACAAAGGGCTTCTTGGTCATTTTCCCTCTTAGATAGGATTCACAAGTTGGTAGCTCACTCAAGTCCCCTACCTCTAGGTTCTTTGAGTCTACCAATCTTTTCATGCTGTCTTGGGATATGTGACCTAGCTTAGCGTGCCACAGTCGTGCATTCCCGTTATTATCTATCTTACGTTTGTGTTGAGCATTAAGAACGAAGTTCGTTTGTTGCAAGATATAGAGCCCATTATTAAGTGTACCAAGTAGATGAGCAGTTCCACACCTCATCAAATAAAATCAATTTTTATTGATCATAAACTCATAACCACTATTGTCTAATAATGGAATGAAAATGATGTTTTTGATTACTAGGTACATAATAAACTTGCTCTAATTCTATGCTAATATTATCACTAACTACTAGAGTGGCGGATCCTACTGCTTCTGCCGAGATGGCCTTGCTATTCCAAGCTTCAGGATCATATCCCCGCTACCCAGTTTTCTGCTTCTTTTCAGCACCTGCAAATCATTGCAAATGTGAACTCCACAGCCGGTATCTAATACCCAAGAGGCAGAATTAGTGACTATATTAACCTCAATCGCAAATATACCTTGGTTCGAGAGGAGCTTGGGGCACTCCCTCTTCCAATGCCCTTTCTCACGGCAATTGATACATATGTCATAGCCCTCGACTGTTGCTTGGAGACAACCTTTCCCTTTCCTTTGCCTTTCGCCTCTTTGGCAATGAGAACACTCTTAATGTTCCTTTTCCAACGTCCGGCACCCTTGCCTTTCGTTTTAGAAGTTGAAGCACCTCCAAACAATACCGAAGGCGTGGACTTTTTGGTCGTTGCCTCGTATTGCACCAACATATTAATCAACTCATGAATGCCCTTCTCAAGTGCGTTCATGTTGTAGTTGACAATAAATTGGTCGAAAGAGGGTGGGAGTGACTGAAGGATCACATCTATGTACGTCTCATTATCGAGGCCTGCCTTTAGGTCCTCGAGCTTTTCCACCAGGGTAAGCATTTTAACCCCGTGCTCTTGTACAGAGGATCCTTCTGTCATTTTGGTTCCAAAGAACGCCTTAGTCGCGACATACCTAGTATGCCGGTCCGGGACTGCATAGCAATCCTTGAGGCGAGCCATAATGGAAGGGACACCGTCTAGCCTTTCATATTGCTTCTGAATCTCATCGAAGCAACTATGATGCTACGGACCTTCCGGTTATCCTTATGCCAAGTCTCGAACGTCTCACATTCTTCTGGCGTGGATCCTTCTGGTAAGGTCATAGGGAGAGGCTTGTCCATGACGTAGCCTTGGTTCTCGTAATCCAGGACTATCCTCAGATTGCGCAACCAGTCGTTGTAATTGGTTCCATTGAATTTGTTGGTCTCAATAATGGTTGATAAAGGGTTCTTAGACATTTTTAAATCTACATTTAAAAATAGAGTTCGCGATCAGCAGAATGTAAAAGACGGTGGTTTGATAAATAGTTAAATGCTTGGTCTTTAGTCATTTAATGCTCCCACTATTTATACGAAAACACGGTACTCTCAAACGTTGTTTTCAAGAACCCCTTTCCTAGTGGGCTTGGGATCCACAGGAAATTTTCCCATACCCCGCTGTTACGATTCGCATGGGAAAAATCCTGTGGGAGGTATACCATACCATTCTCATTCCACGAGATTCCCAAGATTATTGCCTTACCCTTTCACATGATCCCGAGGACTCCAAGCGAATCATGCTAATCGGGCGTTAGACCCGACCCAATCAACCGAGCCATAGACCCACTGCTACCTCCACGACTCGTGAGACAGGTAACGGTAGTCTATTTTTCGTTCATGATACAGTGCAGCTTCTTTTAAGTACGATAGACGTGCCACGACTCGTGAGACCAGGCTATCGACCTAAATCAGCTTCCTCACTATGCCATGGATTCGGAGGCATGGACATAGTCATAGAGTCCATGTCCATTTTGTCTAGGGTCTAATATTTGGACATTGGTCCAACCAATGTGAGAGTAATAAATGACCGAGATCTGTTAAATAAATATATCAACACATTCATCCATAACGTGTAAGTAAATTGCATCCATAGCAGTTATATGATAAACAAAATATCATTCATCCATTATAATAACCACATGCAAAATTAAAGCCTAGCACGCCCTTGTTGGATGATCACGATCCCGAATCCTATGCGATCCACTAAGCCCACAGTGGATCTTTGGTTAATCTAGGGTTGGTCCTACACTATTACATTAATAGTAACCCAATCATCATTCTGATGGGCCTTGGTCTCGTTTCTCTTTCTTCTCTTCATGGAAACTTCTTGGAACCTCCAGTCTGGGCTCTCCATGTGGACCTTGCTTCTTCTCCACCAATTACATAAAATTAAAACCTCACTCCTATTCTACTCTCATTACATATGTAAAATAGAAACCCCAGCGAAAACCCAGGGGAGTACATAAGGAGGAGGAAGAATGCCTTATTATTCCAAGGCAACTAGAAAGGGAGAAGGAGAAAGCAGAAAAAGAGGCACACAGGCCCAACATAAAATTAAACCATACATTCGGTTTAGGGCTCGTGACCATCCATTTCCATCCAACGCACATAATCACATGATCCAATCATATAAAATACATACTAATATCACATGATTACCAATCATAATTATCCAATATAAAATAAATGCGTAACGTATGAAAAATATTGTACAACCGTTGGCAATAATATTTTTCCCGTTTTAGGAAGACCCTTCCTCATTATTTCTAGGTAAATTATCCCAGGATTCCAAATCCAACAAAATTTAACCTCCCAAAATAATGTCTTAGAAAATAGGCAGAAATTAAACAAAATGAATTTTCAGAATTAATTAAAAAATTAAAACTCAAAAAAAATAAAGAGAAACCCTAATACCGCAGCCGGCCGCCGCCACCGGCAGGCGCCAGCCAGCGCATGCAGGCGCTGCCTGACCGGGCGCGCGCGCGCAGGCCCCTGCCTGCTTGCACGCACAGGCTCCCTTGCCCACGCGCACTAGCGCATTGGGCGCGCCTGCCGGGCGCGCGCGCAGAGACACCATCGTTTGCGTGCGCGCGCGCCTGGGGCGCCGCCACGTGCGCGCGCGCGCCTGGAGGCGCCGCCCCGTGCACGCTCGCGCGGGCTTCCCTGCCCGTTTGTGCGCGCACCCGGCCAGTCGCCCGCCTATCGCCCGGTAGGCTGTCTGCATGCAGCCATGTGCGCCTGGCGCAGGCTCCTCTGCCTGCGCGCGTCTGCCTCGCCTGTGCGCACGGCCAGCCTCTAGCAGGCCAGCGTGCTGCGGTGTTTCTTCGTTTTGTTTTGATTTTCACCCCCGTTTCCTAAGAAAAACAGAAAATCCAACAATACCAAAAATCATACGAATTTAAAAGCAAGAAAACGACATGCTTTAATAATAATACAATCAAGAATTAATTAAAACATGCCAAAACACATTTCATGCTTAAAACGCACGTAAAACTCTAGGTCTATATACCGAACCGGGCTCTGATACCACTGAAAGATTGTGGATCGTCCCGGGAAATAGCGCGAATGCGCAAGCGCAGTATAAAATTAAATAACAAAATCTTAAAGTTCGTTTGTTGCAAGATATAGAGCCCGTTATTTAGTGTACCAAGTAGATGAGCAATTCCACAACTCATCAAATAAAAGCAATTTTTATTGATCATAAACTCATAACTACTATTGACTAACAATGGAATGGAAATGATGTTTTTAATCATACTAGGTACAAAATAAACTTGCTCTAATTCTATGCTAATACTATCACTAACTACTAGAGTGGCGGATCCTACTGCTTCTGCTAAGATGGCCTTGCCATTCCCAAGCTTCAGGATCATATCCCCGCTACCCAGTTTTCTGCTTCTTTTCAGCACCTGCAAATCATTGCAAATGTGATCTCCACAGTCAGTAATCCAATACCCAAGAGGCAGAACTAGTGACCATATTAACCTCAATCACAAAAATACCTTGGTTTGAGAGGAGCTTGGGGTACTCCCTCTACCAATGCCCTTTCTCACGGCAATTGATACATATGTCCTATGCCTTGGACTGTTGCTTGGAGACAACCTTTCCTTTTCCTTTGCCTTTCCCCTTTTTGGCAATGGGAACACTCTTAGTGTTCGTAGCTGCTTTGACAGCTTTTCCCTTCCCTTTCTTCCTTTTCCAACGTCCGGCACCCTTGCCTTTTGTTTTAGAAGTTGAAGCACCTCCAAACAATACCAAAGGCGTGGACTTCTTGGTCGTTGCCTCGTATTGCACCAACATATTAATCAACTCATGAATGCCCTTCTCAAGTGCGTTCATGTTGTAGTTGACGATAAATTTGTCGAAGGAGGGTGGGAGTGACTGAAGGATCACATCTATGTACGTTTCATTGTCGAGGCCTGCCTTTAGGTCCTCGAGCTTTTCCACCAGGGTAAGCATTTTAACCCCGTGCTCTTGTACAGAGGATCCTTCTGTCATTTTGGTTCCAAAGAACGCCTTAGTCGCGACATACCTAGTATGCCGGTCCGGGACTGCATAGCAATCCTTAAGGCGAGCCATAATGGAAGGGACATCGTCTAGCCTTTCATACTGCTTCTGAATCTCATTCGTCATTGAAGCAAGTATGACGCTACGGACCATCTGGTTATCATTATGCCAAGTCTCGAACGTCTCACGTTGTTCTGGCGTGGATCCTTCCGGTAAGGTCCTACGGAGAGGCTCGTCCATGACATAGCCTTGGTTCTCGTAATCCAGGACTATCCTGAGATTGCGCAACCAGTCGTTGTAATTGGTTCCATTGAATTTGTTTGTCTCAAGTATGGTTGAAAGTGGGTTCTTAGTCATTTTTAAATTTACATTTAAAACAGAGTTCGAGATCAGCAGAATATAAAAGACGGTGGTTTGATAAAAATAATTAAATGCTTGGTCTTTAGTCATTTAATGCTCCCACTATTTATACGAAAACACGTCACTCTCAAACGTGATTTTTCGGGAAAACCCTTTCCTAGTAGGCTTGGGATCCACAGCGATTTTTTCCATACCCCGCTTTTACTATTCGCATGGAAAAAATCCTGTGGGAGGTATACCATACCATTCTCGTCCCACGAGATTCCCAAGATTATTGCCTCACCCTTTCACATGATCCCGAGGACTCCGAGCGAATCATGTTAATCGGGCGTTAGACCCGACCCAATCAACCGAGCCATAGACCCACTGCTACCCCCACGACTCGTGAGACAAGTAATAGTGGTCCATTTTTCGTTCATGACACAGTGCAGCTTCTTTTAAGTACAATAACGTGCCACGACTCGTGAGACCACGCCATTGACCTAAATCAGCTTCCTCACTACGCCATGGATTGGAAGGCATGGAAAAACTCCTAGAGTCCATGTCCATTTTGTCTAGGGTCTAATATTTGGACATTGGTCCAACCAATGTTAGAGTAGTAAATGACCGAGATCTCATAATATAATATATCTACACATTCATCCATAATGCGTAATAAATAAATTGCATCCACAACAGTTATATGATAAATAAAGCACCATTCATCCATCACAATAACCACATGCAAAATTAATGCCTAACACGCCCCTGTTGGATGATCACAAGACCGAATCCTATGCGATCCACTGAGCCCGCAGTGGATCTATGGTCAATCTAGGGTTGGTCCTATACTATTACATCAATAATAACCCAATCATCAATCTGATGGGCCTTGGACTCTTTTCTCTTTCTTCTCTTCATGGAAACGTCTTGGAACCTCCAGTCTGGGCTCTCCATGTGGACCTTCCTTCTTCTCCATCAATTACATAAAATTGAAACCTCACTCCTATTCTACTCTCATTACATATTAAAAATAGAAACCCCAGCGAAAACCTGGGGGAGTATATAAGGAGGGAGATAGAATGCCTTATTATTCCAAGGAAACTAGAAAGAGAGAAATGAGAAAGCAGTAAAAGAGGCACACAGGCCCAATATGAAATTAAACCATACATTCGGTCTAGGGCTCGTGATCATCCGTTTCCATCCAACACACATTATCATATGATCCAATCACATAATAACAACATACCAATAATACATGATAACCAATCATAATCATTCAAGATAAAATAAATAAATAAATGCATAACGTGTGAAAATATGGCATAACCGTTGGTAATAATATTTTCTCGTTTTAGGAAAACCTTTCCTCATTATTTCTAAGTAAAATATCCCCCGGATTCCAAATCCAATATATTTTACTTCCTAAAATAATGTCTTTAGAAAATTAGGCAAAAATTGAACAAAAACGAATTTTCAGAATTAGTTAAAAATTAAAACTGAAAAATAAAATAAAAATAGTGTGCGCGCGCGCCTGGTCGGCAGCAGGCTACGCGGCCGCGCGCGCGGGCAGGCCATTGCGCGCGTAGGCTCCCTTGCTCGCGCACGAGCTGGCCGCCAGCCGCGCATCTGCCCTACGCAGTGCGCACGCGTGCAGACACCATCGTCTGTGTGCGCGCGCGCCTGGCGGCGCCGCTTGGTACGCGCGCGCGCGGACTCTTCAGCACACCCTTGTGCGCGCGCGCGCCTGGAGGCGCCGCCCCTTGCGCGCGCTCGCGCGCGGCCACTCTGACCGCGCGTCCAGGCGCGCAGGCATCCCGGCACGCTGGCCCTGGCGCGCGCGCGTGGGCTTCGCTGCCCGTTTGCTCACGCGCCCGACCAGCGGCCTGCCTGACCCTCGGCCGCGCCTTCCGGTAGGTGGGCTGCGCGCAACCATGTGCCTGGCGCAGGCTCCCCTGCCGGTGCGCACGGCTGCGCGCGGCCAGCCTCCGGCTGGTCGGCGTGCTGCGCCGTTTCTCCGTTTTTTGTTCGATTTTTCCCCACCATTTCCCAAGAAAAACAGAAAATACCAACGATACCAAAATCACACGAATTAAAAGCAAGAAAACGACATGCTTTAATAATAATATAATCAAGAATTAATTAAATCATGCCAGGAACACGTTTCATGATTAAAACGAACGTAAAACCCTAGGCCTATACACCGAATCGGGCTCTGATACCACTGAAAGATTGTGGATCGTCCTGGGAAATAGCGCGAATGCGGAAGCGCGGTATAAAATAAAATACAAAAATCAAAACATGTTTTGAATTAATTAAAGAACACTCTCAAGGGGTGCACCCTTGAAGTTTCCCGGGTGTTTGGTGTATAACATGAATTAAAAGCATACAAAAATAATCATGGAGGCCATAGGGATTCAAATTAAAGAGGAACGAAAAATTAAATCAGAACCTACTGATTGTCGTTTTCGTCTTCTCACCGGTACTCGCGTTGCTCCCCGTTTTGCACCAAATCTCGTGTTTGAGACTCTCCAAACAGTAACACGCAATCCACCCATGTATCTTGCACGTCGTGCTAGCGAACGAACAAGTAATATTTGGAGAGGATGAATTAATCACACGTTATTAATTAACGGTATTAATTCTCCTAAGTTCAATTGTTCAAGAACAAAAGAACAAGAAAAGATATTTTCTTGAGAGAGGGAGAGAGGGGGAGGACGAGTGGGGAGAGAGGGAGAGCCGAAAATTGTGTGTGTGTGTGTGTGTGTTGGAATTTCATCACCTTTAAAAAAGTGAGGGGCTAGGACTATATATAAAGTAGGAGTTTAATCCTCTTTAAACTCCAACTCTTAGAAGACTATTTTGAATAGGATTTTGACGTAGTCAAAGTCCTAGTCAAAGTAGTATTTGACCTAGTCAAATTAAATATTAATCCTAGCCATCCATCTCTCCCTTTCCATCTCAACCATTAATTTAATTTTAATGGAATATTTAAAACCTATTTAAATATTCCAAAGGCCAAATAAATAAATATAAATATTAATTCTAGGCCCATTAAATTAATTTTCTAATAAATCTAATTTATTATATTAATCCCTTTTATCTAATAAAAGGAATTAATCTCCAAGAAAATAAAGGACCCGATTAAATCCAATTTAATCATTCCTTTCCTCCAATATTTAATTCTAAATTAAATACTTAATGTGTGTGGATTGTGTGTGACTCTTTAGGTTCACCTTTCAGCTAGACTTGACCTGTACCGTTGGAATCGGGAACACACATCATACCTAGCCGACCCTACTCAAGGTCCTCCGTAAGACGGTTCCCGCGAGTCACCTCAGTCAGCTGCTTCCTAGCAGGCTAAGCCACTAACACTGCTTAGACGACCCTCATCCCCCGTCGATGAAATACGACAGCAGATGCTTAGTGCAAGTCTCAAGGGGAATCTCGGTACCCATTTTCGAGATTCCTTGACTTGGAGATTTCCGGATTGATTCGGCGGGACTGATTTCATGGACCTACCTCCAAGCGTTGTCCCAATCCTCGAAACATGTTTTCAGCCCGTGGGCTTTGTTCGTGTAGTGAACAGATACGTAATTCAGATTAAAGTGAACGCAAACAAAGTAATGCCAAATGAATTCACTTCTTTATTCATTAATAAATTTATCAAAACACTGAAATTGTCTAGACATAGGTTACATTTTGCCCGTCAAGATTGGCTATATGGTCACCTATTCTAACAAGAGGGAGAGCCGAGTGGTGTGTGTGTGTGTGTGTGTGTGTGTTGGAGTTTCATCACCTTTCTAATAGTGAGGGGCTAGGACTATATATAGAGGAGGAGTTAAATCCTCTTCAAACTCCAACTCTAAAGAAGACTATTTTGACTAGAATTTTGACCTAGTCATAGTCCTAGTCAAAGTAGTATTTGACCTAGTCAAATTTAATCCTAGCCATCCATATCCCCTTTTAATCTCAACCATTAATTTAATTTAATGGGATATTTAAAACCTATTTAAATATTCCAAAGGGCAATAAATAAATATAATAACTATAAATATTTATTGTAGGCCCATTAAATTAATTTTCTAATAAATCCAATTTATTAGATCAATCCCTTTTATCTAATAAAAGGAATTAATTCTCTCCAAGAAAATAAAGGACCCGATTAAATCCAATTAAATATTTAATGTATGTGGATGCTGTGTGACTCTTTAGGTTCACCTTTCAGCTAGACTTGGTCGGATTCCTAAAATCCGCCCGTTACCATGGGTGGCCATCTAGCAACGGTCCATGGCACTAGAGACTAGGTGAATATTCGGGGATGAACATTTACGCTCTAACAGTACACTTGTCCTTCTATCTGCGGTCTCACTACTTAGGGTCTAGGGCACGGAAGATGCAGGTACCCATTTTAGACCTAAGTGTCGGTCTGTCCTTACCAAACGCCGCAAGGGAAACCTTCCCTTCTGTTCAGTTACTGTGGCCACAGATTTTAGGGACAAGACACAAAGCATATGTGAGACTCAACTGTCAATACCTTTTGACAGGAGACAGATCCTTTCTTGGAAACTACTATCACTCTGTACACCAGAGCTGCACTAGACATGGCTTATGACTACTCAAGTGCTTCTTGGAAATCTCTCACCATATCTAAGATACAGACCTGATATACAGGTAAACTCAGCAGTTCCTCAAGTCAAAGGACTTGACCTGTACCGTTGGAACCGGGAATACACGTCATACCTAGACGAACCTACTCAAGGTCCTCCATAAGACGGTTCCCGCGAGTCACCTCAGTCAGCTGCTCCCTAGCAGGCTAACCCACTAACACTATACTTAGACGATCTTCGTCACCCGTCGATGAAATACGACAGCAGATGCTTAGTGCAAGTCACAAAGGGAATCTCGGTACCCATTTTCGAGATTCCTTGACTTGGAGATTTCCGAATTGATTCGGCGAGACTGATTTCGTGGACCTACCTCCAAGCGTAGTCCCAATCCCCGAAATACATTTTCAGTCCGTGGGCTTTGTTTGTGTAGTGAACAGATATGTATAAAGCAGATAAAGTGAACACAAACAAAGTAATGCCAAAATGAATTTCACTTCTTTATTCATTAATAATATATCAAATCCTTGAAATTGTCTAGACATAGGTTACATTTCGCCTGCCAAGATTGGCTACATGGTCACCTATTCTAACAATCTCCCACTTGACCTTAAAGCCAATCGCCCATATCTCTAATCCCCATCTTCTCAAGATATTGCGTATGAGCGCTCTACGACATAGGTTTTGTCAGCAGATCTGTTGTGTTGTCTGCTGAGTTGACTCGGTCCATCCGAACGTCACCTCTTCCTACCATTTCTCTTAGAAGATGGTAGCGTCTAAGAATGTGTTTGGAACGGTGATGAGATCTCGGTTCCTTTGCTTGCGCTATTGCACCGTTGTTATCACAAAAGATCACAACGGGCTCGCCGATGCTAGGCACCACACCCAACTCTTGGATGTAGTTTCTCATCCAAACTGCTTCCTTGGCAGCTTCTGAAGTGCTATGTATTCGGCCTCTGTGGTGGAGTCAACAGTGGTTGCTTGCTTGGAACTCTTCCAAGCCACTGCTCCTCCATTGAGCCTGAATACATAACCCGATTGAGACTTGGCATCATCGTCATCAGACTAGAAGCTAGCGTCGCTAAAGCCTTCTAGGATCAGTTCTCCATTGCCATAGACTAAGAATATTTCCTTAGTCCTCCTTAGGTACTTAAGGATGCCCTTAACAGCATTCCAATGTGCCTCTCCTGCACAGGACTGATATCTGCACGTCTCGCTTAAAGCGTAAGCAATGTCAAGCCTGGTGCAGTGGACTGCATATTGGATGCTACCTACGTCAGAAGCATAGGGGATGACCTTCATCCTTTCAAGTTCCTCATCAGTCTGCGGGGACTGTTTCTTGGATAACTTAATCCCATGCCTCATGGGAAGGAATCCTCGTTTGGAGTTGTCCATCCGATATCTCTTTAGGACTTTCTCCATATACGAGTTTTGGGTGAGCCCTAACATCCTTTTAGATCTGTCCCTGAAAATCTGGATGCCTAGGATGTAGGAGGCTTCACCCAAGTCCTTCATGGAAAATTGGGTTGACAACTATGCTTTTGTGTCACCCAACATTCTAGCATCATTACCTATTAGTAGAATGTCATCCACATAAAGCACTAGGAACACTATAGAGCTCCCATTGACCTTCTTGTATACACAAGGGTCGGATTCATTTATGATGAAGTCATAGCCCCGTATCACTTTATCAAAGCGAATGTTCCAACTTCGGGATGCTTGTTTGAGGCCATAGATGGACTTCTGGAGACGACAGACCTTCTATTCTTCTCCAGCGATCGTGAAACCTTCCGGCTGATCCATATAGATCTCTTCCTCAACGAAACCATTGAGGAAGGCCGTTTTCACGTCCATCTACTATATTTCATAGTCATACCATGCTGCTATGGCGAGCAGAATCCGAATGGATTTAGCCATGGCTACCGGCGAGTAGGTGTCCTCAAAATCGACCCTGGGTCGTTGAGTGTATCCCTTAGCTACTAGCCTAGCCTTAAAAGTCGTGACTTCTCCATCAACGCCAAGTTTGCGCTTGTAGACCCACCCACAGCCAACTGGCTTAACACTTTTCGGTGGATCTACGAGTCTGCAGACTTTGTTGTCGCTCATGGAGTCCATTTCGATTTTCATAGCCTCAAGCCATTTCCCGGAGTCAATGTCAAACATCGCTTCTCCGTACGTCTTAGGATCGTTATCCAGTAGACCGGTCGTATTTAGAAAGCCATATCTCACTGGAGGTCTGGACTCTCTAGTTGACCTACGGAGGACCGGAACATCAGTGGTGACTGTGGGCGCTGACTGTATAGGAGCTGGCGGTTTAGGTATCGGGGCTGGCTGTTCCTGAGGCTGTCCTACATGCCTAGCATACTGGACTTCTCGAGGTCGGTCAACCCTTCGGGTATCTATCCTGAATCCTCTTAGTGAGGAATCCGGGGCTACCTCTGATGACTGGTTTCCATCACTTGATTTCTCAAGGATCAGTTCATCAGGTTGGATATCCTCTGGAAACCCTTGTTCCAAGAACACTGCATTCCTTGAAACAAATACCTTTTGTTCCAAGGGGACATAGAAGTAAAAACCCGCAGTTTCTTTAGGGCATCCAACGAACCTGCATAAGCTAGACCTAGATTCTAGCTTATCTCCCATTAACCTCTTGACGTATGCGGGGCTACCCCACACTTTCAAGTAGTTGTAGGATGCAGGCTTGCCGTGCCATATCTCATATGGCGTTTGGGTCAATACACTGGTTGGCGACAAATTTAGCAACTTTGTTGCCGTTTCCAATGCATAGCCCTAAAAGGACAAGGGCAATTTGGTAAAACTCATCATGGATCGAACCATATCCAACAGGGTTCGATTCCTCCTTTCAGAGACACCATTCAATTGTGGTGTTGCGGGAGGTGTCCATTGAGATATGTACCATTTTCTTTTAGATAATTAAGGAACTTGGCACTAAGGTATTCACCGCCTCGGTCTGACCGTAGGATTTTAATTTTGCAGTTGGTTTGGTTCTCTACTTCAAGTCTGAATTCTTTAAACCTCTCAAGAGCTTCAGACTTGCACCTCATCAGGTAAACATAACCATACCGTGAATGATCATCGGTAAAGGTTATGAAGTAGGAGAACCCACCTTGGGCCTGCGTCCTTAGTGGTCCACATACGTCTGTATGGACCAAGTCCAACAGACCTGTGGCAAGCCTGCTTTGTCCTACAAAGGGCTTCTTGGTCATTTTCCCTCTTAGACAGGATTCACAGGTTGGTAGTTCACTCAAGTCCCCTACCTCTAGGTTCCTTGAGTCTACCAATCTCTTCATCCTGTCTTGGGATATGTGACCTAGCCTAGCGTGCCACAGTCGTGCGTTCCCGTTATTATCTATTTTACGTTTGTGTTGAGCGTTTAGAACAAAGTTCGTTTGTTGCAAGATATAGAACCCATTGTTAAGTGTACCAAGTAGATGAGCAATTCCACCTCATCAAATAAAAGCAATTTTTATTGATCATAAACTCATAACCACTATTGTCCAACAATAGAATGGAAATGATGTTTTTAATCATACTGGGTACATAATAAACTTGCTCTAATTCTATGCTAATACAATCACTAACTACTAGAGTGGGGGATCCTACTGCTTCTGTCGAGATGGCCTTGCCATTCCCAAGCTTCAGGATCATATCCCCGCTACCCAGTTTTCTTCTTCTTTTCAGCACCTGCAAATCATTGCAAATGTGAGATCCACAGCTGGTATTTAATACCCAAGAGGCAGAATTAGGGACCATATTGACCTCAATCACAAATATACCATGGTTCGAGAAGAGTTTGGGGCACTCCTCTTCCAATGCCCTTTCTCACGGCAATTGATACATATGCCATATCCCCTCGACTACTGCTTGGAGACAACCTTTCCCTTTCCTTTGCCTTTCCCCTCTTTGGCAATGGGAACACTCTTAGTGTTCGTAGCTGCTTTGACGGTTTGTCCCTTCCCTTTCTTCTTTTTTCCAACGTCCAGCACCCTTGCCTTTCGTTTTGGAAGTTGAAGCACCTCCAAACAATACCGAAGGCGTGGACTTTTTGGTCGTTGCCTCGTATTGCACCAACATATTGATCAACTCATGAATGCCCTTCTCAAGTGCATTCATGTTGTAGTTGACAATAAATTGGTTGAAGGAGGGTGGGAGTGACTGAAGGATCACATCTATGTACGTTTCATTATCGAGGCCTGCCTTTAGGTCCTCGAGCTTTTCCACTAGGGTAAGCATTTTAACCCCGTGCTCTTGTACAGAGGATCCTTCTGTCATTTTAGTTCCAAAGGATGCCTTAGTCGCGACATACCTAGTATGCTGGTCTGGGACTGCATAGCAATCCTTAAGGCGAGCCATAATGAAAGGGACATCGTCTAGCCTTTCATACTGCTTCTGAATCTCAATCGTCATCAAAGCAAGTATGACGCTACAGACCTTTTGGTTATCCTTATGCCAAGTCTCGAACGTCACACTTTCTTCTGGCGTGGATCCTTCCGGTAAGGTCCTAGGGAGAGGCTCGTCCATGACGTAGCCTTGGTTCTCGTAATCCAGGACTATCCTGAGATTGCGCAACCAGTCGTTGTAAGTGGTTCCATTGAATTTGTTGGTCTCAAGTATGGTTGATAAAGGGTTCTTAGACATTTTTCAATCTACATTTAAAAAACAGAGTTCGCGATCAGCAGAATTTAAAAGACGGAGGTTTGATATATATAATTAAATGCTTGGTCTTTAGTCATTTAATGCTCCCACCATTTATACGAAAACACGGTACACTCAAACGTTGTTTTCGGGAAACCTTTTCCTAGTGGGCTTGGGATCCACAGGGAATTTCCCCATACCCCGCTTTTACGATTCGCATGGGAAGAATCCTGTGGGAGGTATGCCATACCATTCTCGTTCCACGAGATTCCCAAGATTGTTGCCTCACCTTTTCACATGATCCCGAGGACTCCAAGCGAATCATGTTAATCGGGCGTTAGACCCGACCCAATCAACCGAGCCATAAGACCCACTGCTACCTCCACAACTCGTGAGATAGATAACAGTGGTCTACTTTTCATTCATGACATAGTGTAGCTTCTTTTAAGTACGATAGACGTGCCACGACTCGTGAGATCACGCTATCAACCTAAATCAGCTTCCTCACTATGCCATGGATTGGAAGGCATGGACGAACTCCTAGAGTCCATGTCCACTTTGTCTAGGGTCTAATATTTAGACATTGGTCCAACCAATGTGAGAGTAGTAAATGACCGAGATCTCGTAAAGTAAATATATCTACAGATTCATCCACAATGCGTAATAAATAAATTGCATCCACAGCAGTTATATGATAAATAAAACGCCATTCATCCATCATAATAACCACATGCAAAATTAAAGCTTAGCACGCCTCTGTTGGATGATCACGAGCCCGAATCCTATGCGACCCACTGAGCCCGCAGTGGATCTATGGTCAATCTAGGGTTGGTCCTACACTATTACATTAATAGTAACCCAATCATCATTCTGATGGGCCTTGCTCTCTTTTCTCTTTCTTCTCTTCATGGAAACGCCTTGGAACCTCCGGTCTGGGCTCTCCATGTGGACCTTCCTTCTTCTCCACCAATTACATAAAATAAAACCTCACTTCTATTCTACTCTCATTACATATTGAAAATAGAAACCCCAGCGAAAACCTAGGGGAGTACATAAGGAGGGAGGTAGAATGCCTTATTATTCCAAGTCAACTAGAAAGGGAGAAGGAGAAAGCAGTAAAAAGAGGCACACAGGCCCAACAGAGAATTAAATCATACATTCGGTCTAGGGCTCGTGATCATCCATTTCCATCTAACACACATAATCATATGATCCAATCACATAAGATACATGCTAACAACATATGATTACCAATCATAATTATCCAAGATAAAAATAAATGTGCAACGTATGAAAATATGGTACAACTGCTGGTAATAGTATTTTTCTCGTTTTAGAAAGACCTTTCCTCATTATTTCTAGGTAAATTATCCTCGGAATTCCAAATCCAATATAATTTTACCTCCTAAAATAATGTCTTGGAAAATTAGGCAAAAAATGAACAAAAAAATGAATTTTCAGAATTAATTAAAATTAAAACTGAAAAATAGAATAAAATAAAAGGGGAGAAACCCTAACAGCCGGCAGCCGACCGTCACCACCGCAGTAGCCAGCCGGTGCGCGCAGGCAGCAGGCCCTGCCTGCCGCCCCTGTGCACGCGCAGGCCCCTGCCTACGTGCGCGCGCGCTTGGTCGGCAGCAGGTTGCACGGCTGTTCTCCGATTTGCACCAAATCTCATACGTGAGATTCTCCAAATTGTAACACGCAATCCACCCACGTAACTTGCACGTCGTGCTAGCGAACGAACAAGTAATTTTTTGGAGAGGACGAATTAATCACATGTTATTAGGTTAACGGGATTAATTCTCCTAAGTTCAATTGTTCCAAGAACAAAAAGAACAAGAAAACTATTTTCTTGAGAGAGAGAAAGAGAGGGCGGACGAGAGGGAGAGCCGAGTGGTGTGTGTGTGTGTGTGTGTGTGTGTGTGTGTGTTGGAGTTTCATCACCTTTCTAATAGTGAGGGGCTAGGACTATATATAGAGGAGGAGTTTAATCCTCTTCAAACTCCAACTCTAAAGAAGACTATTTTTGACTAGGATTTTGACCTAGTCATAGTCCTAGTCAAAGTAGCATTTGACCTAGTCAAATTTAGTCCTAGCCATCCATCTCCCCTTTTAATCTCAACCATTAATTTAATTTAATGGAATATTTAAAACCTATTTATATATTCCAAAGGGCAATAAATAAATATAATAAATATAAAATATTTATTCTAGGCCCATTAAATTAATTTTCTAATAAATTCAATTTATTAGATCAATCCCTTTTATCTAATAAAAGGAATTAATTCTCTCCAAGAAAATAAAGGACCCGATTAAATCCAATTTAATCATTCCATTTCTCCAATATTTAATTCTAAATTAAATACTTAATGTGTGTGGATTGTGTGTGACTCTTTAGGTTCACCTTTCAGCTAGACTTGGTCAGATTCCTAGAATCTGCCCGTTACCATGGGTGGCCATCTAGCAACGGTCCATGGCACTAGAGACTAGGTGAATATTCGGGGATGAACATTTACGCTCTAACAGTACACTTGTCCTTCTGTCTTCGGTCTCACTACTTAGGGTCTAGGGCACGGAAGATGCAGGAACCCATTTTGGACCTAAGTGTCCGTTTGTCCTTACCAAACGCCGCAAGGGAAACCTTCCCTTCTGTTCAATTACTATGGCCACAAATTTTAGGGACAAGACACAGAGCATATGTGAGGCTCAACTGTCAATACCTTTTGACAGGAGACAGATCCTTCTTAGAAACTACCGTCACTCTGTACACCAGAGCTGCACTAGACATAGCTTATGACTACTCAAGTGCTTCTTGGCAATCTCTCAACATATCTAAGATACAGACCTGATATATAGGTAAACTCAGCAGTTCCTCAAGTCAAAGGACTTGACCTGTACCGTTGGAAACCGGGAATACATGTCATACCTAGCCGAGCCTACTCAAGGTCCTCCGCAAGACGGTACCCGCGAGTCACCTCATTCAGCTGCTCCCTAGCAGGCTAACCCACTAACACTGCTTAGATGACCTTCATCGCCCATCGATGAAATACGACAGCAGATGCTTAGTGCAAGTCTCAAGGGGAATCTCGATACCCATTTTCGAGTTCCTTCAACTTGGCGATTTCTGAATTGATTCGGCTAGACTGATTTCATGGACCTACCTCCAAGCGTAGTCCCAATCCCCGAAATACGTTTTCAGTCTGTGGGCTTTGTTTGCGTAGTGAACAGATATGTATAAAGCAGATAAAGTGAACACAAAAAAAGTAAAGCCAAATGAATTTCACTTCTTTATTCATTAATAATTATATCAAATCCTTGAAATTGTCTAGATATAGGTTATATTTCGCCTGCCAAGATTAGCTACATGGTCACCTATTCTAACATAGGTGAATATTCGGGTATGAACATTTAGGCTCTAACAGTACACTTGTCCTTCCGTCTACGGTCTCACCACTTAGGGTCTAGGGCATGGAAAATGCAGGTACCCATTTTGGACCTAAGTGTCGGTCTGTTCTTTTACTAAACGCCGCAAGGGAAACCTTCCCTTCTGTTCAGTTACTGTGGCCACAGATTTTAGGGACAAGACACAGAGCATATGTGAGATTCAACTGTCAATGCCGTTTGACAGGAGACAGATCCTCTCTTGGAAACTACTGTCACTCTGTACACCGGGGTGCACTAGACATGGCTTATGACTACTCAAGTGCTTCTTGGCAATCTCTCACCATATCTAAGATACAACCTTGATATACAGGTAAACTCAGTAGTTCCTCAAGTCAAAGGACTTGACCTGTACTGTCGGAACCAGGAACACACGTCATACCTAGCCGACCCTACTCAAGGTCTCGTAAGACGGCTCGGCGAGTCACCTCAGTCAGCTGCTCCCTAGCAGGCTAAACCCACTAACACTGCTTAGACGACCTTCATCACCTGTCGATGAAATACGACAGCAGATGCTTAGTGCAAGTCTCAAGGGGAATCTCGGTACCCATTTTCGAGATTTCTTGACTTGGAGATTTCCGAACTGATTCGACGGACTGATTTCATGGACCTACCTCCAAGCGTAGTCCCAGTCCCCAAAGTATGTTATCAGTCCGTGGGCTTTGTTTGCGTAGTGAACAGATATGTAATGCAGATAAAGTGAACACAAACAAAGTAATGCCAAATGAATTTCACTTCTTTATTCATTAATAATTTATCAAATCCCTGAAATTGTCTAGACATAAGTTACATTTTGCCTACCAAGATTGGCTACATGGTCACCTATTCTAACATAGGGAGCAACTGACTGAGGTGACTCGCGGGAACCTCTGGCGGAGGACCTTGAGTTGGGTCGGTTAGGTATGACATGTGCTCCCGGTTTCAACGGTACAGGTCAAGTCCTTTGACTTGAGGAACTGTTGAGATTACCTGTACATCAAGGTTGTATCTTAGATATGGTGAGAGATTGCCAAGATGCACTTAAGTAGTCATAAGCCATATCTAGTGCAGCTCCGGTGTGCAGAGTTACTGTAGTTTCCAAGAAAGGATATGTCTCCTGTCAAAAGGTGTTGACAGTCGTGTCTCACAAATGCTCTGTGTCTTGTCCCTAAAATCTGTGGCCACAGTAACTAAACAGAAGGGAAGGTTTCCCTTGCGGCGTTTAGTAAAGGACAGACCGACAGTTAGGTCCAAAATGGGTACCTGCAATTATCCGTGCCCTAGACCCTAAGTGGTGAGACCGTAGACGGAAAGGATAGATGTACTGTAGAGCCTAAATGTTCATCCCCGTATATTCACCTAGTCTATAGTGCCATGAACCGTTGCTAGATAGCCACCCATGGTAACGGGCGAATTCTAGGAATCCAACCAAGTCTAGCTGAAGGTGAACCTAAAGAGTCACACACAATCCGCACACATAAATGTATTTAATTTAGAATTAAATATTTGGAGAAGTGGAGCGATTAAATTGGATTCAATCGGGTCCTTATTTTCTTGGAAAGAATTAATTCCTTTTATTAGATAAAAGGGATTTATCTAATAAATTAGATTTATTAGAAAATTAATTTTTAATGGACTTGGAATAAATATTTATATTTAATATATTTATTTATTGCCCTTTGAATATTTAAATAGGATTTTAATATTCCATTAAATTAAATTAATGGTTGAGATTAAAAGGGAGAAATCTATGGCTTGGATTGGTTTGACCAAAGAAGCTAGATTTGACTAGGATTTGACTAAGTCAAATCCTAGTTGTGGAGGAGTCTTCAAAGTGTAGGAAACTTGAAGAGGAATAGGATTCCTCTTCTATAAATACTCCTTGGCACACACATTGAAGAGGATGATGATTCTTCAAACACAAACACATACACACACACACACACTCGTGTGCTCTCTCTCCCTCTCGGCCGCATCTCTGTCTCTCTTCCAAGAAAATACTTTCTTGTTCTTTTGTTTTAACAATTGAACAAAAAGGAGGATTGATCTCGTTAAACTAATAACGTTTGATCGATCCGTCCTCTCCAAAATATACTTGTTCTTTCGCTAGCACGAAGATCAAGATACGTGGCGGATTCCGTCTCACGAATTAGAGGGTCTCCTACACGAGATCTTGGAGCAAATCGGGGAACAACGCGAGTACCGGTTAGAAGACGAAAACGACAATCGATAGGTTTTTGATTACGTTTTTTCCGTCCTCTTTTATTTAGAATCCTATGGCCTCAATGATTGCTATGTATGTTATTATTATTCATGAGATACACCAAACGCCCGGGAGTTTCAAGGGTACACCCCTTGAAAACACTTTTTATTTTAATGTATGTTTATGCATGTTTTAAAATTCTTGAAAATTTAAATTATACCGCGCTTCCGCATTCGCGCTACTCCCGGACGATCCACACACCTACCCTTAGGCTTTCAAAAACGGCTTTCCTCAATGGTTCGTTGAGGAAGAGATCTACATGGATCAGCCGGAGGGTTTCACGGTCTCCGGAGAAGAACAGAAGGTCTGTCGTCTCCAAAAGTCCATCTATGGCCTCAAACAAACATCCCGAAGTTGGAACATTCGCTTTGATGAAGTAATACAGGGTTATGATTTCATCAAAAATGAATCTGACCCTTGTGTATACAAGAAGGTCAGTGGGAGCTCTATAGTGTTCCTAGTGCTTTATGTGGATGACATTCTACTCATAGGAAATGACGTTAGAATGTTGGGTGACACAAAAGCATGGTTATCAACTCAGTTTTCTATGAAGGATTTGGGTGAAGCCTCCTACATTCTAGGCATCCAGATTGTCAGGGACAGATCTAAGAGAATGTTAGGACTCACCCAAAACTCGTATATGGAGAAAGTCCTGAAAAGGTTCGGATGGACAACTCCAAACGAGGATTCTTTCCCATAAGGCATGAGATCAAGTTATCCAAGAAACAGTCCCGGCAGACTGATGAGGAACTTGAAAAGATGAAAATCATCCCCTATGCTTCTGCAGTAGGAAGCATCCAATATGCAGTCCACTGCACCAGACCTGGCATTGCTTACGCTTTGAGTGTAACGAGCAAATATCAGTCTTGTGCAGGAGAGGAACATTGGAATGTAGTTAAGGGCATCCTTAAGTACCTGAGAAGGACTAAGGAAATGTTCTTAGTCTATGGCAATGGAGAACTGATCCTGGAAGGCTTTAGCGATGCTAGCTTCCAGGCTGATGACGATGATGCCAAGTCTCAATCGGGTTATGTATTCAGGCTCAATGGAGGAGTAGTGGCTTGGAAAAGTTCCAAGCAAGCAACCACTGTTGATTCCACCACTGAGGCCGAATACATAGCAGCTTCAGAAACTGCCAAAGAAGCGGTTTTGGATGAGAAACTACATCCAAGAGTTGGGTGTGGTACCTAGCACCGCCGAGCCCGTTGTCATCTTTTGTGATAACAACAGAGCAATAGTGCAAGCAAAGGAACCGAGGTCTCATCACTGTTCCAAACACATTCTTAGACGCTACCACCTTCTAAAAGAAATGGTAGGAAGAGGTGACGTTCGGATGGACCGAGTCAACTCAGCAGACAACACAGCAGATCCGCTGACAAAGCCTATGTCGCAGAGCGCTCATACGCAACATCTTGAGAAGATGGGGATTAGGCATAAGGGCGATTGGCTTTAAGGTCAAGTGGGAGATTGTTAGAATAGGTGACCATGTAGCCAATCTTGGTAGGTGAATTGTAACCTATGTCTGAACAATTTCAAGGTTTTAATAAATCCTTAATGAATAAGAAGTGAAATTCATTTGGCATCTATTTTGTTTGTGTTCACTTTATCTGCTTTATAACTGTTCACTACGCAAACAAAGCCCACAGACTGAAATCGCATTTCGGGGACTGGGACTACGCTTGGAGGTAGGTCCATGAAATCAGTTCCGCCGAATCAGTCTGGAAATCTCCAAGTCAAGGAATGTCGAAATTAGGTACCGAGATTCCCCTTGAGACTTGCACTAAGCATCTACTGTCGTATTTCATCGACGGGTGACGAGGGTCGTCTAAGCAATGCTAGTGGGTTTGGCCTGTCGGGGAGCGGCTGACTGAGGTGACTCGCGGGAACCATCTTACGAAGGACCTTGAGTAGGGTCGGTTAGGTATGACGTGTGTTCCCGATTCCAACGGTACAGGTCAAGTCCTTTGACTTGAGGAATTGCTGAGTTTACCTGTACATCAGGACTGTATCTTAGATATAGAGTGAGATCGCCAAGATGCACTTGAGTAGTCATAAGCCATATCTAGTGCAGCTCCGGTGTACAAAGTGACAGTAGTTTCCAAGAAAGGATCTGTCTCCTGTCAAAAGGTGTTGACAGTTGTGTCTCACAAATACTCTGTGTCTTGTCCCTAAAATCTGTGGCCACAGTAACTGAACAAAAGGGAAGGCTTCCCTTGCGGCGTTTAGTAGAGGAATAGAATCGACACTTAGGTCCAAAATGGGTACCTACATAATTCGTGCCCTAGACCCTAAGTTGGTGAGACCGTAGACGGAAGGATAGATGTACTGTAGAGCCTAAATTTTCATCCTCGTATATTCACCTAGTCTCCAGTCCCATAGACCGTTGCTAGACGACCACCCATGGTGACGGGCGGATTCTAGGAATCCAACCAAGTCTAGCTGAAGGTGAACCTAAAGAGTCACACACAATCCGCACACATAACGTATTTAATTTGGAAATTAAATATTTGGAGAAATGGAGCGATTAAATTAGATTAATCGGGTTCTTATTTTCTTGGGAAGAATTAACTCCTTTTATTAGATAAAAGGGATTTTATCTAATAAATTAGATTTATTAGAAATTAATTTAATGGGCTTGGAATAAATATTTATATTTAATATATTTATTTATTGCCCTTTGGAGTATTTAAATGGGATTTTAAAATATTCCATTAAAAATTAAATCAATGGGTTGAGATTAAAGGGAGGAATCAATGGCTAATATTGGTTTGACCAAAGAAGGCTAGAAATTTGACTAGGATTTTGACCTAAGTAAGAGTCTTCAAAGTGTAGGAAACTAGAAGAGGAATAGGATTCCTCCTCTATAAATACTCCTAAGCATACACTTTGAAAAAGATGATGAATCTTGAAACACACACACACACACACTCGTCTCCCTCCCTCTCCTCTCGGCCGCGCCTCTCTCCTCCCAAGAAACACTTTTTCTTGTTCTTTTGTTTGACAATTGAACATTAAGGGGGATTGATCTCGTTAATCAATAACGTTTGATCGATCCGTCCTCTCCAAAAATATACTTGTTCTTTCACTAGCACGAAGACCAAGATACGTGGGCGGATTGCGTGTACAAATTAGAGGGTCCCCTATACGAGATCTTGGAGCAAATCGGGGAACAACGCGAGTACCGGTTAGAAAGCGAAAACGACAATCGGTAGGTTTTCGGTTGATGGTTTTTGCCGATTTTTCTTTCAAACCCTATGGCCTTCCATGATTATTTTATATATATGTTTTATTATTCATGAGATACACCAAAACGCCCGGGGAGTTTCAAGGGAACGCCCCTTGAACGTATTTTTTATGTATATTAATGGCATGTTTAAATTCTTGAAATTTAAATTATGCCGCGCTTCCGTATTTGCGCTACTCCCGGGACGATCCACACGCCTACCCTAGGCTTTTTAGGTAACGGGTCCTTATGGGACACGGGCCCAAGTCTAGCTGAGGGTGAACCTAAAGGGTCACACACAAAATCACCGAGGAGGTTTAGAGATTGACTTGGAGTTAATCTCAAAGGATAATAAGAATTGGATTACTTAGGGAAAGTCCATTGGATGAATGGACGGGCCTAGATATGTATCGGGTCTTCGTTTAATCAGTAAATTGGATTTTTCGACTATATATTGGAAAGTTGAGACGTCACACGTGAGACGTTGGATCTTTTAATTGGATTAAAAGATCAATGGAAATAATTTTTAAATGGACATTAAAATGGATTTAATGTTGGGTTCGTCGCAAATTGGATTTACGAATAAATCAGAAGCGGTCCGTTAATATTTGACGTTCCGAGAGGAAAATAATTCCTATTTTGGAATAGGAAAAATTGGACTTCTTCCCTTAATTAGACATGGCCGAAATGCTCCCTTGGAGGAAGCAAAATCAGCCATGTTTCATGCTAGGTGGTATGTTGACTTATCTCTTTTGGAAAGAGAAATCAACTAACGGCGGACCAATCAAGCTCTTCCTTTTTGGTATCGGCCAACAACGATTTGATCACACCATAAATTTTGGTAGGCTTGATTGAAAAAACCAACCACAAAAAATTTTGATGGTGATTAATTGGAATGTATCTAGACATCCTTGGATGAACCTAGACACATTCCAATAATCACATTAATTATGTATATATAATGAGAATATACAACACCAAGCATGAACTGAATCATAATTCATCTTTTCTAGGAAAAAGAAGAAGCAAAAAATCGGCCTCTCCTCTCCCTCAACTCTCGGTTTTTCTTGCCCCCTTTTCACTTGTGTTCTTCACTTGATTTGAATCAAGAAGAAGAACAAGAGTAGCTTAAAAGAATCACTCTAACCATAGTGTTCTTTCCGCGCTAAACCGATTCCTTCATAAACCCGTCTTCATTTTCATTTTAGCAAGGGAGAACGTGACCCATTTCTTCTGTGTGTGGTGTGGAACAGGATCACCTATTTGGAGAATCCATACGCACAACAAACCTTGCAGCCGGATTTCACGTGAGCATAATTTCCGGAGAAGGAACAACGCAAGTAGCCGTGCACACGTAGATCATCAAAGGTAACGATCAAGAAAGATTATAACGCTTTTTTTGGTTGATTTGAAGGAAAGCGGATCGGCCCGGGAACGCGGCGGAAGCGCGGTGAGATTCCCCAAAACGAGAACGTGCGGAATAAAATAATTTAAATCACGTTCTAAGGGTGTTCCCATTGAATGTTCCGGGCTATCGGTGTATAAACGCATAATATAAACATATTATATAAATAAATAAGTGTTCGTGGCTACAGAATAAGAACAAATCGAAGCATTAAATATAAATCAGAAATATCCTTTCTCGTATTTTGTATTTTGATCGGCTACACACGCATTGATTCCTCTCGACGTTCGTTCGCGCTGCCATTGGTCCATGCGAGGTCCCAAACGTAGAGACCCTCAATTAACTAGTCCATACCACACCGGGAGAGATCTCAGTTGTTTTCTTACTAAGAAAAAAATGGAATCTAGAGGATGAAATCAAAGAAGGAAGATTTACACTATCAAATTAGTGTTTCCTTCTTGATCTTACTTTGTCCTTCAACTGATTCAAGATCAAATGGATAGCAAACAAAAGAGGATTTTGAGAGTAGAGAGAGTGAAATAGAGTGTATGGAGAGTTTCTCATCTTTTTTTCTTAAGAAAAAGATGAATAATAAAATTCTTCGATCAATTAGGTGTTAGTATCATAGATATATACATGATTAATGTGATTATTGGAATGTGTCTAGGTATCCAAGGATTGTCTAGATACATCCCAATCAAATCACCATCAATTCTTCAATCATGCCTTACCAACTTTTAAGGTATGATCAAATCATACCAAAAAGGGAAGGGCTTGATTGAAGTTGATTTGTCTCTTACCAAAAGAGACAAGTCAACTAACACCTAGCATCCAACATGGCTGATTTTTGCTCGCCATCCAAGGTGGCAATATTTCGGCCATGCTTATTTAGGGAAGAAGTCCAACTCTTCCTATTCCATAAAGTGGAAATTAACACACCTCTCGATTCAAAATTTAAACGGACCGGGTTCTACCATAATCCAATTACGACGAACCCAAAAATTAATCCAATTTTAATTTAATATCCACTTAAATAAATGTGCCTGTTGATCTTTAATCCAATTTAAAAGATCCAATATCTCAACTTTCCATATTAATCAATAAATCCTATTTAACGGATTAAACGAGGGTTCCGATACAATATATCGGCCGTCCATCCAATGGACAATCCCTTAAGTAAATCCAATTACTTATCATCCTCTGAAATTGACTCCAAGTCAATTCCTTTACCTCCTCCGGTGATTTGTGTGTGACCCTTTAGGTTCACCCTCAGCTAGATTGGGCCTCTGTGTCCAACAGGGAGCCCGTCACCTATGGTGGCCGTCTAGCAACGGTCCATGGCACTAGAGACTAGGTGAATGTTGGGCTGAAGATTTAGGCCGCCGATTCCGTATGGGTATGGTCCTACTGTCGAAACGTCTCCGGCCTTAGTCCTAGGGTATTGGAAATTGGGGCGTCAGTTCCCATCCTTGACTAGGCAACTACGCTTCATACCTGAGATGTGTTTACCGCTATCGATCGGCGTAGGAACCCTTTCCTACTCATATCAATTGCTATGGCTATAGACTTTCAGAGTCTAAAACCATCTCAGTGTGCATAGGAGACAATCACCGTCAGGTACTGACAGGGGAACAAGATCCTATCTTTGGAATCCACCGTCCTCGCTACATACTCCAACTGCACTTGGAACAAGGCTTTATAATGACATCTTACAGAATGATCACCTCTCGCCAAAATCTGAGATTACAGTCTTCATATGCACGTGACTGCCATAATTCCTCAAGTTCGAGGGACTAATCCGTACTATCGGAACCGGGGAATTCCAGTCATCGACCGACCAAGCCTCCAAAGGCTTCCATATAAAGATTCCCGCGAGTCACTTCAGTCAGTCGACCACCTTGTCAACTAACCCACTAAAAATTGGCATAGACGACCTTCGTATGTTGCCGATGAAAATCGGCACTCACCTAGTGAATGCAATACATAGTGCAAGTCTCAATTAGGAACACTCGATACCCAGTCCAGAGGTCCTCGACTTGGAATGTTTCAGACCAACCCTCAGAAGTTGGTTTAATAGCCGCCGTCTAATGCGCAGCCCAACTACATGGGTTATCCAATTAGTCTATGGGCATTTGTTGTGAACGTTGAAACGCCGTTCAACGTTAGTAGTCACAACAAACACACAGTGCCAGTGATGGAATACTTACTCTATTTCATCAGGATAATATTGTATTAATAAAGATTGACGAATAGTTTCCAAAACCGCCAATCCAATTGGCTTTCTGGTCACTATTCTAGACATGATTTACTATAATATCTATTCCCTATGTGTTTATATACGTTCTAATATTTTACACATCCTACATCGAACGCTCGGTTGAGCACCCAAGGGTACACCCCACGGGATTCATTTATTTAAATTAGATTTAAATTTACGCACATTACTCGCTTTCTCGCTTCCGCTCGCGCTCCCGGGCGGACCCGCTTGTCCTTCAGATAACATATTTGGGATTCGATAGGCGGGATCACCATTGTTAGGAACATATACTCAGACTTCATGCACATTCCCGGTGGGAGATAGTATGGTGTAAGTATCACGGGCCAACATGAGTAAGTTTTACCATACTGGCCGTGCGGTGCAAAGCCATTCGTGCACAAACCAAGTCTAACATTACGGGGCTCAATTGCAAAATCAGGATACGTCCGGTCAAAATGTTTCCAAGCTTATACATCGGACGGATGACACATGGATCCTTCCTCCGTCTGATAGCTCGCATGCCAAGTCATATGCTCTGTTGTGGCCTCCGACGCATACAACCTCTGAAGCCGAGGGGTAAGCGATAGATACCTAAGAATGGCATACGGGGACTTCTTGCGTCTAGGATTTCTGTCCCTGGTGGGCTTGTATCTAGCGTCTCCACAAAACTTGCAATATTCCAAATCAATATCGTCCTTCCAGTACAACATGCAACCGTTTTTGCACGCATCAATCTTCTGAACTGGTAAACCCAATTCTCTTATCAATTTCTTCGTACTGTAATAATCGGCGGGGAAAGTGTGATTCCGGGACATTACAGTATCACCCCACTGGCACAAGCGATCATATGTTATGCTCGAAAAAAAAACCCCTTCAGCCTTGATATTCACCAAAAGAAGAAATTGATGCCAACTGAGAGGTAGTGCAGTCGTTCCACAACGGTTGGTCCGCAGCATGAACTACATTAAAAAAACGGTCTGACAAGCCAGACACATAATCATAAGGCCCCAAATCGTAATATGAACTAGGACCCACATCAGAAGGACAATAATGAGTACCATCATCAGCCGGTCCCTCCTGGTTATAGGAAGACCAGAAAGACGGCCCGGCGACATCGAATACCATCCTCTACGCCCAATCCATCTAAGCCGCATCACCACAATGCGAACTACCCTCCTCCTGAACGGGTGGCGTTTGCTGCTGCTGCACACTATCAATGCTTCAAAGTATTCCTGCACCCTCTCCTCACCATTTGAAGTTCAATTATAATACTCCGGCATAAATCCTTTCATACACAAGTCGAAATTTACCTCATCCGGTGTTTTGAATCATTCGTTTTTGCACTTTCGGCAGGGACACCTAATCTTCTCCCCGTCCATATATGCACGCTGAGACTGGGCCCATTGTAGAAATGTTGTAGCACCATCCTCAAACTTCGGCATCACACCCAACACGTCTCGATCATACATCCATCTCCTCAATTGTCTTAACATGATTGGTCCTACGTACACAAGCAATTCACAACGATAATGAAATGACTAGAAAAATTATATAAATAAAATTAACCATTAAAGAATTTCAACTTCTTACCTGAGCAAAACACCTTTCAAGATCAATGCAAATTTCGCGCAGATAGTTGATATTTTCAATTTTACGTATAAAGAACCAAGGGAGAGAGTTATAACAAATGAGTTGGAGATAATTATAAGAACAATTAAAATGAAGGGGGACATATATATAGAAAATATTGGAACGGGAATTGGAATATTATTTGGCACACTAAACTAGCCGTTAAAATATAGTTGTTGCTCCATCATTAGGAACGATCAGTGGAACGGATATAAGAACGGTAAAGTTACCATTGTAATATAGCCATTTATGCATATTTAGAATGATCGTCGGCACACAATATCGTTTATGTAAACGGACCGTTCCTAATAGTAGCACATTTGGGAACGGTTCTTGGAACCACCATGGATTTCCTAAATACTCGCAATTTGGAACGGTCATTGCATTACATTGTTCGCTCAAGGCATAAAAGGGTCTCATTTAGCACTACATGTTGGAACGGTCAAGCAAGCGTTCCAAATACACCCGAGCTTTGGAACACGTCTAGGAGCGGTCCCTTTTCTTGGTCAATTAACCGTTCCAATTTCCACATATATGTTCCAAATGGAATACCAAAATATATCCGGTCCCTTTTTGGAACGGTAATGGGTTTACATATTGGCACAAATATGTTGGCACATAAATAGGAACGATGAAGCCGTTCCTATACGTTCTGGCTCTGATTAATACGAAAGTGACGTCAGCAACGGGTTACCGTTCCACACCAGTTCCAGTGACCGTTCCTATTTGGAACGGAGTATGGAACGATCATAATAAACCGTCCCAATGACCGCATTTTTTTGTAGTGGGTGTACTGGAAAAAAAAAAAGAAAAAGAAGAAGAAATCGCAAAAGGACAACATGTAACCTGCGAAGAAAAGCAAAGAAACGATGACAAAATTCATTCAGGAATTAATACGAACAACTTCTAGGCTTGAAAAAGGACATAAATTCGTAGAAAGAAATCACCTTGGAAATGCTAGAATTCATGTTTGTGGCAGCACAACTGAGCCGTTTATATGGCACACTTCCACGTTTTGATTCAATCAAATCCGACGATGTCCAGAAGTTCTGTTAAGCTAGAAGACTAGATGAAGCAAACATTGTTCCTTCAATTAATTCCGATTTTATTAAAGTCAGATTAAGAAAAAAAAAAAGAGAGAAATAGGAAAGAGGAAGAAGTTGAGCTATATCAAATTCGTTGACAAAACTCCGAAGTTGGTTTGGACTTTGCTCACGGCGAAGACAAAACTTAATCAATAAGGGCTGAATTTATAATTTGAAGCCCATTATTTCTCCAAACCCGGAAATGGTTCGACCCATATTGATTTGAAGTGAATTCATGGAAATTGTGAGGTCCAAAAAAGTAATTCATATTTTCGCGAGTCATTCACTTTAAATTATATTTGCAAGCATATGTGCGTGAACGAATCTCGAGGGAGCATTTGTAGACAAATTAACTTTGCACCCAATCAAATGACGACAAGTGAAAAATATATATTATTTGTCAATTAGATTCCCTTTTCTATTAATTTATATTTGAGAATTTACTAAATTAATTTCAAATATAAATATTAAATTCAATTGATATTTTAATATATATTTTGTCATCAAATCAACGGCCGACAAGTATCAAGCTGAGGTATTTCGGTCAATCAAATGAAGACAAATATTTTTGATATTATCTCTTTGAAAAAATACAAATATTAAAGAGATAATATCAAATTTGACCAATCACATCTTCCCAAATATTTTAATATATTTATATCTTTAAATTAAAAATAAAGAGATAATACAAAATGGTGTTCAAGTTCACCACAACTTTACCTCTTTGACAGCTATATAAAGAAGTCCCCGGAGCTCATTCAACATACACACACACATATACAATTGAGGATACAATAAGAGAGCATTCAGGAAGTCCCAAAATCCTCTCAAGCGCAAATCAAGGAAGATCCACATCGTTCAAGGCAAGATTCAAGGCATTCATCGCGAAAATCATCCAAAGTCAGCGTTTAATTCGAAAATAAGTCCAAAAACCAGTGAATTAACGTGGTCAAGACGGAAGTTCACCTTGGCAGAAGATCAAAGTCTCAAATCCACCAAAAAATATTCCAAATTCAAGTCAAATATCTCCAAATTTATAGCGTTTAATCTGGGAACAAGCCAACAATCCCCCGAATTAACGTTATTCAAAGTCAAAGTCAACGTCGAAGGAGATCAAACATCAACTTTCACCTCCGAAGTTTCCGAAATCGATGATCATGTTCTTGGAGTGAAGAATTAGAGGTTTTAAGTAGAGATTTCGCACCCACAAATACTCAAATCAATTCAAAGAATTTATTTGTAATAGCTTCTTGTTCCGATAAATTCAAGAATGTGAAAATCTGTTTACAATCTATTTTTAGTATGAATAGTATTTTTTGCGTTACATATATATTGCAGGTATTGCCTTATTACAAAATGGGTTATTAACAACATTTGGTTAAGATTATATAGAAATTTTTTGGCTTAATTAGTTTTTGTTTGGGGGGTTTTCTCTCTTTAAACTTGATGAAAAATGGATGCTAAAACTTGAAAAAATATCACAAAATAGAAGAAAAATGACTATTTTTGCCCCTTGAAATGAAACTTTCATTAACTTTAACAGTATTATTAATAGAAGGACTAAAAAAGTCAAAAAAGCAACAATTTGAAAACCAAAACTGCAACCTTAATTGCTTGAGGGTCAGAACTGCATGAGCAACTTGATTTGAGGACCAAAATCACAATTATTTCGAAAGTATGAACCCATAAAATAATTCTGTACTTTTTTTTATTTGATTAAATTATATATCTTTATGATATTAATATTGTTAAGGATAAAAATGTAAAGTAACATAATTATTAACTCCTACTATAATTAATCACTAATTAATACTGCATTTAATGTAACTTGCGTATTGTGTACGCAAATATGTATGAAGTTAGTATTTTGACTAATTTGATTAAATATTTGAATTACCACATTCTAAAATAAACCACAAAATATAACTAACAAAAATGTTTTAAATGAAGATGTTACATACTCTAGTCTTTATATGTATATCTATATTATATGTGGAATGAAATTACTGTTGTGACAAGTTTGTCCTTTAGTACTTTTTTATTAAAAAAAATATTACTTATTCATATTTTATTAAATATCTTGAATTCAATTGCATAATAGTAGCACTTTAAAATTACTTAGAAAAGATTATACAGATAATTTATAAAACATCTAATGTTATAACAAAGAATATATGAGAAAATTTTAATTATTTACTTAAAAATAATTTATTGATTCAATAATCACATAAATAGTATTTTTCTGCAATACATATATATATATATTGATTTGAAGAACCAAATAAATTATTCTATTTAATTAATCTGCACAAGAATAATTTTGTAAAAAAAAAGAATTAATTTCTAACGTATTTTTTTAACAATATATAAATATATTATAAAATCAAAAAAGTCTTAGTACAAAAGCTATACAAGAGTTTTTCCTAATGCTTCTACTTGGGAAACTTTACGTACATATATACCAAATACAAAATAGGTTGCAAAAAGTGGGGGTGGGGGTGCAAAATAACTGTTCCAAAATTTGAGACTGTTGCCTCACGAGCCAAAATGTCTATTGCCCTATTAGTTTCCCTATAGCCGAAGATGATTTGCAAGTTATGGAACTCAGTCCAGCTCGTCCAGCAGTCCTGAAGTAGGGGGGGATGAACTCCACCTGATTGTTCCTCCTCCTAATACAATTATAAAAAACCGTTTTGGAGTCGGTTTCAATAATGAGATTTTTTATGTTGTAATCAATAGCAAGTTTTATACCATTTTTGAGTGCCCATATTTCTGCTAAATTGTTTGTGTTAATGCCAATGTGAGTGTAGAATGCTATAATAAACTTACCTTGTGAATCTCTTATAATACCTCCACTTCCTGCTTATCCCGGATTTTCTTTGGATGCACCATCAGTATTGAGTTTAAAGTAGTTGTTTGGAGGTGGAATCCATTTCAGCATTGTATATGGAACATTTTGAAGGTTTTCCTTTTGTCTTGTAATTTTATGAGTAGAGGCTTGGAATGCTGAGTTCCTTATCATGTTCCATAGGTGATTTTGTTAAATAGTTTACTTCTGAAACATTGCTTAATTACATACCACAAATAGGGGATAATGAATATAGCACTAATAATCAGAAATAGAATCTAATTTCTAACATGTTAGGAATGGGAGAAGGAATGATTGGTCCTTTTCCTAAAGGAATGAGAATTCTTACAGATTGAGTATTCTTATTTCCAAGGGTATGTTTGATCGGAGAAAAAGTGGAAGTATAAAAGAAGTGAATGTAAAAGAGAATGTATAAAAAAAAGTCTAGTGTTTGGTTAGGGGGAAGAGATTGAGATGAAGTAAAACTGAATGTATATGAAATCCCTCTAAAGTCCAATTTTGTTTCCGTTCGAAATTGGGCGAAAAAATGAACGTATAAGGCCAAAAAGATATATATTTTATTTTTATTTACCCTATTCCCCATATATGAGGACATTGATAATAATTTTTATTTTATTTAAACTGAACTGTTTAGAATAAATGAATAATATTCGTTTTGATGAATATTTTTATTAATAAAAAAATATTATTGTTCTTGTTTGATAAATATTTTTACTAATAAGGTTTTTCAATCGTTGTTATACTAAAATTATATTAGTATAATATTAACTTGTTTATTTTTTAATACAGAATGAAGAGAAAGGGTTAAACAGTAAAATTATAAAATTAATATTTTTTTCTCAATCTATTTTTCTCATACCAACCAAGGGGAAGTATTTGAGATTTACTCCCCTTTCAATCATACCAAACAATTTAAAGGAAAACTATTATTCTTTTCCTCTTCTTTTCATTTCCCCTTTCTTCTTATTTGAGTCAAACGAAACCTGAATTATACCAATCATATATATAGAATGATTTGAAATATCCGTTACATTCCAACTCTATTGCTACAAGCCAATTCTCCCCCTAAATCCCTTCAATTTTCTAAATCTCTGAGTTGTAACCTCTTAGCAAGCACCACTAGGAAAAAAAATATGATTTTTTTCGTCATAATTAATTATTCTGGTAAAAAAAAAAAATCATGGCGAATACAAATTAATTACGGTTATTAACCAAGTTTCTGCAAATGTTTTGACTATAACTAAATGACAAAAATTTAAATTTTTATATTGATTTTATTTAACTGTAGTTAATAATTTTTATTTATCATGATTTTTTATTTGTGGTAATTAAGTGTAGCAATTTTTTTTTGGTTATGAAAACACACACGCCTTCCCAGTGGTATAAAGCTTCATCCGTCTCTTGCAAAAGAGAATGAGGATTTCGTTACCATAATTTTTTGTACCAACCATATATGTACATGAATTATAACTTTTGATGTTCAATTATTACAATGTACTCTATCTATATACACATATATCTATGTATTTATGTAGATATTACTGAGTACTTTGAATATGCTATTGATATTGTTATAGACTTATTAAATAAATGTAGTAATCATCAAATTAATTTATGATAAACGGATATTGAGAAAAAAGATCACAATACACTAGACCCGCGAATATTATATATTATCATCAACTTTACGTATACACGTTTCACATCAATAAAGAAAATCAACGATGCAATTAGTTAATTGGGGGTGATCCATTTTTACAAATTGAGTGAGTCAATATGCATGGATTGTATGATTTATATTAATATAATATATAAACTTAGATATATTAAAAATTAAAACATAACATACACTTATCTCTAATTTTCGCTCTATTTTCAGAAAGTAAAAAAAATATATTTTTAAAATAAAATCAATTTAATTTAAAACAAAATTCAATGGTCTCCAAATATAAAAGGAAAACCAAACCTGAAAAAAGAAAAAGGAAAAGATACCGAAAGAGTGAAAAAAGCAGGAAAAGGCGCACACTGATTCCATCCTTCTTTGTAACTTCGATAGAGAGAGACGTCTTAATTAGAAAGTCAAAATCTGGGTTTTTAATTTCCCTTTTTTCTCTGAATTAGGGTTCTTGGAAGCGTACATTCCTGTCTACAGAATTCCTGAAAGTGAATTGTTATCTTTTCCTTTTGGAATTATACCGGTGTACAAATTTGATTAAAATTATTTTTTATGTAAATCACGTAATTATACACAAGAATTTTCTTTACTTGGCAGATCAATGGGTCGCTCCCGTGGAAATTTTCACGCTGAAGACGATCCTAGTCAAAGGTTTAGTATTTCTTTGCTCTTCTTCGTATGTACCCTGCATTCGCACGAGTTAAAGTAGCAAAAAGTTATCCTTAGTGTTTTTAGTGGTTGGATGTTTTACCGTGAGTCAGTACAAATTTGTGAGATGGGTTCTGTTTACAGGGTTTGATGATGCATGTGTACATTTAATTTTCTTCATTAATTTTTTTACTTTTCCGTTTTCCATAATTTCTAATGTGCGTTATCAGTTGTAATGAATTTCTTTCTTAGTATGTGGAAGGATGTTAATTTTGATTGCCAAGTTTGAGGATCATCCCCATCAATTCCTTTTGAACGTTTCTGGAATTGTATGTAAACATGCTATCGATTTCTCCCTGTTCTTGCATTTCTTGCTGCAGAGAAGTTGGAAATTGTATTTGTTTCTTACTGAGATTGATCAGAATTATGTCTATTTGCTTTTCATATCACGGTGTTCTACACATTCTTTGTAATATTCTGCATTTTCTTGGCAGATCAAGGAGAAAAAAGAATGCACAAAATGGAGAAAATTTGGAATCTGTTACTGCAGGTCACTTGCGTTCTCTTGTTAGTTAGATTAGGATTTAGTGAGTGAATGCAGCTAATCTTGGATTCTGATGTATCAATAAAGAAAACAGCACAATGGCACACTGATCCAATATGTTTAACTTTTTTGTCTCATGCTCTTGATTGCTCAGGTCAAGTATCCAGTGATGGAAAAAGGGCATTATACCATTGCAACTATTGCAACAAAGACATTACAGGGAGAATTCGTATAAAGTGTGCTGTATGTTCTGATTTTGACCTTTGCATAGAGTGTTTCTCAGTAGGTGCTGAGGTTCATCCACACAAAAGTGGTCACCCCTATCGGGTTATGGTCAGTACTTGAATGAAGATGTTTAACTTAATTCACTTTTCTCTGAGATGTCTTTGAATAATAGACTATCTATTTTTTATTTAAATGAAGACTAGAAATTTGGATTTCCAACCTTTTGTAGTTTTAAGTGACACGTGTAGATGTTGATTATTATTGCAGTGGGAGATATAGTATATTGTTCTTAATGCATATTTTTCATGGTCTTTAATGTTTTTTCTATTTTGACTGGATGAGGTTATACATAATCATAACACGAGAAAGGTAAAAAATGAATGGTCTATGTTTAATGAATAGTGAACAGAATATTTTTTAGACACATATTATTACTGAAAACATGAGAGGTTTCTTTGCTCGTAGTGCTGATGGTCTTCAAATTGCAATCTGCACAGGACATCTTATCATTTCCTCTCATCTGTCCAGAATGGAATGCTGATGAAGAAATGTTACTTTTGGAGGTGATCTATAATCTCTTTTCAGTGTTCGTCAGATCACTAATCTGTAACTCATAAATTACATGGAAGTCTTATCTTGTTATCTGCCTCATCAACTATCATACTAGCAGAAGTCTTATCTTGTTATCCGCCTCATTAAATATCATACTAGCAGGGGATTGAAATGTATGGTATGGGGAACTGGGCTGAAGTAGCTGAGCATGTTGGGACCAAGACAAAGGAAGTGTGCATTGAACATTATAGGAATGCTTACCTCAACTCTCCTTACTTCCCTCTTCCGGTATGACTTCTAGCAGAACAAGTTACTTTCAGGGCTGTATTTTTGTTGTAAAGTGACTAAAGTCTCATGAAATACATTTCTTGCTCAGGATATGACACATGTTGTTGGTAAAAACAGAAAGGAACTCCTTGCGATGGCTAAAGAGCATTTTGAGGACAAAAAAGGTTGGTGGAAATTGTCCTCTGCTTCTCCTGCTGTTTTATCCTCTCTGTCTTCTTTCTGATATGTATTGGTCAATTCTGGTGTTGATTGCATTTACATTTACTTTCTTAAGATAGAGTAGTATTGTATATCGTGAATTTAAGAACTTTCTATCGATTTAGGTATTTGTTCATGTCTTAAATGTTATAATCCTTTGTAGGCAAACCTGATGGGTGCATTTTACTAATTCTTTTGTTCAAAAGGACTAGTGCATGACATTTGGCTTAAACTGATTTTGGCTACTTGGAGTAGCTTTCTAAATGGAATTTGGTAATTATTAGCAACCTTGTCTGATATGTGCACGTTTCTTGTCTCACAATTGTAGAGATTTTAGACTTATGCTGTTTGATTTTATCTAAGTAATAAGATGTTTTCTCGACGTGAATTAATAATGATATGAGGAACTTAACCACCCCTTTTTATTAACGGTGTTCTCCTGGTTCTATTAATTGATTACCACTGTTTTAACTTTAAAAGAATTGAGGAAATCTATTTCCTATTAGGAAGAAATATCATGTAAGGTCTATTCCACTATATAATCTGAAGCAGTTCAGCATTTTCTCTGTTGCTTTTAAGTTATAAAATTTTCGCATGCTGCGTGATATGTGAGTACTTTTGCACAATATTATCCAAGCAACTTGGCTTCCTTTGCCAGGGGAAATACAACTAAAGGAAGAATCTCCATTTTCCCCCTCAAGAGTCAAGTATGTAATAGTTTCCTTATAAATACTGAATATATTATCTATAAAAATCTTTGAAACTTACATATTCTTGCTTTTAGGGTTGAAGATTCGTACAAAACTGGTCCCTCAGGTCGTTTGCCTTCCACCTCCGTTGCAGGTAATAAGAATTACCTTCTGATTAGCAGCTTTGTTGAATGCAATCTGCTGATGTGATCTGAAGTAATGTTTATTAACTGTATACTGTATCCCCTTTTGAAACTGAAAGATATAACCATTCTAAAGCAAAAAATCTTGCAGGAGCTAAAGTTAATAAAAAGGCATCGAACATGGCCCATGCCAAGGATCAGGGTGATCTTAAAATGGAGGGTGGGCAACTTTCTAGTTATTCTGTGAGCTTTGAGTTGTTAAACTACTGCTACTTTTTGGTCGTTTTTTAAGCATAACTTTTTCTGCAGATCATATGTCAGGGCGGAGTTTTGGTGGAAACAAGCCAAAATCAGCAAAGGTTGAGGGCCCATCTTTGGTGGATTCAAGTGGTTATAACCCGAAAAGACAAGAATTTGATCCTGAATATGATAATGATGCCGAGCAATTGCTTGCTGATATGGAATTCAAGGAAACTGATTCTGAAGAGGAGCGTGAATTAAAACTGAGAGTACTTCGCATATATTCAAAGAGGTATATTCTCAATATAAACCCAGTTTGTTTTTTAGGGACTGAAATTTGTGAAAAGGAAATTGGTTGAATGTAGAGAAACCTGTTACCCAATGAAAATGTTCACCAGACACATGTTAGAAGATTTGCTCAGTTCAATTCTGATAGGTGCTAATGCAACCAATTTATTATGCATAACAACCCCTGCCAAAGCAATGCGAGTATAAAAGTTATCTTTATTTTGCAAAAGCTAGTCTGCTTTGCACGTACCAGTCATAAAGAGATAATTTTGATAAATATTTCATCTGCTCTCCAATATTTTGTTCGTTATTAAATGTATTTTAATTACTATGATTATCATATTTATGTTGACAGACTTGATGAGAGACAACGGAGAAAGGATTTTATTCTGGAGAGGAATTTGCTCCATCCTAGTCCATTTGAGAAGGACTTAAGTCCAGAAGAGAAGCAATTATGCAGACGTTATGATGTCTTCATGCGCTTACATTCCAAGGAGGACCATGAAGAACTACTGAAAAGTGTTGTATCAGAATATAGGATTCTAAAGCGAATTCGAGAACTTAAGGTATGCTGCACCCTCAGAAAAGCCATTAGCATCTATTACTCCATGATAATGCTCCGAAAGAATATAAAACTTATAATCCATCTTATTATGGGTTTACTTCAGGAGCCATTATTTAGCGAGTGAAGAGACTAGACATTTTTGGTGGACATAGTTTAATGTTAACACAGGACAGTGACTCTTATCCATACAAACTTATAATCCATTCAAAGTTGATCTGTATCTCCCATTGGTTCCTCAAACAACGGGATGTAAAGAAATGCTTATCCATCAGTCTTGTCCTCTCTGGCTGATTTAGATTTCAAAGGATGCAAGTAAAAATGCTCAAATGGGCATGTTTATCACACTCTTGTTGGATCTATAGGAATATCTTCTTGATAAGTTCATAACTATTTAGCATTAAGAATAGCGAGCAGTTTGGGTCTAGAAGACAAAATGGACATTTAGCTGACAATTTAGGAGCCAGTCATGACTTGATACATCTCAATTTTATGAATCTTCTGCACGTACTTAACTTTTGAAAATGAATAATCAGGAGGCAAGAGCTGCTGGTTGTCGTTCAGCTGCCGAAGCTGATAGATATTTTGAACAGAAGAAGAGGGAAACTGAAGACGGTGATCATCGGAAGGAAAGTTCTCAGGCAGGTCCAAGCAGCCAGGAAAGTCTGAGTGTACCCGTTTCTTCAGATTCGTTTGGTACATACTCGACTACGACCTCTGCAGGCCAAGCCAACTCATCAACTGATCTGGATTTTGTGACAATTTCTGCTGCAAATTTACTGTCTGAATCTGTAAGTATCAGTTCTTGTTTGCTGCAAATGCGAAGCAGATGTCCCTTTTAGTATGCAAATCAGTGTAGACGATGGTTTGAGGGTCTCATTTAGACAGCTAACCTATGTGTTGCATTGCTTCGACAGGAGAAACAACTTTGTCGTGAGATCAGGTTAGCTCCACAACATTATCTGAAGATGCAGGAGGACATGACGACACAAATTATGATCGGCAACATCACTAAGAAATCCGATGCCCATTCCTTGTTCCAAATTGAGCCAGCCAAAATCGACAAAGTTTATGATATGCTTGTGAAGAAGGGGATTGTTCAACCATGATAGTGCCAACAAAAACACACTCCACATTCACATTCTGGTTTTGCAGATATGGCATTTGATGAACTTGGAGCACCCTTGATGTGTTCCCTCCCTTATTTAGGATACTTAGATTAATTATTTAATTCAGTTGGAATTTATTGATTGCTTTCCAGTAAATTATGTCGTCCCTTAGATTGTCTATAATTTATTGGCCTATGTATATATATGGGCTAGACTTATATGATTCTATAAGTTTTGATGAAATATAGCCTTCTAGTTTATTTTACTATAGCCTTGGTTAAGTTAATGACTTTCTAGGGTAAATTATAGTTACTTTTTGTGAGGTTTGACATAATTATGAATAATTTTTTATTATTTGGGAAATTAAAAATCCATCATCAAATGGAAAATAATTATGTAGACTTTAGATAATGTCAAAATTATTATTTTATTTTTCTTGATTTTTTTAAAAAAAATTCTATATCTATGTTTTATGTATCAATATATCTATAAAAGCTCCAATCTTTCTAAATTTTTTTTTATTTGCCTAAATTAATCTTATCATATTATTTTTCATAAGGGTGATTATGTAAAATTATCATGGGTTTATTAATCCATATTAAATACTTTCACATTACAGTATTAACTCTTTTTAATTATTGTATTCACATTATAGTATTTACTCTTATTAATTATTGTTTAAATGTTGTCTACACTTTAATTCATTTACTAATAGAGTGAAAAAATACCTCATAATAAGAGAATAGGAAAATACCACAAGAAAATGAAAAATTGAAACAACTTGTGTAAATTCATGGTTCATTTTTTCCTGAAAATATGATGAAGCGATAATTGAGAGTAAATCAAGAGATGATTATAGGCAATCCATTGTGCTTGAGTAAAATCTTAACTTTTTTATTTTACATTGCTTGATATTTAAACATATCATATTTTCTCCTTTTCCATCACAACACACCTACCACATGCTTTGATAATCTATTGGTGATTTTATCAGTCCGCATATAGCTAGGGATGAAAAATAAACATCATAAAATTAATTATCAAATTTAATAATTCTATATGACGGTAAATGTAGCACCCTCTAACAACACTACGACTATATCTCTCATAAGTATCACCACTTAATGTAAATCCTTTTTATATATGTAATTAGGAATGACCATAGAAATGATGTTGATCTTTATTTGGAATACATTGTTGGCATGGGCTTTGGATGTGTATTTAGAGTAGCATCAATGATATATAGTCATTAACTTTAGGATAAAATTAGACACGCTTTGTCCCTTATTTCAAATGCAACTTCTGATCGGTTTTAGGAATGATGGTGTTGTTTGTGGGATCTATGATTGGACCAGTTTGTTCGATATTTTAGCATTACATAACTGTGCAAAAGACCGTTCCTAAATTATATATTAATTTATTTTTTAATTATATAATATTAATTATTATTTATATAAATAAAATAACATTATTAATTATTTTTTGAATTTGGTTAAATAATTAAATATTGAATGATGTTATGCAATTCACACAAAAATATGCATAATTATAAAATAATATATATTAATAAAAATATTATCTAGTTTAATTACAAAAATAATATATATATATATATATATCCTAAATCTACACCCTATGCCCCTCATCTTCGTCCATGTCGGTATCATCTGGGGCAGGGGGGTGTGTCGGAGGCTATGACAGGCCGACAGTAGAGTTGTCAGTCTGCATAGATTTCATCATGGCCATCATGTCGACCATCATCATCTATAGCCGGACCATCCGATCCTCCATGTCCGATGGTGGCGATGGCGGTGGCGGTGGAGATGGCGATGTATAGGTCTGGCTAAGGCCGTGGGCCTCAGAACCAAGGCCGAATACACGACCCTTGTTCTTGCTCCTGACCGCTGCCAGCCATAGATCCTGCTCAGTCATCGCTACCGAGCCCTCCGATTTGGCCGGAGTATCCCGAGCCTCGGCCGTGGCCAGAGGTTGGTGATCCTCCAACAGCTTTTGGAACGTCTCCTTCAAACAAAAGCAAAATATTATTATTATTATTATTGCAAAAAATTAAAGAAACATAATTTTTAAAGAATAAGTACTTACCGCCACCTCCGTTGCTCTCGGCCCACTCCAACCGTCGTCGGACTTTTTCTTGTAGCATTTGGAGAATAACTCCACCTACTTCACTGGCCGACTAAGCTGTGGCTCCTGTACATGAAAGGAACAGTTAGTCAAGTTTTTTATTTAATATTGATAAATGCTTTAAAAAAAATTAAATTACTCATCATCTTCCTCTTGTGCATGCCGACTGAGGAAGAACCCTCGCGGTACACAGTAGATGATGCGGCTGGTCGGCCGATCGGTTGGCCTTGTTCTTGGAGGACTCCCTCTTGAACTCCTCGCTGTCCCAGTACAACTGGAGCTGCCGCTGAACTTTATTCGCCAGCCACACCGGCTTCACCATAGATTATCTGACGAGAATGAAGCGCTTGTAGATGAACTTCACCACGAACATGTGGAATACGCAGAACATGGACTCATCATCACAGTCCCCCCAATACGTCATCCGCAAAAGAAAGAAATTATTAAAATATGTAACAAAAAAATTTAAATTTATACCATTAAATAGAAATAAAAATAAAGTACCTTGATACTCTCGAACTAAAAATGTTGGTGCTTTGGCGGCACCTGACACAAATATCCCCAAGGGTGGGTTAATGTCCTCGCACCACCGTGTTGATGCACTCGTGTATCTTGCACTCAGCCTTGAAATTACATATTAATTAGTGTTTATTGAAAAAAATTCCCAATAAATAACAAATTTTTTAAAAAAATGGTACCTGGGGTCGGCAAGGGTGATATACCGGCACGTGAATGGTGGGGGAACTAGTGGTGCAGATGATGGTGGTAGGGGTGGTACAACCCATGGACGGGCCGGATCTATCGTCGGTGCGATAGTACTGTCCGACCTCCTGTGTGGCCGGTACCGGAGTAGACGGGTCTACTCTGGATCTGTCGCAGCGGCAGCTTAGGGCTCAGCCGACGGTGGTGGTGGGGGTGGTTGGAACGTTGCTTCCCAACCTGGGAAGCAGCAATCACCGGTGGTGGAACCTACGGGCCACGACCGCGAGTACGTCTACCTCCTCGAGGAGATAGATCTCTACTAGACATGATCTACAATTTTATATAAAATATTAGTTTTATGAATTTTACAAAATATATATATATATATATATATAATTAACAATTTTATTTTTTTAATAATGATAATTTCTGCAAATTTCATAATTATTCTAATAATTATCTAAATATTTCTTATAATTATCTAAAAATTTTAATAATTATGTAATTATTTAATCCTTCAATTTTTTTCTAAAATATATACTAAATCTCAAAATTCTTTCCTAAAATGAATACTAAATTCCAAAATTGTATACTAAGTCCCAAAATTAATCTAATAATTGCTAGATTATTAAAATATTGCCTACAATGTATATTAAATCTCAAATTTCTTTCCTAAAATGTATACTAACTCTCAAAAATTCTTTCATAAAATGTATACTAAATTCCAAAATTGTATATTAAGTCCCAAATTAATCTAATAATTGCTAGATTATTGAAATTTTCCCTATAATGTATACTATACCCCAAAAATTATTTCGTAAAGTTTCAGTAATTACATTAATCCTTATATTTTCCTATATCCTTATATTATGTATAAATATGATTATATATTATATGTAATTTCACATAAATTCCAAAAATTCCACATAAATTTCAGAAAATTTTCAAAAAATCCATAAACATTCCACAAAATTTATACAAAATTTGCAACAATTTTCAGAGATTCATAAAAAATTTTATTAAAAAATACAGATTTTTGAAAATTTCAGAAAATCCTAAAGCGATCCTAAGAAATTTGCAATAATTTTCAGAAATTTCTTAAAAATTACATAAAAATCCTAAAAAAATACAGAAAAAATCCAAATAAATTTTCACATGTTTTTAAACTTATATAGTTTTCATTTAATCCTAAATTCCAAAAAATCTTCAAAATTACCAAAAATTCTTAAAAAAATACAGAATATTTCTATATGTTTCCAATTTATTTTTAAAATTTTCTGAAATTTTTATACAAATACTAACTTCAGAAAATTTCACAATTAAACAACAATTAACCCAACTAAAAATACACAAAAAATTCTGAAAAAATACATAATATTTCTACAAATTTCCAATTTTTTTTTAAATTTTCTGAAATTTTCATACAAATACTAACTTCAAAAAATTTCACAATTAAACAACAATTAACCCAACTAAAAATACACAAAAATTTCACAATGCCCAACATTATTATATCCTCTTCTAACTAACCCAAGGAAAAAACACACACAAAAAAAAAATCACAATTTACAACATGAATATATATGTATATATATATATATGATATTACATAAATAGAAAATAAAAAAAATTGAGGTGGCCTACTTGCTAGAAATTGTGTAGGCGGAGCTAGGCGGAGGGGGACGGAGGCCGTGGCTACTGCACAAACGGGGGAAGAGAGAGACAAAGAGAGTAAGAGAGAGACAGAGAGAGAGTTAGAGAGAGGGAGGCAGCAGCAGGTGGGAGCAGTGACAGTGGCGAGTGGAGACTCTAGCGGTTAAACAAAACAACATCCTTTATCCCCAAAACGACGATGTTTTAATTTGCTTCATTTATATTAAAACAAATAAGAACATTTATTTATTAGTACAATCATTCCCATGTCTGTTCCTAAGCTTAAAAAGCGACATCGTTTATCCTCAAAACGACGGCCTATACGGTTGTTTAATAAAATAATTCCTAATAAAATTCCTAATAATTATTCAATTATCAAGAAAAAAAATAAAAAGATAAGCAATACACATTCCGAACACGTTAATAAGCGAAGAAAAGTATATAATGTGCCGTTTAAAGAATTTGAAAATATAAAATATTTTTCGTGAGATTGACACATGTTCACAATATGAAGTATAGTTGTATATTTAAATTTTTAAGTATTTCACAGATGTAACTAGCATCTTATATTGTTGTATGTATCGCCTAATCAGACCGTCAAAATTTTAATTATACCATTGGATATGATTTAGCACACAAAAGAATACATTATATGTAGTACAAAGCAATTTGGGTGGGCGGATATCGAGATATGGTATCTGATCCCTAATCTTCATCATAAGAAACAGTGCAACCTTCAATCAGGCCATGTGACTGAAAATGAGACCGTTAGATATGAAATCTTATTCATACTCTTGTATATGTTTAAGTTTGGTGTTAAACCGGCTCACGGATGTTGAGATAACATCACAGGACGTAAAATAGACATTACTAGACTAGTAGTTGGAACGGTTGGCTATTGACTTTGGCATGGTTTCTTATAATATTAATATAGAAGCGGTTATTGATACAATTAGGAAAGGTTTATTCAAATGCAAAGAATGGAATAGTTTAAATTAAATTAACAGCTCCAAAGTTTGATTTTTTGACCTATTTTTAAGAAGGCACCAAATAAAAAATTTGGACCGGTTATTGGAACGGTCGAGGATATATTTAGACCGTTCCCAGTTTCAAATTTTACCTATTTTTTCAGAAATGCCTAATTGAAAATTTGAAACTGTAATTGGAACGGTTGAAATATACTTTGACGTTTTCAAGTTTCAAATTTCTCACCTATTTTTCAAGACGTGCCAAACTGAAATTGTGTTGCAACTAATTTAGGAATGGTCCAAATGGAAAAACAAAACTATTCCTACGTTTGGTTTTCCATTTTTTAAAACATAATTTAAACAAAATCAAAGTTATATTATTTTATTAAAAAATCATAATTAACACAATGTTTAAACTATGATTTTTTTCTCTGCACATTGGAAAGATAACTAAGCACTACACACTCAATAAGTCTCTTCTTCAATATCATACTCCTCAAAGCTATATTCGTCATCTTCATCATCAGATTCACTATTTGTAATATGGGGACTTCTTGCGTCTAGGATTTCTCCCCCTGGTCGGCTTGTACCTAGCATCTCCACAAAACTTGCAATATTCCAGATCAATGTCGTCCTCCAGTATAGTATGCAGCCGCTTTTACACGTATCAATCTTCTCAACTGGTAAACTCAAATCTCTTATCAATTTCTTCGTACTGTAGTAATCGGGGGGGAGTGTGATGGTGGGGCATTTTATGATCAGCCACTAGCACAGTTGATCATATGTCCGCTCGAAAAAATCCCCCTCGGCCTTGATATTCATCAAACTAGCAATTGATGCCAATTGAGATTGGGTGCAACCATTCCACAAGGGTTGGTCGGCAGTATGCACTATATTAAAAAAAAGGGTCTAACAACCCAAACATATAATCATAGGGCCCCCGCCGTAATATAAACTAGTCTCAGTATCAGAAGGACAAATACCTAGTACTATCATCAGGTACACCCTCTGGGTTGTAAGAAGACCAGAAAGGCGGCCCGACGGCATCAAAAACCATCCTCTGTGCCCTATCCATCTGCCTTGCATCACCCCAATGAGAACTACCCTCCTCCTGAATGGTTAGCGTTTGCTGCTGCTGAACAGGGGCCGCGGTAAATGCATCAAAGTATTCCTACACCCTCTTCTCGCCATGCGAAGTCCAATTATAATACTCCGGTATAAACCCTTTCATACAAAAGTCGAAATTTACCTCTTTCGGTGTTTTGAACCTTTCATTGCTGCACTTTCGACATGGACAATTAATCTTCTCCCTGTCCATATATGCACGCTGAGACTTGGCCCATTCAAGAAATGCAGTAACACCATCCTCAAACTCTAACGTCACACCCATTAGGTCTTGATCATACATCCATCTCCTCAATTGTCTTAACATGATTAATCCTATACATTAAATTCACAACAGTAATTAAATAAGCATAACAAATTTTTATATATATGTATATACAATCATTAATTAACTGTGTGCATTTTAATCAACCAAAAAGGGTTTCAAGTTGTTACTTGAACAAAACAGCTTCAAAGATCAATGCAAATTTAGCAAAGATTGTTGATACTTTCGTTTTGACGTATAAAAATGCTAGAGAGAGAGTGAGAAGAAATGAAATGGAGCGAGAGTGAGAAAAAAAATGAAGGGGATGTATACATATATATAAGAAATATTGGAACAGGCATTAAATAGTAATTGAAACTGCAGAACTAGCCGTTGGTTCAGCATTAGGAACGGGTTCAGGCACGGGAATAGGAACACAGATATATCTGTTAAAATATAGTCATTGTAGTGTATTTGAAACGGTAATTGGAATACAGAAACTCTTATGTACACTGACCATTCCTAAGTGTAACACATTTTGGGTTAGTACTTGCAACTCTAACTTAGTTTTGATAAGGTATCACAATTAGGAACGGTCATTGTATTACAACATTTTCATTAGGCCAAAAACTGTCCCATTTAGCACTATATTTTGGAACGGTCAACCCGCATTCTAATTTGTACTAGTAGTGGGCACGGGATTCGGCACATTATGCATTTTGCTTCCACTAACCGTTCCAATAGGCATATATGTGTTCCAAATAGTAGTAAAACATATTTTCATTTCGTATTTGGAACGTTTGTTGGACTACACTTGGGAACACATGGGTTGGCACAGTATGAGGAACGGTCTTGCCATTTTAATACGTTATGATTCCACACAACACGAATGTGACATCAACAATGGGTTACTGTTCCACAACAGTTCCTGTGACCGTTCCAATTTGGACCGGAATTTGGAACGGTCATAATAATCCGTGTCAATTCCCGCTTTTTTTTTTTTTTTTTTTTTTGGTAGTGTCCATTCCCTTTTCGGAACGGATTTTGGAATAATATTTGTAACACAAGCGTTGGCACGACAGTAGCAACAGTCCTGAAACGTTAAGTGGATCGTCCCGGGAGATGAACGCGAATAGCGGAAGCGATAAAGTTGCAAAGCGTAATTAAACGGAATTTAAATAATGCATAACATACATAACCGGATCAAGGGGTGTGCACTTGATTCTCCCGGGCGTTCGGTGTATCTCATGTTCAATAAAACACAACATGGAGGCCATAGAATTAGAACCGAAATTCATAATTAAAGAACCTACCCGGTTGTAGTTTTATCTTCGTTTAGCTACATGCATTGTTCCTCGTTTTGCACCAAGATCTCAAAGAAGAGACCCTCTAAATCATCTCACTCGCTACACCAGAAAGCAAAGAAACCTTGTGCTAGCAAGAAATTGTTTGGGGAGAAGAGACATTGATACACGCTATCAATTAACGCAATTGACGTCTCTTATGTTCTAACTTGAGTCCATCAAGAAGAACAAAGTAGAGATCTTGGAGAGTATAAGAGGGGATGGACGAATTTTTGAGAGAATTTTGGGAGATGAGAGTTGTAGAGATTAGTAGGTGTGTGTGCATGTTTTTGAGTATTTATAGAAGATGGAATTTCCTATTCCTTCTCAAATTCTTCTAAAGAGACACACTTTGACTAGGATTTTGACCTAGTCAAGTCCTAGTCAAACTAGGCTTTGATTAAGTCAAATTAATCATGGCCTTTCATCTCATCAATCCCTTGATCAAATCTTGTCCATCCATTTGATGGGCTTTATGGAATGGGCCCCATTTAATTCTAAATTGAAATAATCCCGTGGACTTTATATTAAAATCCTATTTAATATACAAGCCCATTAATTTAATTAATGGAATGGACTTTATTTGATTCTAAATTAAATAGTCCCATGGACATTATATTAAATCCTATTTAATATACCAACCCCATTAATTAATTCACCCTTTTAATCTAATTAAAAGGGAAGCCCATGCGTTATAAAATCCATAAATCTAATTTATGAACTCAAGCCAATTATTCCAAATAATCCATCGAGGCTTGAATCTCCAAGAAGTATAATTTAATTCTATTAAATTAAACCTTCTCCCGAAATTAATTCCAAATTAACTCCCTTTCATTTGGTGTAGCGGGTGTGACTCTTTAGGTTCACCTTTCAGCTAGACTTGGACCTACTTCTTGTTATTCCATAACCAAAGTAGTCTATTACCATGGGTGGCCATCTAGCAACTGTCCATGGCACTAGAGACTAGGTGAATATGTGGTGTGAACATTTAGGCTCCAAGTTACATGCAGGTACGGTCCTACTGTTGCTCGATACGTACGGGTACGGTCCTACTGTTGCTCGATACGTACGGGTACGGTCCTACTGTCGCCTGTCTCCCAGCCTTTAGTCTAGGGCATGGAATTGGGCGTCGGTTCCCATCCTTGATTAGGCATCTATGCTTAATGCTCGAGATAGGTTTAACTCGACGTAGGAAATCCTTTCCCACTACATCAAGGCTATGGCCATAGACTTTGTGAGTCTAAACCATCTCAGAGCGCATAAGAGATCTCGCTGTCATATCCTTGTTAGAATAGGTGACCATGTAGCCAATCTTGGTAGGCGAATTGTAACCTATGTCTGAACAATTTTGAGGTTTTAATCCTTAATAAATAAGAAGTGAAATTCATTTGGCATTTACTTTGTTTGTGTTCACTTTATCTACTTTATAACTGTTCACTACGCAAACAAAGCCCACAGACTGAAAACGCATTTTGGGGACTGGGACTACGCTTGGAGGTAGGTCCATGAAATCAGTCCCAACGAATCAGTCTGGAAATCTCCAAGTCAAGGAATCTCAAAAGTGGGTACCGAGATTCCCTTGAGACTTGCACTAAGCATCTATTGTCGTATTTCATCGACGGGTGACGAGGGTCATCTAAGCAGTGTTTAGTGGGTTGGCCTGCTAGGGAGCAGCTGACTGAGGTGACTCGCGGGAACCGTCTTACGAAGGACCTTGAGTAGGATCGACTAGGTATGACGTGTGTTCCCGGTTCCAACGGTACAGGTCAAGTCCTTTGACTTGAGGAACTGCTGAGTTTACCTGTACATCAGGGCTGTATCTTAGGTATGGTGAGAGATTGCCAAGATGCACTTGAGTAGTCATAAGCCATATCTAGTGCAGCTCCGGTGTGCAGAGTGACAGTAGTTTCTAAGAAAGGATCTGTCTCCGGTCAAAAGGTATTGACAGTTGTGTCTCACAAATGCTCTGTGTCTTGTCCCTAAAATCTGTGGCCACAGTAACTGAACAGAAGGGAAGGTTTTCCTTGCGGCGTTTAGTAGAGGACAGACCGACACTTAGGTCCAAAATGGGTACCTGCATTTTCCGTGCCCTAGACCCTAAGTGGTGAGACCGTAGACGGAAGGATAGATGTACTGTAGAGCCTAAATGTTCATCCCCGTATATTCATCTAGTCTCTAGTGCCATGAACCGTTGCTAGACGGCCACCCATGGTAACGGGCGGATTCTAGGAATCCAACCAAAGTCTAGCTGAAGGTGAACCTAAAGAGTCATACACAATCCGTGTTAGAATAGGTGACCATGTAGCCAATCTTGGTAGGAAAAATGTAACCTATATCTAGACAATTTTAGGGATTTGATAAATTATTAATGAATAAAGAAGTGAAATTCATTTGGCAATACTTTGTTTGTGTTCACTTTATCTGCATTACATATCTGTTCACTACGCAAACAAAGCCCACGGACTGAAAATGTATTTTGGGGACTAGGACTACGCTTGGAGGTAGGTCCATGAAATCAGTCCCGCCGAATCAGTCCAGAAATCTCCAAGCCAAGGAATCTCGAAAATGGGTACCGAGATTCCCTTTGAGACTTGCACTAAGCATCTACTGTCGTATTTCATCGACGGGCGACGAAGGTTGTCTAAGCAGTGTTAGTGGGTTAGCCTGCTAGGGAGCAGCTGACTGAGGTGACTCGCGGGAACCGTCTTACGGAGGACCTTGAGTAGGGTCGGCTAGGTATGACGTGTGTTCTCGGTTCCGACAGTACAGGTCAAGTCCTTTGACTTGAGGAACTGCTGAGTTTACCTGTATATCAGGGCTGTATCTTAGATATGGTGAGAGATTGCCAAGAAGCACTTGAGTAGTTATAAGCCATGTCTAGTGCACCTCCGGTGTACAGAGTGACAGTAGTTTCCAAGAAAGGATCTGTCTCCTGTCAAAAGGCATTGACAGTTGAGTCTCACATATGCTCTGTATCTTGTCGCTAAAATCTGTGGCCACAGTAACTGAACAGAAGGGAAGGTTTCCCTTGCGGCGTTTAGTAAGGACAGACCGACACTTAGGTCCAAAATGGGTACCTGCAATTTCCGTGCCCTAGACCCTAAGTGGTGAGACCGTAGATGGAAGGACAAGTGTACTGTTAGAGCCTAAATGTTCATCCCCGAATATTCACCTAGTCTCTAGTGCCATGGACCGTTGCTAGATGGCCACCCATGGTAACGGGCGGATTCTAGGAATCCGACCAAGTCTAGCTGAAAGGTGAACCTAAAGAGTCACACACACACACACACAATCCACACACATTAAGTATTTAATTTATAATTAAATATGTGGAGAAATGGAATGATTAAATTGGATTTAATCGGGTCCTTTATTTTCTTGGAGAGAATTAATCTCTTTTATTAGATAAAAGGGATTAATCTAATAAATTAGATTTATTAAAAAATTAATAGAATAAATATTTATATTTATTATATTTATTTATTGCCCTTTGGAATATTTAAATAGGTTTTAAATATTCCATTAAATTAAATTAATGGTTGAGATTAAAAAGGAGAGATGGATGGCTAAGATTTATTTGACTAGGTCAAATTACTACTTTGACTAGGTCAAATTACTACTTTGACTAGGACTTTGACCAGGTCAAAATCCTAGTCAAAATAGTCTTCTTTAGAGTTGGAGTTTGAAGAGGATTAAACTCCTCCTCTATATATAGTCCTAGCCCCTCACCATAAGAGGGATGATAAAACTCCAACACACACACACACACACACACCCTCTCTCTCTTGTGCTCTCTCTCCTCTCGTCCGCCCTCTCTCTCTCTCTCAAGAATATTATTTTCTTGTTCTTTTGTTCTTGAACAATTGAACATAGGAGGATTAATCCCGTTAAATTAATAACATGTGATTGATCCGTCCTCTCCAATATACTTGTTCGTTCGCTAGCACGACGTGCAAGATATGTGGGTGGATTGCGTGTCAAAATTTGGAGAATCTCATATACGAGATTTGGTGCAAATCGGAGAACAACACGAGTACCGGTTAGAAGACGAAAACGACAATCGGTAGGTCCCGATTTACTTTTCGTCCCTCTTTTATTTTTAATCCTATGGCCTCCATGATTGTTTCTATGCTTTTAATTCATGAGATACACCAAACACCGGGGAACTTCAAGGGTACACCCCTTGAACGTGTTCTTTATTTTACGTAAAAGCATGTTTAAATTTTTGTTATTTAATTTTATACCGCGCTTCCGCATTCGCGCTATTTCCCGGGACGATCCACAATATTTCAATCCACACACATAAACGTATTTAATTTAGAATTAAATATTTGGAGAAGTGGAGCGATTAAATTGGATTTAATCGGGTCCTTATTTTTTAAGGAAGAATTAATTTCTTTTATTAGATAAAAGGGATTTATCTAATAAATTAGATTTATTAGAAATTAATTTAATAGGGTTGGAATAAATATTTATATTTAATATATTTATTTATTGCCCTTGGAATATTTAAATAGAATTTAAATATTTTATTAAATTAAATCAATGGTTGAGATTAAAAAGGGAGGATTCTAGGGCTAAGATTGGTTTGACAAAGAAGCACGAATTTGACTAGGATTTGACTAGGTCAAATCCTAGTAATGGTGGAGTCTTCAAAGTGTAGGAAACTAGAAGAGGAATATGATTCCTCTTCTATAAATACTCCTTAGCACACACTTTGAAGGAGATGATGATTCTTGAAACACACACACACACACACACACACACACACTCGTCTCCTCTCTCTCCCTCTCTCGGCCGCGCCTTTCCCTCCTTCCAAGAAATTATTTTCTTGTTCTTTTGTTTTAACAATTGAACATTAAAGCAGGATTGATCTCGTTAAGTCAATAACGTTTGATCGATCCGTCCTCTCCAAAATATACTTGCTCTTTCGCTAGCACGAAGATCAAGATACGTGGGCGGATTGCGTGTTACGAATTAGAGGGTCTCCTACACAAGATCTTGGAGCAAATAGGGGAACAACGCGAGTACCAGTTAGAAGACGAAAACGACAATCGGTAGGTTTCCCAATTTACGTTTTTCGTCCGATTTTATTTTAGAATCCTATGGCCTCCATGATTGCTATGTATGTTTTTATTATTCATGAGATACACCGAACGCCCGGGAGTTTCAAGGGTACACCTCTGGAACGTGTTTATTTTAATATATGTTTATGCATGTTTAAATTTTTGTAATTTAAATTATACCACGCTTCCGCATTCGCGCTGCTCCTGGGACGATCCACACGCCTACCCAAGGCTTTCAATCCTTTGACAGGGGACAGATCCTATCTTGGAATACACCGTTCTTACATACTCCGACTGCACTGGACAAGGCTTATGATGACCATGTGGTATAACCGGTCAAATTTCACCAGATCTAAGATACAACCTTAGTATGTAGGGGACTGCCGTGATCCTCAAGTCCGAGGACTAATCCCGTACTATCGGAACCGGGAATACGAGTCATATCGATCAAGCCTGAGTGGCTTCCATATGACGATTCCCGCGAGTCACCTCAGTCAGCAACCACCTAGCTGGTTGACCCACTAACACTACATGGACGAGCCTCGTCACTTGTCGATGAAATGCGACTGCAGATGCTTAGTGCAAGTCTCAAATGGATTCTCGATGCCCTGTCTCGAGATTCCTTTGACTTGGAGTATTTCAGAACGATTCGGCGAAACTGATTTCATGAACCTGCCTCCAATCGTAGTTCCAATTTTCCGAAATGTTATTTCAGTATGTGGGCATTTGTTGTGACATCGAAACAATGCAAGCAGTAAGTACACCAAATTTCATGCCTATGAATCCTTACTACATTCATTAACATAATATTACTTGTTCACAGATTGACGAATGGTTCTCAGAACAGCCAATACCATTGATTTTCTGGTCACCTATTCTAACAAGTCCTTCCATTCCAATGTATTCGGATTTATCACAACCCGAATGTGACGTTAGCAATGGGTTTCCATTCCACAAGAGTTCCTGGGATTGTTTCAAATTGGACCGAGATTTGGAATGGTCACCCTATACGCGGCAATTCCCGTATTTTTTTATAGTGCCAGATAGCGGTGAATTTGCATTAAACATGTTATCATTGGATAAAGTTTCACTACCTTGTGATCGAAAAACATGTAAGTTATAATAGGATTATTAAACTGTTAATCTCTTATAAATATTTTCACTTGATAGAATTCTTTTTGTCTTTTTGGTATTAAACTTATTAACTTCTATTTCATGTAAAAAAGTTGATACCATACTTTTTAACTTTTGTCTGCTTATAGCAAGGATATTAAAATTTTATAATTAATTATCTTTACGATATTTAATTTTCATTCCCATATTAGTTGATGATTAAATCACCATAATTTATATAAAAATTATGATAATATTACTTATATTGGTTTTCAATTATCTTCTATTGAACTTTTCGATTTTATATTAATTCACTATGTAATATTTTTTTCATCCTTATATTTGTCACAAATGATTATCATTTGAATTACTCCATATTTCAATTTGGTTTCACTCTTGAAATAAGATTTTTGTGCTTTTTTCTAAGAAAAATTTGGGAGTTAAAATTACCATTTGAATTGCTCCATATTTTAAATTGGTTTCAATTTTGAAATAAGATTTTTGTTCTTTTTTTTCTTAATATGGAGTTGAAAAAATTAATAATTTATTTTATTTTTTTTATTTTTATATCAATTTCCTCTAAAGCACTTTTGTAAGATATTCCTGAAAATATACTTTTTACTTAAATTTGGATTTTATTTTATTTTACTTTTTAGCTTTTACTATGACGTCCACAAATTTGTATACATAATTGTAGGATTAAATGATAATTATACAACAAACATAGTTAATCAGTAAATAGATAATAGATTAAATTTGATCATATTAAGACTTGAATGGAATGAATTGGAGCTTTATATAATATTTGAGAGTAAATTATAGTTATTAAGAAAACTATGAAGGACACAATGAGTATTTTGAAAAAATTATTAAAATTAAAAAAAAAGGTGAGATAAAGATGGGGGATGCCGCACCATCCACTTTACACACATACACAACATTCTTCGGCGAAACAGTGGGTAAGAGATTTTCTTAATTTAATTAGTTTTAATTTATATAATTAAGTGCATTTATGTTATTTATACTATTCTATTTCTTATTTAACCGGAAAATTTTATGAATTTGAGTATTTATAAATTAGTGGCCGGTTAAATGTCTCAATTGAATTAGGGGTGTATTAGTTACTGACTTAAACTACTTAATTTAGTAGGTTTAATCATTTCTATAATTTATTGGCTTAGTTTAATTGGGTTGAAAGTTATATTTGACAAAATATTATACAATTACATTTGAAAATGTTACATTTAGTAAAGATGTGTATGTTTTGAGGTAGTTTAATCCAAAATTGTTATTAAGAATGGTAGTTATAATAAGATGAGGGGTTTAATGAAATATTGAAATATTATTCAGAAATGTACGAAAAAAATTTAATATTCTATTTAGAAGTTACGATACTTTTGATATGTTGATTATATGCATTATAACTTAATATAGGACACGGGGGGATAAGGTAAAGGATTGAACAACTCCCTATGTACAAGTTGGATCGTTGTAAGTCGAAGTAAGTAAATAACTAGTACTATCTATATATGTGTTCTTTCTTTATGATACTACCTTTATGTAAGTTTACGATTTGTGCTAGAATTAATCTATTTTGAATTATATGAGTTATTGGTCATTTAATTTGAACGATTAATGTTGTGAAAGTGAAACGATGAAACGTATTGAAATATTCTATTTGTGGAATGATGTGCTGTTGGTGCTTGCAAATGATAATGTGTTGGTATGGGCTTTTACTTGAGTAGTCTGCTTACAAGAACGGTGATATGTGGAATCAAGTGAGTGATGAAAATTGAATGTAATTATGATATGAATACCCCTTGATCTTGTTAAATAGCCTATGTGGCAAAATAAAATGAAAAAGAGCTATGATGCGATATGAAAGAGCTATGATGCGATGTGAAAAAGAGCTATGATGTGAAATGAAAAGAGCTTTGATGCGAAATGAAAGAGCTTTGATGCGAAATGAGATTGATGAGCTTGTGTGGCATGTCAAGGGGATTCATGAATATGTATGAATGAATAGTGAGGTTGAGTTGGTGGAGAACAACACTATATCACCTTTTTGGTAAGTCAACTAGGAAAAGACGACTTTGATTGATTGTCTTGTTATGAGATGATTACATGGATAAATGAAATGAAATGTGCTTGATCAAATTAATTACGTTGCTTGTTTTTGTCTCGTTGAAACTATATTTGAGGTGTGTGTATAGTTGATGCCGGTTATTTACTTATTGAGTTGTAAGCTTATCCCTCTGTTAATATTTTTCAGGTGTAGATTTTGTTGTGCCTACCCACAAGAACTAAGTCCATATTTTGCATTTAAGTCAGGTCTGGGCCAATATGCAGTTTTCTCCTCATCGTAAGTAGAAATAGAAGTCTCATTTTAGATTAAAAACGAGAATGGCATGTGAACTAATTATAACAGTTCCATTTTTATCGTAGTTGATATATATATATATATATATATGATCTTGTGGATGAGATGATAAATATGCTTGTTGTGATGATGAGACTACGTGTGTATATAGACTCAGCAGGGACTGGATTATAAGCATAATTTATATATATAAACAGGATTTACATTAAGTGTGATATTTAGGAGAGATATAGTCGTAGTGCTGTTAGAGGGTGCTACATTTGGTGGTATAAGAGTAGGGATTAGATTCTCTAAGGTATTTGATGATATATGGTATTATAATATATATATACATATATTGAGTCAAATTATACATGTGCATTTCATATAGGATGGAAGCGTTAGGTGAAAACGTTGTTGGCCCAACTGAGTCATTAGTATCTGTATCGGGTCATGATCATGCATCTAAACATCAGGGGTTAGAAGCCCAGAATAGAAACATCCCCTAACCAAAAGTAAATCCTTTTATGCAATAATTCCTAAAAATTTATGCAGAGGATGGGTCCACCACCACAACCACAACCACAAGATGTAAACATTGATAAAAACTATGAAATAGTTAAGAGACAAGGAGTGAAGGTGTTTGCCAATACAGCTGATCCTGCAGAAGCAGAAGAATGATTGAGAAACATGGAAAGAGTTTTAGACCAAATTGAATGCTCCTCTGAACAAAATTTAAGGTACGCAGTGTCCTTTGTCGAGAAAGATGCATTTGATTGGTGAAAAACTGTTCCGGAAGAAATAATTGATCAATCACCTTAACTTGGAATGACTTCTTGAAGGAATTTGCTGAGAAGTACATTCCACTGGTCTATAGAAACCGTAAGAAAGTTGAATTCCTTGAGTTAAAGCAAAATGATCTGTCTGTTGCTGAGTATGAGCTACAATTTGTTACTGATGAATTAAGGAGAGACAGATTTGAAAGAAGCCTGAGGCTTGAGATTCGAGAGAAGATAGCAACCAAACCTCCGAGTTATAGTGCGCTTCTAGAAGCAACATTGAGAGCAGAAGAGACATCACAAGAAAAGAGTTCTGCTGAAGCTAAACGGAAGAAGTGGACGGGTAATCCTGACTTTAGGTAGACCAAGTGGTGCAGTTTCCTTTAAGGGTTCTGGTTTTTAGAGAGGTGGGTACAGAGGCCGAGGAATGAGTCAAAGTAAATGGTCTCCGTCAGTGTCTTTGAGTAGAGTGGGTCTATCTCAGTTGGATTTGGGGAAAGATAGGGTTCAACAAGATCATTTAGTGGAGATTCTATTCTCACTTGCGCAAATTGCGGTAGGAAACATGTCGGTGAATGTTGGGGAGTCCAGCCAATCGTGTGTTATTTGCCACCAACCAAGCCATATTGTCAGGATTTGTCCTACATCGAGAGGGGATGCCAGTGGATCTCAAATTTCAAGATCGAGTAGTGTGGGAGAAAATTCACAACGGGCTGGTATGAGTAAAGGGCGAGGCAAGGTGGTCAGGGCAGCGAAAATATTTCTACAACATCAGCAGGACAAAGTAGTCGACCTCAGTCACAAGCAAGGGTGTATGCCATCACCAGAAAACAAGAATTGCACCTGAGTTTATTATTGGTTCCTTTTTTATTTGCAATTCTGGTGCGCATGAGTTAATTGATCCAGGATCTACTTGTTCATTTATATCACATGATTTTGCATCACGTGCACATGCTAGTATTGAACCATTGGGGCATGACTAATGTGTATCTATGCCTGTTCGTGGGGTTATATTTTTTAATACACTAGTGAAATCTTTGAAGGACAAGCGGATCCGCCCGGGAGCGCGAGCGGAAGCGAGAAAAGCGAGAAAGTGCGTAAATTTAAATCAAATTCAAAATACGCGAATCCCAAGGGGTGTACCCTTGGGTGCTCAACCGGGCGTTCGATGTAGGATGTGTAAATATTAAAAACATATATTTAAACACATAGGGCATAGATATACAAATGAAATCAATCAAAGCGTAATAAACTGTTACCTTTGATTGTTTAGCGTATGCTCCCGGCTACTAGCGTTGTTCCTTCTCCGGAATGCTCACGAAATCCAAACGTATGGATTCTCCAAAGGTGATCCACACCACACCGGAAGAAACACACGTTCTTCTTGCTAGAAAAGAACGGGTTTAGGAAGGAATCGGTTTAAGAGAAGAACACTATGAATTAGTGTTCTCTTAAACTTACTTTGTTCTTCTTCTTGATTCAAAATCAAGTGAAGAACACAAGTGTAAGACAGGGAGGGAGCACGAAATTTTGAGAGATAGGAGAGGATTTTTGTCTTCTCTTTTTCCTAGAAAAAGATGAATAATGAATCACTTATGCTAGGTGTTGTATATTCTAATATATATACATAATTAATGTGATTATTGGAATGTGTCTAGGTTCATCCAAGGATGTCTAGATTCATTCCAATCAATCACCATCAATTCTTCAATCAAGCCTACCAAAAATTTATGGTATGATCAAATCATACCAAAAGGGAAGAGCTTGATTGGAGTTGATTTGTCTCTTTCCAAAAGAGACAAGTCAACATACCACCTAGCATGCAACATGGCTGATTTTGCTTCCTCCAAGGGAGCATGTCGGCTATATTTAATTAAGGGAAGAAGTCCAACTTCTTCCTATTCCAAATTAGGAATTATTTCTCCTCTCGGGTATAATTTAACGGACCGGGTTTTATCGTAATCCAATTACGACGAACCCAATATTAAATTCAATTTAATGTCCATTTAAATTATTCCCGTTGATCTTTTAATCCAATTAAAAGATCCAACGTCTCAACATCTCAACTTTCCATATTTAATCGAAAATCCAATTTACCGATTAAATGAAAGCCCGATACAATATCGGCCCGTCCATCCAATGGACTTTCCCTTAAGTAATCCAATTACTTATTTTATCCTTCGAGATTGACTCCAAGTCGATCTCTCAACCTCCTCGATGCTTTGTGTGTGACCCTTTAGGTTCACCTTCAGCTAGACTTGGGCCCGTGTCCCACAAGGGCCCGTTACCATGGGTGGCCGTCTAGCAACGGTCCATGGCACTAGAGACTAGGTGAATTGGCGTGAACATTTAGGCGCCGATTCCGTACGGGTACAATCCTTCCGTCTACCGTCTCCCGGCCTTAGTCTAGGGTATGGAATTAGGCGTCGGTTCCCATCCTTGACTAGGCATCTATGCTTAATACTCGAGACCACGTATGCTTCATTGTGTCGACACAGGAAACCATTCCCTGTTCGACCAACCACTGTGGCCACAGCTTCAAACAGCATGAACGTGTCTCCGAGTGCATAGGAGATACCTCTGTCACATACTGACAGGGGACGGATCCTCTTCTTGGAATCCACCGTCCTCGCTACACATTCTGACTGCACTGGACAAGGCTTATGATAATCATCTTACAGAATGATTACCTCTCGCCAGATCCAAGATACAGCCGTCCTGTGCACGCGACTGCCATGATCCCTCAAGTCTGAGGATTACTCCCGTACTATCGGAACCGGGGAAAACCAATCATACCGACCAAGCCTCCAAGGCTTCCATATGATGATCCCCGCGAGTCAGTCCAGTCGGCTCGACCCCAGTTGACCAACCCATCAAGATCGTGTAGGCGTCCCACGCCTGTCGCCGATGAAACACGGCACTCATCCAATGAACACGTCTCTTGACGCAAGTCTCAATAGGACTCTCGATGCCCTGTCTCGAGGTCCTCGACTTGGAACGTTTCAGACCCAACTCTTAATCAGTTGGTTTCATGACCACCATCCAATGCGTGGCCCAACTGCACGAGTTGTTATCCATGGTCTGTGGGCTTTGTTGCGATATAAGTTAAACACCATTTTAACAAATGTAAGATGAGCGCAACAAAGAAGGTACCATTGGTGACGAACTCTCATCTTATTCATCACATAATAATATTACATTCACATCAAGTTGTCGGATAGGTTACAAATTGCGAAACCTATTGGCTTTCTGGTCACCTATTCCAACAATCTTGTCCAATAGTAGTGAATGGTGTTACACTCTATACAGATTTGGTTGTGATAAACCTTAGGGAGTTCGACATTATTCTGGGGATGGATTGATTATCTAGTAATCATGCTTTGGTGGACTCTCAAACAAAAGAGGTGGTTGTAGAAATCAATGGGCAAATAAAGACGGTTATAGTGGGAAAAAAAATTTGTACCTAACTATTTATTTTCTGTTGTGACTGCTTTTAATTTAACTAGTTGTTTGCTGCACGCGGTCCTCGCTAGCATATAAAAAAGAACTGTGTGAGATGTAAAGAAAAAAAATGTGAAGGAATTAGAAAAAAGAAAGTTAGTAAGAAGAAAGAAACATGGAGTGAAGTGAGAGAAACGTGGAGTAGTGGGTTGATAGAAAAAAATAATAAAATTACTTTTCTGACCAATAACTTTTTTAAGGAAAGAAAATGATTGAAGGGTATATTTGGGCATTCAAAAATTGGTACTCCAAAAGGTTTGTTTTTATAATAGTATAGATTATAGGAGGGTGTGAAGCATATCTAGCTAGTGTACGTGATACTACGAAGGTCAGTCCTGGTGTGTCAGATGTTCCATTAGTTAGGGAATTTTTTTATGTTTTTTCCAAAGAATTACCTGGGTTACCACCTCATCGATAAGTGAATTTTGGAATAGAAACTACTCCTGGGGCATCACCTATTTCGATTGCACTATATAGAATGGCTCCACTAGAACTGAAAGAATTAAAGAAGCAATTAGAAAAATTACTGGATAAGGGGTTTATACATTTAAGTATTTCACCATGGGGAGCACCAGTGTTGTTTGTAAAGAAAAAGGATGGGAGTATGAGATTATGTGTTAATTATAGACAATTAAACCAAATCACAATTAAGAACAAGCATCCCTTTACACGGATAGATGATCTGCTTGACCAACTGAAGGGTGCAACAATGTTTTGTAAAATTGATTTGAGATCAGGTTATTGGCAACTGCGGATTAAAGAAGGATCTATTCTAAAGACAACTTTCGATGCAGGGGCCATTATAAATTTGTTGTTATGCCATTTGGGTTAACAAATGCCCCTACCGCTTTCATGTCGTTGACGAAAAAAATCTTACAGCCATTCCTTGATCAATTTGTAATTGTGTTTATTGATGATATTTTGATATACTCTAGTAGTCACAAGGAACGTGAACGACAGTTTTACAGATCTTGAGTAAAAGCAACTATATGCTAAATTTAGCAAATGTGAATTTTGGATGGAGCAGATTGCTTTCTTAGGGCATGTTGTGTCAAAACAAGGGATACAACATGATCCGACAAAAGTTAAGGCTATTTTAGAATGGGAGCCACCTTAAAATGCATAGGAAGTTTGATGTTTTCTAGGATTGGTTGGTTATTATAGAAGATTCTTCAAGATTTCTCTGTTGTTACAAAACCTTTGACAAATTCGTTAAAGAAGAATGCACTGTTCAACTGGAATAACATGTGTGATCAGAGTTTTGAAGAGTTAAAGAAAAGACTTATCTCAGCACCTATTCTTGTATTGCCATCTGGGAATGGAGGATATGTGGTATATACCGGTGCTTCACGGCAATGACTTGGATGTATTTCGATACAGTATGGAAGGGTTATAGCTTATGCTTCGAGGCGGTTGAGGCCACATGAACTGAACTATCCGACCCATGATCTGGGATTGACACTTATTGTGCATGCATTGAAAATCTGGAGGCATGATCTGTATGGAGAGGCGTTTCAAATATTTACAGATCACAAAAGCTTAAAGTATATTCCAACATAGAAGGAGTTGAATTTGAGGCAGCAAAGATGGATCGAGTTGTTGAAGGACTACGATTGTACTATTGATTATCACCCTAGCAAGGTAAATGTAGTTGCAGATGCTTTGAGTAGAAAGACGGCGAACTAACTAGCAGGTATGACTTGCTACAACGTGGAGTATTTAACTTCTCTTAGAGAAATGAATATGAGTTTTAGTGTTGGTGATGATATTTTATTTGCTACTTTGCAAGTGAAGTCCTCCCTTAGTGACAAAATTAAGAATGCACAAAATAGTGATCCGTACTTGCAGAAAATGAAAGCTAAGGTGCAAGAAGGGAAGAACGATCAATTTGTAGTACAAGAGGATAGTATATATTATTAAAGGGGAAGCGTATGTGTGTGCCGAATGTAGAGAAATTGAGAACGGAGATCATGCACGGGGCGCTTGAGTCCCTACTATTAGTGGTCAACCATGAAGAAACATGTCGCAGAGTTTGCAACCAGATGCCTAACTTGTCAACAGGTTAAAGCAGAACACCAAGCACCAACTGGTAAGCTTCATCCTTTATCTATACCTGAATAGAAATGTGAAAAGATTACCATAGATTTTGTCATCGGGTTACCACGTACGTTCAGGGAACATGATGCTATTTGGGTGATCGTGGATAGATTGACTAAATTTGCTCACTTTTTGCCAGTAAGGCAAAATGATTCATTGGATAAGTTTGTTGAGTTATATGTTTCAGAAATTGTGAGATTACATGGAATTCCTACCTCTATAGTCTCCGATAAAGATTCTCGGTTTACTTCTCATTTTTGGGAAGCTTGCAAAGGGCATTAGGTACAAGCTTGCACTTCAATACAATGTTTCATCCTCAAATAGATGGACAATCAGAAACGACCATTCAGTTATTAGTAGAAATGATGAGAGCCTACGTAATTGAGTTTAGAGAAAACTGGGATGATCATTTACCACAGATGGAATCTGCATATAATAACAATTTTCATTCTAGTATTGGTATGGCTCCATATGAAGCTTTGTGTGGAAGAAAACACCGAAGTCCAATTTGTTGGGATGTTGAGGGAATAAGGAAAGTAGAAGGCCCCGAGTTAGTCCAAAAAACAGCGAATAAGATATAAACAGTCAAAAAGTGTTTGAAGGCAGCTCAAGATCGGCAGAAGAGTTATGTTGATAAACATCGTAGGGAAATGGAGTATGTGGTAGGAGAAAAGGTTTTTCTAAAAGTATCACCTTGGAGGGCAATCTTAAGATTTGGTAAGCAAGGAAAGTTAAGTCCAGGATATATTGGACTGTATGAAATTATCGAGTGAGTCGGACCACTAGCTTATTGTTTAGCATTACCAACAGAGTTGTCGCAGATACATAATGTGTTCCATGTGTCCATGCTAGGCGATATCAATATGATCCTGTCCATATTTTGCGTGAACCAGACATAGAGATATTAGAGATATTAGCGTACATAGAGGAACCAATAAAAATTTTGAATCAGAGTATAAAGAAGTTGAGGAATAAAGAAATACTAATGGTGAAGGTAAAATAGAGTCATCACTCTCCCAGAGAAACCACTTGGGAGGTTGAGGAGAGTAAAAGAGAGAAGTATCCATATTTATTCCTTGAGCAGGTACGTTAACTAAATTTCGAGGACGAATTTTTTATTAGGAGGGAAAAATTGTGACGTCCACAAATTTTTATACATAATTGTAGGATTAATTGATAATTACTTAATAAATTTAATCAATCAGTAAATAGATTATAGATTAAATTTTGATCATATTAAGACTTGAATAGAGCGAATTGGAACATTATATAGTATTTGGGAGCAAATTATATTAATTTAAAAAATTAGGAAGGACATAATGGATATATTAAAAAGGTTATTAAAAAAAAGAAAAAGGTGAGATAAAGATGGGTGTTGCCACACCCATCCACTTTAATAAAACAACACGCACACAACACAAAGAAACACACGCATACGCACACGAACACACACATACACACAACATTCTTCGGCGAAATAGTAGGTAAGAGATTTTCTTAACTTAATTAGTTTTAATTTATATAATTATATTATCGAATAAGTGCATTCATTTAATGTTATTTATACTATTCGATTTAGTATTTAACATAAAATTGTTATGAATTTGAGTATTTATAAATTAGTGGCCGGTTAAATGTCCCAATTGAAATAGGGGTGTGTTAGTTACTGACTTAAACTACTTAATTTAGTAGGTTTAATAATTTCTATAATTGATTGGATTAGTTTTAATTGAGTTGAAAGTTATATTTGAGAAATATTATAAAATTACATTTAAAAATATTATATTTCGTAAAGATGAGTATGTTTTGAGATAGTTTAATTCAAAAATTGTTATTAAGAATGGTAATTATAATAAGATGAGGGGTTTAATGAAATATTAAAATAGTAATAGGAATTGTACGAATAATATTTAATATTCTATTTAGAGGTTACGATACTTTTCATATGTTGATTATATGCATTATAACTTATTATAGGACACGGGGGATAAGGTAAAGGATTGAACAACTCCCTACGTACAAGTTAGATCGTTGTAAGAAGGTAACTAAATAATTAGTACTATCTATATATGTCTTCTTTCTTTATGATACTACCTTTATGTAAGTTTATGATTTGTGCTAGAATTAATCTATTTTGAATTATATGAGTTATTTGTCATTTAATTTGAACGATTAATGTTTTGAAAGTGAAATGACGAAACATATTAAATTATTCTATTTGTTGAATGAAGTGTTGTTGGTGCTTGCAAATGATAATGTGTTGGTATGGGCTTTTACTTAACTAGTTTGCTTATAAGAACTGTGATATGTGGAATCAAGGGAGTGACGAAAATTGAATGTAATTATGATATAAATATCCCTTGTTGTTGTTGAATAGCCTATGTGGAAAAATAAAATTAAAAGAGCTGTGATGCGATATGAAAGAGTTATGATGTTAAATGAAAAGAGCTTTGATGTGAAATAAAAAAAAGTTTTGATGTGAAATAAAAGAACTATGATGCAAAATGAGATTGATGAGTCTATGTGGCTTGTCAAGAGGATTCATGTATATGTATGAATGAATAGTGAGGTTGAGTTGGTGGAGAACAATGTTATATCACCTTTCTGGTAAGCCAACTAGGTAAAGACGAGTTTGATTGATTGCCTTGTTATGAGATGATTACGTGGAGAAATAAAATTAAATGTGCTTGATCAAATTGATTATATTTTATATACGTTCTGTGTTTTTGTCTCGTTGAAACTGTATTTGAGGTGGGCGTATAGTTGGTGCCGGTTATTTACTTATTGAGTTGCAGGTCATCCCTCTGCTAACATTTTTCAGGTGTAGATTTTGCTATGCCTACTCACGAGAACTAGGTACACATTTTGCATTCCAGTCAGGTCGGGCCAGTATGCAATTTTCTTCTCATCATAAATAGAAATAGAAATCTCATTTTGGGTTAAAAGAGAGAACGACATGTGAACTAATTATAACAATTTCATTTTTTTTCGTACTTGATATATATATATATATATGTGATCTTGTGGATGAGATGATAAATATGCTTGTTGTGATGATGAGACTACGTGTATATATACTCAGGACAACAGTGACTGGATTATGTCCAAAAGTTAGGTTCAAATGGAGTTCCATATATCGGTCCAATATCTATCACCCGAATAAAAACAAACCATTCCACAATGTATTCCAAATTGAGTGGAAAAATGCATATTCATACATTAAATTGGATGCAAATAGAGTTGCAACGACTGTTCCAAATTATGTCAATAACATATCATCTGACTGTTCCAAATATTAATTGAGTGTTCTAGATACACAAATTACATATTCACAAAGACAAACATAATTAGGAACAATTTTTATTTTTGTGTCAAAAACAGTTCCAAAATAGGAACGGTGTAACATCCACAAAGTTTTTAGATAATTAAGGGATTAATTGATAGTTATTTTAAAAAATTTAGTTAATTAGTAAATATTATAGATTAAATTTTCATCTTATTAAGACTTGAACGGAGTGAATTGGAGCTTTATCTAATATTTGAGAGCGAATTATATTAATTAAGAAAGTTAAGGAAGGATGTAATGGGTAATTTAAAAAAAGTATAATTGAAAAGAAAAGAGAAAAAATGGAGATAATGATGGGTGTTGCTGCAACCATCCATTTTATTATAAAAAGCGCGCTCGTACACACACACACACTTTAAACATATAAACACAAAATACAAACACAAAACACACACAACCAGATGAACTTTTTTGGAAACATTCAGGTAAGAAATTTTCTTATTTTAATTAGTATTAATTTATATAATTATATTATTTAATAAGTGCTTTTGTTAAATGTAGTTTATACTATCCGATTTAATATTTAATCAAATTTTTTTATAAATTGGAGTAATTATAAGTTAGTGAGTGGTTAAATATCTCAATTCCATTAGGCATGTTATAGTTATGACTTAAAGTACTTAATTTAGTAGATTTAATTATTTGTATAATTGATTTGCTCAATTTTATGGGGTCGAAAGTTATATTTGAGAAGTAGATAGAAAATTATATTTGAGAAATATTAGAAAGTTATATTTGAAAAGTATTATATTTAGTAGAAAGGAATATAAGAGTTGGAGATAATGTAGTCCAAAAATTATTATTAAGAATGGTAGCTATGATAAGATGAGAGGTTTAATGGAATAGATTTTTATGAATTAATTGACAAACTATATATATATATATATATATATATCTATACTATTACATAAAAGAAACCCCTTTTAAACTCACAAGTGGCGGTTAATGACACCGTCGCACCCATTTTTAGTAATGCCAAAAATAACCCTAAACTGATATGATAACTACTTTATTCAATTTTTTAAATTTTATATTAACTGAAAATTAGTTTTTTCTTTCTTTCCTTGTTTTCTTTTTTAATGTGATATATTAGTTTATATATTTTACTCTTATTTATAATATATTTTAAAGCGTAAAAAATTATTTACTATATGTACGCATGAACGGCATGCCACAACGGCTAGTATATATATATGGGAAAGCTAGATTGCTTAGTTATTTTAAAGAAATAAAATGAATATATGAATTTGGATAGAAATGAAATACTGAGAGATTGATGAAAATATATAAATATTATTTAATATTTTATTTAGAAATTAACATTCTAGATATTGATTATATACATTATAATTTATTATAGGACACAGGGATAAAGTAGATGATTGAACGACTTCTTATCTTCTAATTGAATCCTGGTAAAATTGAGGTAAGTAAATAATTAGTGCTGCCAATATATGTTCCTTTTTCCTATTAGTGTTGTGTAAGTAAATAATGTTAGAATAGGTACCATGAAGCTAATCTGATTGGACTCATGTAACCTATGTTTGAACAATTTCAGGGTTTTAATAAATTGCCATGAATAAGAAAGTGATATTCATTTGGATTATACTTTGTCTGTGTTCACTTTATTGCTTTATTATAACTGTTCACTGCACAAGCAAAGCCCACAGACTGAAATCACATTCCGGGAAACTGGGACTACGCATTGGATGGTAGGTTCATGAAATCAGTTTCGCCGGATCGGTCTGAAATACTCCAAGTCAAGGAATCTTGAGATAGGACATCGAGAATCCATTTGAGACTTGCACTAAGCATCTACAGTCGTGTTTCATCGACAAGTGACGAGGCTCATCCATGCAGTGTTAGTGGGTCAGCCAGCTAGGTGGCTGCTGACTGAGGTGACTCATGGGAACCGTCATATGGAATATCTTAAGTAGGGTAGGGTCAGTCAGGTATGATCTGTGTTTCCGGTTCCAACAGTACACGTTGATCCTTGGACTTGAAGGATTATTGCGTTCACCTACACACCGTGCCTGTATCTTAGGTATGGCGAGAGGCTGCCAAGTTGTAGTCACTCGATAGTTATAAGCCCTTTCTAGTGCAGTCAAGATGTGTAATATGACAGTAGATCCCGAGAGAGGATCCATGTCCTGTCGGAAGGCTGACAGTGATATCTCACTTTACTCTGAGACTCGCCCCTGATAAATCTGTGACCACAGTAACTGAACAAAAGGGTAGGACCCCTGTGACGTTTAGTATGGACGAGGCAAGGCTTAGGTCTAAGATGGGTACGTTTCCATGCCCTAGACCCTAAGTGGTGAGATTGCAGATGGAAGGATAAACGTACTATAGAGCCTAAATGTTCACACCAAGTACATTCACCTAGTCTCTAGTGCCATGGACTGTTGCTAGACGGTCACCCATGGCAATGGACGAATTCCTGTCATAGGATGGTTGGGAATTTGACCAAGTCTAGCTGAGGGTGAACCTAAAGAGTCACACACAATCTACACACATAAGGTATTTAATTTAGAATTAAATTTGGAGAGGTAGAGCCATTAAATTGGAATTAATCGGTTGTCTTTTTCTTAGGATGTTGATTCCTTTAATTATATTAAGAGAAATAACTAAATAAATAAATTGGATTTATTGAAATAAATTATGTGGGCTTAAAATAAATATTATTATTTATTTTATTTATTTATAGCCCCATGGAATATTTAAATAGGATATAAATATTCCATAAAAAATAAATGGATGGTTGAGATTAAAGAGGAGAGATGAACGGCTAGGATTGATTTGACAAATCTAAAACCTAGTTTGACTAGGACTTTGACTAGGTCAAAATCCTAGTCAAAGTAAAGTTCTAAAGTATGAGTTTGAAGAGGAATAGGATTACTCCTCTATAAATACTCCTAGGATTTCACTTTAGAAGGATGATTAAAATTCAAGAAACACACACACACACACACACACACACCCCTCACATCTCTCTCCCTCTTGCTCCACCACTCCCCCCTTTCCCAAGAACTAGTTTTGTTCTTTGTTTCATACATTGAATCTAAGGAGGATTGATCACGTTAATTCATAATGTTTGGTCGATCCATCTGAAGGACAAGCGGAACCGCCCGGGAGCGCGAGCAGAAGTGAGAAAGCGTAAATCAGTACGTAATTTAAAATTAAATCGCATATAAAGCGAAATTCCAAGGGGTGCACCCTTGGGTGCTCAACCGGGTGTTTGATGTAGGATGTGTTAATATAAAAAACATACATAAAACACATAGGGCATAGATGAATAGTAAAGATCTACTAAAGCGTAATAAACCGTTACCTTGTAGATTTTACGTGTGCTCGGGTACTTGCTTTGTTCCGTCACCGGAATGCTCACAAATCCAAACATATGGATTCTCCAAAAGTCATCCACACTACACCGGAAGAAACTCATGTTCTCCTTGCTAGAGAAAAACGGGTTTACGAAGGAATTGGTTTAAGAGAAGAACACTATGAATTAGTGTACTCTTAAACCTACTTTGTTCTTCCTCTTGATTCAAAACCAAGTGAAGAACACAAGTAGAAAGAGAGGGAAGTGGCCGAGAGTTAGAAAGAGAGGAGAGAGCCGAAAATGCTTCTTATTTTTTCTAGAAAAAGATGAATTATGATTCACATATGTAAGGTGTTGTATATACTCCTATACATACATAGTTAATGTGATTATTAGAATGTGTCTAGGTTCATCCAAGGATGTCAAGATACATTCCAATCAATCACCATTAATTCTTCAATCAAGCCTACCAAATTTTATGGTATGATCAAATCATACCAAAAGGGAAGGGCTTGATTGGAGTTGATTTGTCTCTTTCCAAAAGAGATAAGTCAACATACCACCTTGCATGAAACATGGCTGATTTTAGCTTCCTCCAAGGGAGAATTTCGACCATGCTTAATTGTGGGAAGAAGTCCAACTTCTTCCTATTCCAAAATAAGAATTATTTCTCCTCTCGGGTCAAATTTAACGGACCGGATTTTATCGTAATCCAATTATGATGAAACTGACATTAAATCCAATTTAATGTCAACTTAAATTATTCCCGTTGATCTTTTAATCCAATTAAAAGATCCAACATCTCAACTTTTCATATTTAATCGAAAATCCAATTTACTGATTAAACGAGGGTCCGATACAATATCGGCCCGTCCATCCAATGGACTATCCCTTAAGTAATCCCATTACTTATTTATCCTTCGAGATTGACTTCAACTCAATCTCTCAACCTCCTCGATGATTTATGTGTGACCCTTTAGGTTCACCCTCAACTAGACTTGGGCCCGTTACCATAGGTGGCCGTCTAGCAACGGTCCATGGCACTATAGACTAGGTGAATTGGCGTGAATATTTAGGCACTGATTACGTACGGGTACGGTCCTTCCATCTACCGTCTTTCAGCCTTAGTCCAGGGTATGGAATTGGGCGTCGGTTCGCATCTTTGACTAGGCATCTATGCTTAATACTCGAGACTACGTATGCTTCATTGCGTCGACACAGGAAACCATTCCCTGTTCGACCAACCACTGTGGCTACAGCTTTAAACATCATGAATGTGTCTCCAAGTGCATAGGTGATACCTCTGTCACATATTGACAGGGAACGGATCCTCTTCTTGGAATCCACCGTCCTCGCTACACATTCTGACTGTACTCGACAAGGCTTATGATGATCATCTTACAGAATGATCACCTCTCGCCAGATCCAAGATACAGCCGTCCTGTGCACGCGACTGGCATGATCCCTCAAGTCTGAGGACTACTCCTGTACTAACACAACCGGGGAAATTCCATCGTACCGACCAAGCCTGCAAGGCTTCCATATGATGATCCTCGCGAGTCAGTCCAGTCGGCTCGATCCCAGTCGACCAACCCATTAAGATCATGTAGGCGTCCGACGCCTGTCGCTGATGAAACACGACACTCATCCAATGAACATGACTCTTAATAGAAGTCTCAATAGAACTCTCGATGCCCTGTGTCGAGGTCCTCGACTTGGAACGTTTCAGACCCAACTCTAAATCAGTTGGTTTTATGATCACAATCCAATGCGTGGCGCAACTGCATGAGTTGTTAACCGTGGTGTGTGGGCTTTGTTGCGATATAAGTACAACAACGTTTTAACAAATGTGAAATGAGCGCAACAAAGTAAGCACCAAAGTGACGAATACTCATTTTATTCATCACAAAATAATATTAGATTTACATCGAGTTGTATAATAGGTTACAAATCACCAAACTTATTGGCTTTCTGGTCACCTATTCTAACAATCTCCCACTTGACCTAAAGCCAATCACCCATTGACCTCAAACCCATTTTATCCAGATGCTGAGTATGGGCAACTTGCGACACGAGCTTAGTAAGTGGATCTGCTATGTTTTCTGCGGGAGCTGACTCGGTCCATCTGAACATCGCCCCTGCTAACCATCTCTCTGAGCAGATGGTAGCATCTAAGAATATGCTTGGATCGGTGATGAGATCTCGGTTCCTTTGCTTGCGCTATTGCCCCGTTGTTATCGCAGAAGATAACTACTGGCTCAGCGATGCTAGGTACTACACCCAACTCTTATATGTAGCTCTTCATCCAAACCGCCTCCTTAGCAGTTTACGAAACTGCTATATATTCAGACTGTGTGGTGGAGTCCGCCGTGGTAGACTGCTTGGAACTCTTCCAAGCAACCACACCACCATTAAGTCTTAACATATAACCAGACTGAGACTTGGCATCATTATCGTACGACTGGAAGCTAGTGTCGCTATAGCCTTCCAGTATCAACTCTCCACCGTCGTAGATCAAGAACATGACCTTACTCCTTTTCAAGTACTTCAGGATAGTCTTGACTGCACTCCAGTGAGCCTCCCCGACACACGACTGATATCGACTAGTTACGCTCAAAGCGAAAGCCACATCAGGTCTAGTGCACTGAACAACATACTGTATGCTGCCTACGGCTGAAGCATAGGGGATGTCCAACATCCGTTTAAGCTCCTCATCAGTCTTAGGAGACTGCTTTTTGGATAACTTAATTCCATACCTCATAGGAACGAATCCTCGTTTTGAGTTCTCCATCTTGAATCTCTTCAAGACTTTCTCAATATACGAGGACTGGGCCATTCCTAACATCCTCCTAGATCTATCCCTGTAGATCTTGATGCCAAGGATGTAGGATGCCTCGCCCATATTCTTCATGGAGAATTGTGTTGACAACCAGGCTTTAGTGGTACCCAAATCTTAGCATCATTCCCAATGAGCAAGATGTCATCCACATAAAGCACCAGAAACGCAACTGAGCTCCCATTGATCTTTTGTATACACAAGGATCGGACTCGTTCTTGATGAAATCATATCCCCATATGACTTCATCAAAACGTATGTTCTAGCTTCAGGAAGCTTGTTTGAGGCCATAGATGGACCTTTGGAGACAGCAGACCTTCTGTTTCTCCAACAGTTGTGAAACCTTCCGGCTGATCCATATAAATCTCTTCCTCTACGAAACCATTGAGGAAGGCCGTTTTGACGTCCGTCTGCCATATTTCATAGTCATAGCATGATGCTAAGGCAAGCAGTATCCAAATGGACTTGGCCATTGCTACAGGCGAGTAGGTTTCCTCAAAATCAACCCCGGGTCGCTGAGTGTAACCTTTCGCCACATGCTTTGCCTTGAAGGTTGTAACCTCCCCGTCAGCTCCAAGCTTACGTTTGTAGACCCATTTACACCCTACGGGTTTTACCCCTTTGGGTGGGTCCACTAGGGTCCAAACTTGGTTTGTACCCATCAAGTCCATCTCGAATTTCATGGCCTCAAGCCACTTATCCGAATCGATGTCCGACATCGCTTCTCTGTATGTCTTTGGATCATTATCCAACTGATCGGTCAGGCCCAGAAATCCATACCTATCAGGTGCATGGGATACTCTGGCCGACGTACGGAGGACTGGAAAAATATCAGTGGGAACTACTGGCTCAGATGTCACTACCACCTCATGGGGTACCTCACTTGATTCCTCAAGGAGTACCTTGTCGCATCGACTATCCGATGGAAAACCCTTTTCCAAGTACACTGCGTTTCGCGAGACAAAAACCTTTTTCTAGGAGGGATCATAGAAATAATACCCCGCAGTTTCTTTCGGATAGCCGATGAACCTGCATAAACTAGACCTCGAGTCCAGTTTATCTCCCACTAATCTCTTGACATATGCGGGGCAACCCCACACTTTCAAGTATTTGTAGCAGGCAGGCTTGCCATGCCATATCTCATATGGCGTCTGGGATATCTTCTTAGATGGCGCCAAGTTCAAAACTTTGGCCGCCTTCTCAAGAGCGTATCCCCAGAAGGAAAGGGGGAGTTCGGTAAAACTCATCATGGATCGGACCATGTCCAACAAGGTCCGATTCCTCCTTTCAGACACACTATTAAGTTGTGGTGTTCTAGAAGGGGTCCACTGGGAGAGAATCCCATTCTCTTTTAGATAATCAGAAAATTCACCACTCAAATACTCTCCACCTCGGTCCGACCGAAGGGCTTTTATCTTTCGACCGGTTTGGTTCTCCACTTCAAGTCTGTATTCCTTAAACCTTCCAAAGGCTTTAGACTTGTACCTCATCAGGTAAACATAACCATACCGTGAGTGATCATCGGTAAAGGTTATGAAGTACGAGTACCCACCTCTAGCCTGAGTATTTAGTGGGTCACAAACATCCCTATGGATCAAATCTAACAGACCATTGGCTAGCGTGCTTTGTCCAACAAAGGGTGTCTTGGTCATCTTTCCCTTCAGACAGGATTCATAGGTCGGTAGGTTGTCCAAATTATCTATATCTAGACTCTTTGAGTCTACCAACCTTCTTACCCTATCATTAGAGATATGACCTAACCTCGCATGCCATATCTGTGCGTTATTATGATTATCACGTTTTCATTTGTGTTCTGCAGTCATAAATCCATTTAGGTTGGAGAGGAGTTGTGGGCACTCCCTCTTCCAATGCCCCTTCCCTTGGCAATGCATGCAGACATCATTTCCCTTGGACCGCTGAAAACCACGGGCCTTCCCTTTCCCTTTGCTCGGTCCCACCGGAGCAACAGGGGTGCTTGGAGCGCGAGCAGGGGCCGGAACTGTCTTCCCTTTCCCCTTCTTCCTCTTCCAGCATCCGGCCCTCTTGCCGTTCGCCTTGGAGGTCGAAGCCTCTCCTATCAATACCGCCGGCGCCGACTTGTGGGCCGTTGCCTCATATTGAACCAGCATGTTGATCAACTTATGAATAGACTTCTCAAGTCCGTTCATGTTGTAGTTTACAACAAATGGGTCATAGGAAGGAGGAAGTGACTGGAGGATCACGCCAATGTACGTGTCATTGTAAAGCCCAGCTTTAATGTCCTCGAGTTTCTTCACTAGGGAGAGCATCTTGACCCCATGACTTTATACAGACGCTCCTTTAGGAAGCTTGGTGCCAAAGAATGCTTTTTTGGCGGCATATCTAATATGCCTATCCGGAACCGCATAAACCTCGTTCATGCAGAGCATTATGGCAGAGACGTTGTCCAGCCTCTCATACTGCTTCTGGATGTCGTTAGACATCGAAGCCAATATGATACTGCGTACTTTCCGGTTGTCCTCATGCCATTTTTCGAACGTCAAACGTTCTTCTACCGTGGACCCCTTCGGTAAGTCGCTCGGCGGCAACTCGTCCAAGACGTAGCTTTGGTTCTCGAAACCGAGGACAATCCTTAGGTTTCTTAGCCAGTCCGAGTAGTTCGTTCCGTTTAATTTATTAGTCTCAAGTACTATGGTTAATGGATTGTTAGACATATCTACATTAGTGAAAATGTAAAGCAGAAATTAGCAGATGATGGTAATATTATTGTTCAAGTTGAAGACTTGGTCTTTTAGTCTTTAACCCTCCCACTATTTATACGAAAGTCCGCCACTCTCAAGTGAAGTTTCGGGAAACCATTTCCTAGTAGGCTCGGGATCCACAAGCGTAATCTCCATGCCCCACTTTTATGATTCACATGAAGAAGACCTCGTGGGAGATATCCAATATCATTCTCATCTAATCAGATTCCCGAGATATTTTGCCTCACCTATTCGCATGGTTCCGAGGACTCCAAGCGAACCATGTTACTCAGTGTTGGGCCTGACCCATCAACCAAATCATGCCTCAAACTGCCGCCCCCCACGACTCGTGAGACAGGGAAAACAGCGAGCGCAGTCTTTTTGTTCACAATAATGGTGCAGCTTTCCCTTAGTCCAAGTGTGCCACGACTCGTGAGACCACACTTGGGTAGTGGTAGCTTCCTCACCACATTGCTGTGGATGGAAGGCTCAGACCGATCAAAATACCATTTTGATCCAAGTCCGTTTTGGGCCTAATATTTAATTTGGGCCAACCAAATGAGAAGTTTGTGTACGACCAAGACGTCATCACATTATGGTGTTTTAGCATGCATAAATATCCCATATTTAAAGTGATAAATAAATACACCGCATGCAGAAAACATAGCATACCCCTGTTAGGATGATCACAAGCTCAACCTATGCGACCCACTGAGCCCGCAGTGAGTCTATGGTCTGTCTAGGATGGTCCTAAATTATTACAATAATAATACACCCATTGTCCTTTCAATGGGCCTTGTAATGCTCTTGTTTCACGCCTTGATGCTTCACCTTGGGGTCTCCGACTCCATATGCTTGTTAAAATTAAAACCTCACCAATCCTATTTACTCTCATTACAAATGAAAGTAATACATTGAAATAATAACAAGCCTTAACATCATGAGGTTGAAAATACGGGAGGTGATAGTCCCAAAACAAGAGGCACGCAGGCCCCAGCCAACAAAAATTAAATGATCATACATTCATCCATACACAAGGTCTAGGGCTCTTGCGATCATCCCATGTTGACTCCATCAATGCACATAACACAATTATTTCAAATAATCATGCATTAAACCAATGGATATTCCAAATATCCAAGTGATGTCCAACATCACAAAAGCATAAATATATAAACAATATGCAAAAATTTAAACTTCAAATTTAATGGACATTACAAATAATGCATCCAATGCATGTATTAATTCCAAATTAATTAAGAAAATTTAATCAAAGGAATAATCCAATTATTCAAAAATCAAATGTGCAAAATTAATACATTTTCAGAATAATGTGTAGAAAATAATAGAAAATCAAATTTTCCAAAAAATGTCAAAAAACGGCATAATATGGCTCAGCCGTTGTGCCTGCCGGCCAGCCGCGCGCACAAGGTAGCGCGCGGGCAGGCAGCAAGCCTCCGCGCCCCGTGCCGCGCTGGCCTCGGCCGACAGTGGCTACCTGCGCACAGCGCGCGCGCGCAGGCACCTGCTTGCGCACCGCCGCGGTATCCGCCGCTACCCCTGCTAGCACACACGCTGGCAGGCACGCCGGCCAGGCCTGCACGCATGGGTGAGCCCGCGGGTGCCCAGCAGCGCGCCTGCCAACTAGTGACCAGCCGGCAGGGGCGGCAGCCAACCGCTGCCGCTGCTGTCCGTTTTTTTTTTCATGTTTTTCAACATCATTTTTCAGCACAAAAACAGTAATTATATTCTGAAAATCAGCATGCAATTTTAGATACAATCTAATAAAATAAGCATGCCAAAAGTCCACTAAATTCAAACAATTGAATCATCATATTATTCATACATTTATGTAATCTAACATGCCATTAAACCATAAAAGCAAGTAGATCATGCCAAGCACATAGATCTATGCCCCTTACATCGAACCGAGCTCTGATACCACTTGAAGGACAAGCAGATCCGCCTGGGAGCGCGAGAGGAAGCGAGAAAGCGTAAATCAATACGTAATTTAAAATTAAATCTCATAGAAAGAGAAATCCCAAGGGGTGCACCCTTGGATGCTCAATCGGGCGTTCGATGTAGGATGTGTTAATCTAAATGACATACATAAAACACATAGGGCATAGATGAATAGTAAAGATCTACTAAAGCGTAATAAACCGTTACCTTTTAGATTTTACGTGTGCTCGGGTACTTGCGTTGTTCCTTCACCGGAATGCTCACAAATCCAAACGTATGGATTCTCCAAAGGTAATCTACACCACACCGGAAGAAACTCAAGTTCTCCTTGCTAGAGAAAAATGGGTTTACGAAGGAATCGGTTTAAGAGAAGAACACTATGAATTAGTGTACTCTTAAACCTACTTTGTTCTACCTCTTGATTCAAAAAGTGAAGAACACAAGTAGAAAGAGAGGGAAGTGGCCGAGAGTTAGAGAGAGAGGAGAGAGCCGAAAATGCTTCTTCTTTTTCCTAGAAAAAAAGATGAATTATGATTCACATATGCAAGGTGTTGTATATACTCCTATATATACATAGTTAATGTGATTATTAGAATGTGTCTAGGTTCATCCAAGGATGTCTAGATACATTCCAATCAATCACCATTAATTTTTCAATCAAGCCTACCAAATTTTATGGTATGATCAAATCATACCAAAAAGGAAGGGCTTGATTGGAGTTGATTTGTCTCTTTCCAAAAGAGATAAGTCAACATACCACCTTGCATGAAACATGGCTGATTTAAGCTTCCTCCAAGGAGCATTTCGGCCATGCTTAATTATGGGTAGAAGTCCAACTTCTTCCTATTCCAAAATAGGAATTATTTCTCCTCTCGGGTCAAAATTTAATGGACCGGGTTTTATCGTAATCCAATTATGATGAACCCGATATTAAATCAAATTTAATGTCCACTTAAATTATTCCCGTTGATCTTTTAATCTAATTAAAAGATCCAACGTCTCAACTTTTCATATTTAATCGAAAATCCAATTTACCGATTAAACGAAGGTCCGATACAATATCGGCCCGTCCATCCAATGGACTATCCCTTAAGTAATCTAATTACTTATTTATCCTTCGTGATTGACTCCAAGTCAATCTCTCAACCTCCTCGGTGATTTGTGTGTGACCCTTTAGGTTCACCCTTAGCTAGACTTGGGCCCGTGTCCCATAAGGGCCCGTTACCATGGGTGGCCGTCTAGCAACGGTCCATGGCACTAGAGACTAGGTGAATTGGCGTGAACATTTGGGCAGCGTTAACATATGGGTACAGTCCTTCCGTCTACCGTCTCTCAGCCTTAGTCTAGGGTATGAAATTGGTCGTTGGTTCCCATCCTTGACTAGGCATCTATGCTTAATACTCGAGACTACGTATGCTTCATTGCGTCGACACAGGAAACCATTCCCTGTTCAACCAACCACTGTGGCCACAGCTTTAAACAGCATGAACGTGTCTCCGAGTGCATAGGAGATACCTCTGTCACATACTGACAGGGGACGGATTCTCTTCTTAGAATCCACCGCCCTCGCTACACATTCCGACTGCACTGGACAAGGCTTATGATGATCATCTTACAGAATGATCACCTCTCGCCATATCCAAGATACAACCGTCCTCTGCACGCGACTGGCATGATCCCTCAAGTCTGAGGACTACTCCCGTACTATAGGAACCGGGGAAATTCAATCATACCGACCAAGCCTCCAAGGCTTCCATATGATGATTCTCGCGAGTCAGTCCAGTCGGCTCGATCCCAGTCGACCAACCCATCAAGATCGTGTAGGTGTCCTACGCCTGTCGCCGATGAAACATGACACTCATCCAATGAACACGAGTCTTGATGCAAGTCTCAATAGGACTCTCGATGCACTGTCTCATTGTCCTCGACTTGGAACTTTTCAGACCCAACTCTAAATCAGTTGGTCTCATGACCACCATCCAATGCGTGGCCCAACTGCATGAGTTGTTAACCATGGTTTGTGGGCTTTGTTGTGATATAAGTAAAACACCGTTTTAACAAATGTGAAATGAGGGCAACAAAGTAAGCACCAAAAGTAACGAATACTCATTTTATTCATCACAAAATAATATTAGATTTACATCGAGTTGTATAATAGGTTACAAATCGCGAGACCTATTGGCTTTCTGGTCACCTACTCTAACACCATCCTCTGTAAATTATATACACTTGATTTTTTGCTAGCACGGGGATCAAGATACATGGGCGGATTCTGTGTACAATTTAGAGGGTCTCAAATTCGAGATCTTGGTGCAGAACGGGGAACAACGCAAGTAGCGGTTTGAAGACAAAACGACAACCGAGTAGGTTACTACGTTTTGGTTTTTTCGATTTCTACAAACCTATGACCTCATGACTTGTATGTTCTTTATTGTAGTCATGAGATACACCGAATGCCCGGGACCTTCAAGGGAACACCCCTTGAACGTGTAGTTTTAATTCATCTTTAAGCATGTTTTATATTTTGTAAATCTTTTTATATCGCGCTTCCGCATTCGCGATCCTCCCGGGACGATCCACACACCTACCCTAGAAACATAAAACGTGTAACAGTATGATTTACGTGTTTCTTGATTTATGTCTTCAAGCATGTCGTTTTCACGTCGTTTATCGCATTGATAATACATAAGTTATTGGTGTTCTTGGTGTTTCTTGGTTTCTTGGAAAACGGTGCAGAAATAATAAAACGGAAGAAGAAAACGGCATATGCGGCAACCAACGGCTGACCGCGCGCATGAAAGATTATGTGGATCGTCCCGGGAAAAGCGCGAATGCGGAAGCGCGGTATAATTAAAAAATTAAAACGGAATTTAAACATGCTTTTAAATTAAAAAACACGTTTCAAAGGGTGTGCCTTTGAAATTTTCCCGGGCATTCGGTGTATCTCATGAACGTATAACATAAAATAAATCATGGAGGCCATAGGGTTGAAAATTAAAGAGGGACGAAAATTTAAAACGAGACCTACCCGTTGTCGTTTTCGTCTTCAACGGCTACACGCGTTGTTCCCCGTTTTGCACCAAGATCCCGTCTTTGAGACCCTCTAATTCGTGACACACGATCCACCCACGTATCTTGCACGTCGTGCTAGCAACGAACAAGTGTATAATTTTGGAGTGGATGAATCAATAACACATTATCAATTAATGGTATTGATTCATCAAGATTCTAATGTTCCAAGAACAAAAGGATCAAGAAAACTATTTTCTTGAGAGAGAGAGAGGGCGGACGAGAGAGATGGGAGAGAGAGAGAAACCGTGTGTGTGTGTTGTGTGTGTGTGTTGGAGTTTCATCATCATTCAACTTGTAGGATGCTAGGGGTTTATATAGAAGAGGAGTTTAATCCTCTTTAAACTCCTTCTTTTAAGAACTCTAATTTGACTAGGATTTTGACCTAGTCAAAGTCCTAGTCAAAGTAGTGTTTTGACCTAGTCAAAACAATCCTAGCCATCCATCTCTCCCATTGATCTCAACCGTTGATTTAATTTAATTTAATGGAATATTTAAAACCTATTTAAATATTTCCAAGAGGCTAAAATAAATATAAATATTATTTAAGCCCATTAAAAAAATCCCTTTGATAAATCTAATTTATCAATTTAATTCCTTATATCTAATAAAAGGAATTATTTCTCCAAGAAAAAATAAAGGACCCGATTAAATCCAATTTAATCTTTCCTTCACTCCAATATTTAATTCTTAATTAAATATCTAAATGTGTGTGGATAGTGTGTGACTCTTTAGGTTCACCTTTCAGCTAGACTTGGTCGGATTCCTAGAATCCTTCCGTTACCATGGGTGGCCATCTAGCAACGGTCCATGGCACTAGAGACTAGGTGAAATATTCAGGGATGAACATTTAGGCTCTAACAGTACACTTGTCCTTCTGTCTTCAGTCTCATCACTTAGAGTCTAGGGCACGGAAAATGCAGGTACCCATTTTGGACCTAAGTGTCGGTCTGTCCTCACTAAACGCCGCAAGGGAATCCTTCCCTTCTGTTCAGTCACTGTGGCCACAGTTTTAGGGACAAGACCTAGAGTATACATGAGACTCAACTGCCAAAACCTATTGACAGGAGACAGATCCTTTCTTGGAAACTACTGTCACTTTGCACACCAGAACTGCACTAGACATGGCTTATGACTACCAAAGAGAATTCTGGCAATCTCTCACCATATCTAAGATACAGCCCTGATGTACAGGTAAACTCAGCAATTCCTCAAGTCAAAGGACTTGACCTGTACCGTTGGAACCGGGAATACACGTCATACCTTGCTGACCATACTCAAGGTCCTCCGTAAGACGGTTCCCGCGAGTCACCTCAGTCAGCTGCGTCCTCGCATGCTAACCCACTAACACTGCTTAGACGACCCTCGTCACCCGTCGATGAAACACGACAGCAGGTGCTTAGTGCAAGTCTGAAATGGAATCCCGGTACCCATTTTCGGGATTCCTTGACTTGGAGATTTCCGGACTGATTCGGGAAGACTGATTCCATGGACCTACCTCCAAGCGTAGTCCCAGTCCCCGAAATTGATTCTCAGTCCGTGGGCTTTGTTTGCGTAGTGAACAGATATAGAAAAGTGAACACAAACAAAGTAATGCCAAATGAAAATTCACTTCTTTATTCATTAATGATTTATCAAAACACCTATAATTGTCTAGACATAGGTTACATATACCCGCCAAAATTGGCTTACATGGTCACCTATTCTAACAATCTCCCACTTGACCTTTAAAGCCAATCACCCATATGCCTAATCCCCATCTTCTCAAGATGTTGCGTATGAGCACTTTGCGACATAGGCTTTGTCAGCGGGTCTGCTGTGTTGTTTGCTGAGTTGACTCGGTCCATCCGAACGTCACCTCTTCCTACCATTTCTCTAAGAAGATGGTAGCGTCTAAGAATGTGTTTGGAACGGTGGTGAGATCTCGGTTCCTTCGCTTGCGCTATTGCACCGTTGTTATCACAGAAGATGACAACGGGCTCGGCGATGCTAGGCACCACACCCAACTCTTGGATGTAGTTTCTCATCCAAACCGCTTCCTTAGCAGCTTCTGAAGCTGCTATGTATTCAGCCTCAGTGGTGGAGTCAGCAGTGGTTGCTTGCTTGGAACTTTTCCAAGCCACTACTCCTCCGTTGAGTTTGAATACATATCCCGATTGAGACTTGGCATCATCGTCATCAGACTGGAAGCTAGCGTCGCTAAAGCCTTCCAGAATAAGTTCTCCATTGCCATAGACCAAGAACATTTCCTTAGTCCTCCTAAGGTACTTAAGGATGCCCTTAACGGCATTCCAATGTGCCTCTCCTGCACAGGACTGATATCTGCTTGTCACGCTCAAAGCGTATGCAATGTCAGGCCTGGTGCAATGGACCGCATATTGGATGCTACCTACGGCAGAAGCATAGGGGATGACTTTCATCTTTTCAAGTTCCTCATCAGTCTGCGGGGACTGCTTCTTGGATAACTTGATCCCATGCCTCATTGGAAGGAATCCTCGTTTGGAGTTGTCCATTCGATATCTCTTTAGGACTTTCTCCATATACGAGTTTTGGGTGAGCCCTAACATCCTTTTAGATCTGTCCCTGACAATCTGGATGCCTAGGATGTAGGATGCTTCACCCAAGTCCTTCATGGAAAACTTGGTTGACAGCCATGCTTTCGTGTTTCCTAACATTCTGACGTCATTTCCAATGAGCAGAATGTCATCCACGTAAAGCACTAGGAACACTATGGAGCTCCCACTGACCTTCTTGTATACACAAGGGTCGGATTCGTTTTTGATGAAGTCATAACCCCGTATTACCTCATCAAATCGAATGTTCCAACTCCGGGAAGCTTGTTTGAGGCCATAGATGGACTTCTGGAGACGACAGACTTTCTGTTCTTCTCCAGCGACCGTGAAACCCTCCGGCTGATCCATATAGATCTCTTCTTCAACGAAGCCGTTGAGGAAGGCCGTTTTCACGTCCATCTGCCATATTTCATAGTCATACCATGCTGCTATGGCAAGCAGGATCCGAATGGATTTAGCCATGGCTACTGGCGAGTAGGTATCCTCAAAATCGACCCCGGGTCGTTGAGTGTATCCCTTAGCTACAAGCCTAGCCTTGAAGGTAGTGACCTCTCCATCAACGCCGAGTTTGCGCTTGTAGACCCACTTACAGCCCACTGGCTTAACACCTTTCGGTGGATCTACAAGTCTCCAAACTTGGTTCTCGCTCATGGAGTCCATTTCGGTTTTCATGGCCTCAAGCCATTTCCCAGAGTCGATGTCTGACATCGCTTCCCCGTATGTCTTAGGATCGTTATCCAGAAGATCGGTCGCACCTAGAAATCCATATCTCACTGGAGGTCTGGATTCTCTAGTGGACCTTCGGAGAACGGGAACGTTAGTGGTAACTGTGGGCGCTGACTGTATCGGAGCCGACGGTTCAGGGGCCGGGGCTGGCCTGCCTTGAGGTTGTCCTTCATGCCTAGCATGTTGGACTTCTCTAGGTAGGTCAGTCCTCCTAGTGTCTATCCTGAATCCTCTAGGTGAGGTTTCCGCGACTGTTTCTGATGACTGAGTTCCATCACTTGATTCCTCAAGGATCAGCTCATCAGGTTGGATATCCTCCGGGAAGCCTTGCTCCAAGAATACTGCATTCCTTGAAACAAATACCTTTTGTTCCAAAGGGTCATAAAAGTAATAACCCGCAGTTTCTTTAGGGTATCCAACGAACCTGCATAGGCTAGACCTGGATTCTAGCTTATCTCCCACTAACCTCTTGACGTATGCGGGGCTACCCCACACTTTCAAGTAGTTGTAGGATGCAGGCTTGCCGTGCCATATCTCATATGGCGTTTGGGTCACTACACTAGTAGGCGCCAAATTCAATAACTTGGCTGCCGTTTCTAATGCATAACCCCAAAACGATAGGGGCAATTTGGTAAAACTCATCATGGAACGAACCATGTCCAACAGGGTTCGGTTCCTCCTTTCAGAGACGCCATTTAACTGTGGTGTTCCGGGAGGTGTCCATTCTGATATTATACCATGTTCCTTTAGATAATCTAGGAATTCGGCACTAAGGTATTCACCGCCTCGGTCTGACCGTAGGACTTTAATTTTGCAGTTGGTTTGATTCTCCACTTCAAGTCTGAATTCTTTAAACCTCTCAAGAGCTTCAGACTTGTACCTCATCAGGTAAACATAACCATACCGTGAATGATCATCGGTGAAGGTTATGAAGTAGGAGAACCCACCTCGGGCCTGCGTCCTTAGTGGTCCACACACGTCTGTATGGACCAAGTCCAACAGACCTGTGGCAAGCCTGCTTTGTCCTACAAAGGGCTTCTTGGTCATTTTCCCTCTTAGACAAGATTCACAAGTTGGTAGATTACTCAAGTCCCCAACCTCTAGGTTCTTTGAGTCTACCAACCTTTTCATCCTATCTTGGGATATGTGACCTAGCCTAGCGTGCCACAGACGTGCGTTCCCGTTATTATCTAATTTCCGTTTGTGTTGAGCGTTAAGAACGAAATTCGTTTGTTGCAAGATATAGAGCCCATTATGTAATGTACCAAGTAGATGAGCAATTCCACACCTCATCAAATAAAAGCAATTTTTATTGATTTTAAACTCATAACCATTATTGTCTAACAATGGAATGGAAATGATGTTTTTAATCATACTGGGTACAAAATAAACTTGCTCTAATTCTATGCTAATGGTATCACTAATAACTAAAGTGGCGGATCCTACTGCTTCTGCCGAGATGGCCTTGCCATTTCCGAGCTTCAGGATCATGTCCCCGCTACTTAGTTTTCTGCTTCTTTTCAACACCTGCAGATCATTGCAAATGTGAGCTCCACAGCCGGTATCCAATACCCAAGAGGCAGAATTAGTGACCATGTTAACCTCAATCACAAATATACCTTGGTTTGAGAAGAGTTTGGGGCACTCTCTCTTCCAATGCCCTTTCTCACGGCAGTTGATACATATGTCATATGCCTTTGACTGTTGCTTGGAGACAACCTTTCCCTTACCTTTGCCTTTCCCCTCTTTGGCAATGGGAACACTCTGAGTGTTCGTAGCTGCTATGACTGCCTTTCCCTTCCCTTTCTTCCTTTTCCAACGTCCGGCGCCCTTGCCTTTCGTCTTGGAAGTAGAAGCACCTCCAAACAATACCGAAGGCGTGGACTTCTTAGTCGTTGCCTCGTATTGCACCAACATATTGATCAACTCATGAATACCCTTCTCAAGTGCATTCATGTTGTAGTTGACAATAAATTGATCAAAGGAGGGTGGGAGTGACTGAAGGATCACATCTATGTACGTTTCGTTATCGAGACCTGCCTTTAGGTCCTCGAGCTTTTCCACTAGGGTAAGCATTTTAACCCCATGTTCTTGTACAGAGGATCCTTCTGTCATTTTAGTTCCAAAGAACGCCTTGGTCGCGACATACCTAGTATGCCGGTCCGGGACTGCATAGCAATCCTTAAGGCGAGCCATTATGGAAGGGACATCGTCTAGCCTTTCATATTGCTTCTGAATCTCATTGGTCATCGAAGCAAGTATGATGCTACGAACCTTCCGGTTATCCTTATGCCAAGTCTCGAACGTCTCACGTTCCTCTGGCGTGGATCCTTCCGGTAAGGTCCTAGGGAGAGGCTCGTCCATGACGTAGCCTTGGTTCTCATAATCCAGGACTATCCTGAGATTGCGCAACCAGTCGTTGTAGTTGGTTCCATTAAATTTGTTTGTCTCAAGAATGGTTGAAAGTGGGTTCTTAGACATTTTAAAATCTACATGTTGAAAAACAACGCGCGATCAGCAGAAAGTAAAGACGGTGGTTTGATAAAAAAATAATTAAATGCTTGGTCTTTAGTCATTTAATCCTCCCACTATTTATACGAAAACACGGTACTCTCAAACGTAGTTTTCGGGAAATCCTTTCCTAGTGGGCTTGGGATCCACAGCGATTTTTCCCATACCCCGCTTTTACGATTCGCATGGAAAAGATCCTGTGGGAGGTATTCCATACCATTCTCGTTCCACGAGATTCCCAAGATTATTTGCCTCACCCTTTTGCATGATCCCGAGGACTCCAAGCGAATCATGCTAATTAGGCGTTAGACCCGACCCAATCGACCGAGCCATGGACCCACTAGTACCCCCACGACTCGTGAGACAGGTAGCAGCAGCCCATTTTTCGTTCATGACATAGTGCAGCTTCTTTTAAGTACAATAACGTGCCACGACTCGTGAGACCACGCTATTGACCTAAGACAGCTTCCTCACTATGCCACGGATTGGAAGGCATGGACGAACTCCTAGAGTTCATGTCCACTTTATCTAGGGTCTAATATTTTAACATTGGTCCAACCAATGTGAGAGTAATAATGACCGAGATCTCATACTATATCCATACATTCATCCAAAAATGCATAAATGAAATTCATCCATAGCAGTTATACATGATAAATAAAACCCATTCATCCATCACAATAACCACATGCAAAATTAAAGCCTAGCACGCCCCTGTTGGATGATCACAAGCCCGAATCCTATGCGATCCACTGAGCCCGCAGTGGATCTATGGTCAATCTAGGGTTGGTCCTATACTATTACAATAATAGTAACCCAATCATCATGCTGATGGGCCTTGGTCTCTTTTTCTCTTTCTTCACTTCATGGAAAACGCCAAGGGACCTCCGGTCTGGGCTCTCCATGTGGTCCTTCCTTCTTCTCCACCAATTACAAAAAAATGGAAACCTCACTCCTAGTCTACTCTCATTACATATTAAAAAGTAGAAACCCCAGCGAAAACCCGGGGGAGTACATAAGGAGGGAGGTAGAAAGCCTTATTATTCCAAGGCACTAGAAAGAGAGAAGGAGAAAGCAGTTAAAGAGGCACACAGGCCCAACAGAAAATTAAACCATACATCCGGTCTAGGGCTCGTGATCATCCATTTCCATCCAACACACATAATCACATGATCCAATCACATAATTACAATATACCAATAATTCATGATTTCCAATCATAATAATCCAAAACAGAAATAAATGATCATGTGCGCAACGTGTGAAAAAATAAAACACAAATATTGGTAATAATATTTTTTTTTTCGTTTTAGGAAAACCTTTCCTCATTATTTTAAGTAAAATAACCCCGGGATTCCAAATCCAATTTATTTTACTACTAAAATAATGTCTTTAGGAATTTAGGCAAAATTGAACCCAAAAAACGAATTTTCAGAATTAATTCAAAATTAAAACTGAAAAGTAAATAATAAATAAAAAAATAATAATGCTAGGGTTTCAAAAAACCCTAGCTGCAGCAGCCGCCGGCCGCCGCCACCGGCAGCAGCCGGCTGGCCGTGCGCGCAGGGCAGCAGGCCCAGCCTGCCGCCCCTGCGCGCGCGCAGGCACTGCCTGGCCGGGCGCGCGCGCGCAGGCCCCTTGCCTGCGTGCGCGCGCGCCTGGCCGGCAGCGCGCTGCGCGGCCTGGTGTTCCGGCAGGCCGTCGCGCGCGCAGGCTCCTCTGCCTCGCGCGCGCCGGCCTGCTGGTCGCCAGCCGCGTGCCTGCGCTGTGCAGTGCGCGCGCGCGCAGACGCGCACTGGGCACGCCCGCCGGGCGCGCGCGCGCAGACGCCTCCGTCTGCGTGCGCGCGCGCCTGGTGCCGTCCGCGCGCGGGCTCTCCGCCCGACAGCCTTGCGCGCGCGCGCGCGCGCATGAGCGCGCCTTCCGGCCGCGCGCGCGCAGACACCCTCGTCTGCCCGCGCGCGCGGCTGGAGGCGCCCCCTTGCGCGCGCGCTGCCCCTGTGCGGCCGGCTGGGCGGGCGCGCGCAGGCTACCCTTGCCTGCGCGCGTCTGCCCTGCCGGCAGCGCTCGGCTGCGCGCGGCCAGCCTTCCCGGCTGGCCGGCTGTGGCGTTTCTCGTTTTTAGTTCAAATTTTCCCCGTTTCCCAAGAAAAACAGAAAAATACCAATATTCAGAATTTCACACGAATTAAAAGCAATAAAACAACATGCTTTAATAATCAAGAAAATCAAGATTCAATTAAAACATGCTCAAAACACGTTTCATGCTTAAAACGCACATAAACCCTAGGCCTATACACCGAACCGGGCTCTGATACCACTGAAAGATTATGTGGATCGTCCCGGGAAAAGCGCGAATGCGGAAGCGCGGTATAATTAAAAAAATTAAAACGGAATTTAAACATGCTTTTAAATTAAAAAACACGTTTCAAAGGGTGTGCCTTTGAAATTTTCCCGGGCATTCGGTGTATCTCATGAACGTATAACATAAAATAAATCATGGAGGCCATAGGGTTGAAAATTAAAGAGGGACGAAAAATTTAAAACGAGACCTACCCGTTGTCGTTTTCGTCTTCAACGGCTACACGCGTTGTTCCCCGTTTTGCACCAAGATCCCGTCTTTGAGACCCTCTAATTCGTGACACACGATCCACCCACGTATCTTGCACGTCGTGCTAGCAACGAACAAGTGTATAATTTTGGAGTGGATGAATCAATAACACATTATCAATTAATGGTATTGATTCATCAAGATTCTAATGTTCCAAGAACAAAAGGATCAAGAAAACTATTTTCTTGAGAGAGAGAGAGGGCGGACGAGAGAGATGGGAGAGAGAGAGAAACCGTGTGTGTGTGTTGTGTGTGTGTGTTGGAGTTTCATCATCATTCAACTTGTAGGATGCTAGGGGTTTATATAGAAGAGGAGTTTAATCCTCTTTAAACTCCTTCTTTTAAGAACTCTAATTTGACTAGGATTTTGACCTAGTCAAAGTCCTAGTCAAAGTAGTGTTTTGACCTAGTCAAAACAATCCTAGCCATCCATCTCTCCCATTGATCTCAACCGTTGATTTAATTTAATTTAATGGAATATTTAAAACCTATTTAAATATTTCCAAGAGGCTAAAATAAATATAAATATTATTTAAGCCCATTAAAAAAATCCCTTTGATAAATCTAATTTATCAATTTAATTCCTTATATCTAATAAAAGGAATTATTTCTCCAAGAAAAAATAAAGGACCCGATTAAATCCAATTTAATCTTTCCTTCACTCCAATATTTAATTCTTAATTAAATATCTAAATGTGTGTGGATAGTGTGTGACTCTTTAGGTTCACCTTTCAGCTAGACTTGGTCGGATTCCTAGAATCCTTCCGTTACCATGGGTGGCCATCTAGCAACGGTCCATGGCACTAGAGACTAGGTGAAATATTCAGGGATGAACATTTAGGCTCTAACAGTACACTTGTCCTTCTGTCTTCGGTCTCATCACTTAGAGTCTAGGGCACGGAAAATGCAGGTACCCATTTTGGACCTAAGTGTCGGTCTGTCCTCACTAAACGCCGCAAGGGAATCCTTCCCTTCTGTTCAGTCACTGTGGCCACAGTTTTAGGGACAAGACCTAGAGTATACATGAGACTCAACTGCCAAAACCTATTGACAGGAGACAGATCCTTTCTTGGAAACTACTGTCACTTTGCACACCAGAACTGCACTAGACATGGCTTATGACTACCAAAGAGAATTCTGGCAATCTCTCACCATATCTAAGATACAGCCCTGATGTACAGGTAAACTCAGCAATTCCTCAAGTCAAAGGACTTGACCTGTACCGTTGGAACCGGGAATACACGTCATACCTTGCTGACCATACTCAAGGTCCTCCGTAAGACGGTTCCCGCGAGTCACCTCAGTCAGCTGCGTCCTCGCATGCTAACCCACTAACACTGCTTAGACGACCCTCGTCACCCGTCGATGAAACACGACAGCAGGTGCTTAGTGCAAGTCTGAAATGGAATCCCGGTACCCATTTTCGGGATTCCTTGACTTGGAGATTTCCGGACTGATTCGGGAAGACTGATTCCATGGACCTACCTCCAAGCGTAGTCCCAGTCCCCGAAATTGATTCTCAGTCCGTGGGCTTTGTTTGCGTAGTGAACAGATATAGAAAAGTGAACACAAACAAAGTAATGCCAAATGAAAATTCACTTCTTTATTCATTAATGATTTATCAAAACACCTATAATTGTCTAGACATAGGTTACATATACCCGCCAAAATTGGCTTACATGGTCACCTATTCTAACAGCGCAGGCAGCCGTAGCCGCTGCTGACCGCGCGGGTTCGGTGCGCGGCAGGCACGCGCGCGCTCGGCCAGCGTGTCAGGCGCGCGCGACTGGCAGACGTGCAGCCAGTCAGGCAGGGCAGGTGCACACGCACACAGGCAACGGAGCCTGCGCGCGCGCTGAGGGGCTGTGCGGTAGGGCAGCGCGCACAGGCAGGGGCGCCTGTGCGCGATCGCCGGCCAGCACGCCCGCAGACAGGTAGTGCCCGCCCCCGGCCGCACGCGCTCGGCAAGGCATGCCCTGTGCGCGCAGGCTTTAGGCAGGGCCTGCCAGCCCGCATGACCTGGCAGGCCGCCGGCGGCAGTGGTGGCCCTTGGCCGTTCCGGTGGTTTTCTTGCTTGTTTATTTTTTGGAATATTTTCTGAAAATTGTATTATTTATTTTGCATGTTTTCATGAAGACATTGATTGGAAAAATGTTTTATTTTGTTTGGTTGGGAACCTCAAAATTTTACTATTTTTGAATAATGAGGAAAGGTTTTTCCTAACAATTAAAGGATTGTCAATGTTACACCAAGTTTACATATGTACCTTGTTCTCTTAATTCGTTTATGAATTATATGATTGGATATCATAGCTTATGTGCATCAATTGTATGATTGGATATCATGAATTATATGCGTTGATTGGGAACGGATGATCACGAGCCATAGAACGAATGTATGGTTTAATTTTATGTTGGGCCTGTGTGCCTCTTTTATTTTCTCCTCCTCTTTTCTTGTTGCCTTGGAATAATAAGGCTTTCTATCTCCCTCCAATTGTACTCTCGCTAGGGTTTCTTTTTAAATTTATAATGAGAGTAGTATAGTGGTGAGGTAGTATTTTATTTTTATTTCCATGGTGGAGATGAAGGGTGGCCTAGAAAGGAGAACCCAAGGAGTTCCATGGAGGCCCAGCGGAGAAGGAGGCAAGGCCCATCAGTGTGTTGATGGGTTGATATTATTAAATGTAATAGTGTAGGACCAACCTTAGATTGACCATAGATCCACTGCAGGTTCAGTGGGTCGCATAGGATTCGGGCTTGTGATCATCCAATAGGGGCGTGCTAGACTTTTTAATTTTGCATGTGGCTTTTATGGTGAATGAATGGTTAATTTATCTTATTATTGCTATGGCATGCAAATCTTTATAATGTATTATGGATGAATGTATGTATGTATGAGATCTCGGTCATCAAACTCTCACTTGGTTGGACCAAGTTGAGTATTAGATCCTTAATAAATGGACTAGGACTCTAGGAGTTCGTCCAAGCCTTCCATCCATGGCAAAGTGAGGAAGCTAGTTTCAGTCGATAGCGTGGTCTCACGAGTCGTGGCACGACTATCGTGCTTAAAAGAAGCTGCACTTTGTCATAGACAAAGATCGATCGAAGTTTCGCCCAATTACCTTAGCCCGTGTAGACGTAGACTCAAAATTGCCAACGTAAGAAACGTGGCACTTTGCTAGGAGTCACGCCCAAAGAGCCATGGTTTGGCAAACCTGTGTCCCGACAAAGTCCTTGAGCATGTAGAAGGATCCTACATACGTCAAGGGACTAGTGGGAGACAAATTAGACTCGGTGTCTAATTTGTACAAGTTTACGACAGAATAATACTAACGTTGCTTAGAATCGCATTTCTTAAATTGATCATATTCCAAGTCCCCTTAAGAACGAACCCGAATGTCGTAAGAGGTACGAGTGATCGGGATATGTTCGGTCAAATTTGGATAGTAATCCAAATGACCTGCGGAACGTGATGTTGGACATCGTAGTAGGATTTATGGAGAGGAGCCATAGAATCCACTAGGAAATTCAAACAAGGTTTGAAACACCGCAAAACTGGAATATTCGTTTTGACGAGCTCATACGGAGCATGACTCGGTCTTAAACAACGTAGGTGATCAGTGGGAGTAGAAATGGCGTTCCAAGTGTTTAAGTGTGTAATATCTTAATTCATGGATGAATTCAAGGCATTAGGAATCACTAAAACACAAACTGTAACTCACAAAAATTCTCCATGACATTTTAGGGTTCCCACATACATATCATGAATTGAGCTTTTCAAAGACTCAGTCATGGTGGACTGATGAGAAAAACTCATATATGTAGAGGGACAAGTTGTTCGAGACTCAGTCATATTAAGACTGATGAGAAAACTTGGATACTATGCATAAAGCATCAAGCCATTCAAGACTTAGTCACGGTGGACTAATGAGAAGGCTTGGATGTTGAGTATCCCCTACGTCTTAACCCTAGGCAAACATATGATATGTTTACTCGGTGCATAGGAACCGATGTTGAGAGCGCTTCTAGCATGGCTCAACATAAATCGGTAATGCACTGAGGGGTTGAAGACAGCAATCAAGAACGATCCTTAGTACCTGAATAAGGACTAAAGATGTGTTCATGATGCACCGTCTGTTGAGAGTTGTTTTGGAAGGCTAAAGCGATACTAGCTTCCAGAGCATAAGTGAAAACCAGTTAGTCTCAAAGGTATGCACAGTCAGGCCCAATGACAAGTGCATCGTATAGTGGTCACTGATGAAGACCGCGTCCATAGGATGGACGTGGCGCCTAGCACGACCAAGCCATGTTCGCCTATATGGCAGGCAACTTGGCTATGGGAGTATTGGCACGAGATCTCATCACAAGATCCACGAAAATATTCTAAGACAACCACCATGTCTAGGAGGCAATGGTGGATAGAGGTAACACGGTTAGACCGTATTGCTTCGCAAGGAAATATAAGCGGACTCACAATACCTTAGTCGGTATCGTAGATTACTCATACTCAGAGGATTCTGAACAAAATGGGTAATTGACTTATTGGTCAAGTGGGAGATTGTTAGAATAGGTGACCAGAAAGTCAATGGTATTGGCTGTTCTGAGAACCATTCGTCAATCTGTGAACAAGTAATATTATATTAATGAATGTAGTAAGGGTTCATAGGCATGAGTTTGTTGTACTTACTGCTTGCATCGTTACGATGTCACAACAAACGCCCACAGACTGAAATAACGTTTCGGGAAACTGGAACTACGCTTGGAGGTATGTTCATGAAATCAGTTTCGCCGAATTAGTCTGAAATACTCCAAGTCAAAGGAATCTCGAGACCAGGGCATCGAGAATCCATTTGAGACTTGCACTAAGCATCTGCTGTCGTGTTTCATCGACGGGTGACGAGGATCGTCTAAGCAGTGTTAGTGGGTCGGCCTGCTGGGGAGCGGCCGACTGAGGTGACTCGCGGGAATCGTCATATAGAAGCTACTCGGGCTTGGTCGGTATGACTCGTATTCCCGGTTCCGATAGTACGGGATTAGTCCTCGGACTTGAGGATCACGGCAGTCCCCTACATACTAAGGTTGTATCTTGGATCTGGTGAAATTTGACCGTTTATATTACATGGTCATCATAAGCCTCGTCCAGTGCAGTCGGAGTATGTAAGAACGGTGAATTCCAAGATAGGATCTGTCCCCTGTCAAAGGATATGACAGCAAGATCTCCTATGCGCTCGGAGATGGTTTAGACTCACAAAGTCTATGGCCATAGCACTTGATGTAGTGGGAAAGGATTTCCTACGTCGAGTTAAACCTATCTCGAGCATTATGCATAGTTGCCTAGTCAACGATGGGAACCGACCCCTAGACTAAAGGCCGGGAGACGGGCGACAGTAGGACCGTACCCGTACGTATCGAGCGTCGGTAGGACCGCACCTGCGTATAACTCGGAGCCTAAATGTTCACACCATAAATTCACCTAGTCTCTAGTGCCATGGACCGTTGCTAGATGGCCACCCATGATAACGGACTACTTTGGTTATGAAATAACAAAAAGTAGGTCCAAGTCTAGCTGAAAGGTGAACCTAAAGAGTCACACCCGCTACACCAAATGAAACGGAATTAATTTGGAATTAATTCCGGGAGAAGGTTTAATTTAATGGAATTAAATTATACTTCTTGGAGATTCAAGCTTCGATGAATTATTTGGAATAATCGGGCTTGAGTTCATAAATTAGATTTATGAATTTTACAAAGCATGGGCTTTCCTTTTAATTAGATTAAAAGGGTGAATTAATTAATTAGTGGCCTTGGTATATTAAATAGGATTTAATATAAAGTCCATGGGACTATTTAATTTAGAATTAAATAATCCCATTCTATGGAATTAATTAATGGGCTTGGTATTAAATAGGATTTAATATAAAAGTCCATGGACTATTTAATTTGGAATTAAATAAAGTCCATTCCATTAATTAATTAATGGGCTTAGTATATTAAATAGGATTTTAATATAAAGTCCATGGGACTATTTAATTTAGAATTAAATAATCCCATTCTATGGAATTAATTAATGGGCTTGGTATTAAATAGGATTTAATATAAAGTCCATGGACTATTTAATTTGGAATTAAATAAAGTCAATTCCATTAATTAATTAATGGGCTTAGTATATTAAACAGGATTTTAATATAAAGTTCATGGGATCATTTAATTTAGAATTAAATAAAGCCCATTCCATAAAGCCCATCAAAATGGATGGACAAGATTTGATCTAGAGAATGATGAGATGAAGGGCCATGATTAATTTGACTTAATCAAAGCCTAATTTGACTAGGATTTGACTAGGTCAAAATCCTAGTCAAAGTGTGTCTCTTTGGGAGAGTTTGAGAAGGAATAGGAATTCCATCTTCTATAAATACTTAAAAACACACACTTACACCTAGTATTCTCTACAACTCTCATCTCTCAATTCTCCCTCAAATTTTCGTCCACCCCTATTTTTCACTCTCCAAGAATATTACTTTGTTCTTCTTGATTTATTCAAGTTAAGAACATAAGAGACATTGATTGCGTTAATTCATAGCGTGTATCGATGTCTCTTCTCCCCAAATTATTTCTTGCTAGCACAAGGGTTGTTTGCTTTCCGGTGGAGCGAGTGAGATGATTTAGAGGGTCTTTTCTTTGAGATCTTGGTGCAAAACGGGGAACAATGCGTGTAGCCGAAACGAAGACAAAACTACAACCGGGTAGGTTCTTTAATTTTGTTTTTTCGATTTCAATTCTATGGCCTCCATGTTGTGTTTTATTGAACATGAGATACACCGAACGCCCGGGAGAATCAAGGGCACACCCCTTGATTCGTTTATGAATATTATGCATAGTTTAAATTCCATTTAATTATGCTTTGTAATTTTTATTACGCAATATTTCGCGCTTCCGCTATTTGCGTTAATCTCCCGGGACGATCCACATATTTCTTTCAGTGGTATCAGAGCCCGGTTCGGTGTATAGGCCTAGAATTCTATGTGCTATGTGCGTTTAAGCATGATAAACGTGTTTTAATTTACGTTTATAGCATGTTTATCGTAGATATTTATTGGCGTTTAATTTTGCATGGGATTTTGGATCTTGGCTTTCTTGAATATGTATATACATGTTCTAGGGTTTAATTTATCTTGTGGTTCAGAAAAATTGCATGAAAAGTCGAAAAGGAGTGAAAAACGGCGAACCGGCAGCAGCAGCACGCTGGCCGGCCGGCTGTGCCGTTTTCCATTTCTCTCCCTTTTTTGGCTCGTTTTTCAAAACTGTTTTTACTGAATTATTTTTATGATATTTTCTGCATTATTCTGAACCCGTTGACTTAGAATATTTATTTTTTGAGATTTGGAATTTTCTAAAATAAATATTGCTTGGTTGATGAGGAAAGGGTTTCCTAACAAGATTTAATTTTTGCAATGGTTGCACCAATGATCAAAATTCATATGTGAAATTTCGCAATAATTTCTGCGTTTTATGATGTTGGACAGCATGGTTATTTTATGGTTTGAGCATGAGTAGATCTTGACATGTATTGATATTGCACAAATTGTTGGATTTTGGAATTCTTGAATAAATGGGCATATTCTTGAATTGTTGATTTTTGTGTTTCAGAAAATTTGATTTTTCTGTATAATTCTTGGAATTTTTCTGAATTAATTAACTTGGGGCATTTTAATTTTGGTTGAGATTTTATATTTCACAGAATTAATATTGCCTTGTTAATTATGGAAAAGGATTTTCCAACAAAAATCGTTGTGCATAGGTTGCACTATTATCCAATGTTTGGTGTGGATATTTTACATGTAGTTTCTGCATTTATTTTATGGTATGGATTATCATGGATATTGGTATAGCATATTTTACGTGGGATATGTATTTGTGCTATTTGTGTTAATTGATTTGACAAAGGATGATCACAAAGCCCCTAGACCGTATGTATGGTTTATTTACATTTATTTGTTGGGTTGTGGCCTGTGTGCCTCTTTATTTTCCTCTCTTTCTCTCTTCTAGTGCCTTGGAATAATAAGGCTTTCTCTCTCCCTCCTCATGTACTCCCCCCAAATGTTTAATTGGGGTTTCTTATTTTATGATGTAATGAGAGTAGAATTAGTGGTGAGGTTTTATTTCTTTTTGTAAATAAAAGCTGCAAGAGAAGACAAGCCCAAGGTGTTGGAGGCCCATGGAGGTAGCCATCAGATGGCCCACGGAGGATCCATGGAGAAGAAGCCCGGTGTAGGCCCACGATGGAGAGCCCGAGAAGATAAAGAGGACTTACAAGGCCCATTGCATGTAATGGGTTATTGAATCTTGTAATAGTGTAGGGCCTACCCTTAGATTGACCATAGATCCACTGCGGGCTCAGTGGGTCGCATAGGTTTGGGCTTGTGATCATCCTACAGGGGCGTGCTAGGCTTTATTTTGCATGCGATGCGTATTATATGCTTATGATTATTCTATATGCTTTATGTATGGTTACATTCACGCTTAGAATATTTCTTCCATAACGCATCCAATGCAATACTTGATATATGTGATGAGGTCTCGTTCTATCAAAACTCTCACTTGGTTGAACCAAGTTAAATATAGACCCTTAATAAATGGACTAGGACTCTGGGAGTCTGTCCAAGCCTTCCATCCATGGCAAAAGTGAGGAAGATCTTTTAGGTCGATAGCGTGGTCCCACGAGTCGTGGCACGACTATCGTGCTTAAAAGAAGCTGCACTTTGCCATGAACGATGAGTAGACTGCAGTTACCTGTCTCACGAGTCGTGGAGGTAGCAGTGAGTCTATGAATCGGTTGATTGGGTCGGGTCTAACGCCCGAATAACGTGATTCGCTTGGAGTCCTCGGGGTCACGTGAAAGGGTGAGGCAATTATCTTGGGAATCTCGTGGAACGAGAATGGTATGGAATACCTCCCACGGGTTCTTTTCCCATGCGAATCGTAAAAGCGGGGTATGGGGGAGATCGCTGTGGATCCTGAGCCCACTAGGAAAGGATTTCCCGAAAACAACGTTGAGAGTGCCGTGTTTTCGTAGAAATAGTGGGAGAGGTTAAGGACTAAAGACCGAGACTTAACCAAAATATTACTTCACTCCGCTTATTATTTTCTGTTTCATATATGTTGTGAATGTCTAAGAATCCACCAAACACATCACTAAAAGGCTCATTAAAAGGGAACCAATTACACGAATTGACTGCGAAATCTTAAGATGGTCTTAGATTTCCAGAACCTTAACTCACATACCGGAATGAGGACGTTCCTCAGCCCTTGCCGGAGGGGTCGACAACTAAGGCAACGCTTGGCGTTCAAAAGTTGAAGGATGACCACCGGCAAGTAGGATATAATGATGTTGGCTCAAACTATGCTTCGTTTGCATCATGTCTATATGGTCTTGGACCAACATGTGGGGTAAAATGCAACGAAGGCATGTTTGGAGCTAAGTTGACGGAAGGGATGTCGGTACAAAGAACATGGAGTGATGATGCAATCCCTAAGGGAGAAGCTCAAAAGATCTCCACGTCAGTCTTGAAAAAGAGACGTACATTGACATGATCCTTCAGTCTCTTCCTCCCTCCTACGAACCATTAATTATCAACATGAATGACCTTAGAAAAGATCTTCATAGGTTGGTAATTATGTTGGTCTAGTACGAAGCAACAGTTGCAAAATCTGCACCGTCAGTACTAGTAGGAGAGGCTTCAACCTCCATGGTGAAAGGCAAGGGTGCCAGACGCCAAAAGAGGAAGAAGGGTAAGGTGACATCAACTATTAAGCACTTCAAGTGTTGTTCCTTTACAACACAAGGTGGAGGTAAAGGAAAGAGCAAAAAGGTTCAGCAGTCAAGTTCATAGTTTCTAAGAACGTAAGCATTTACTGTCGTAAAGAGGGCCATTGGAAAAGGGAGTATCCTAAACCTCTCTCCGATGTAGGTAAAATTTGATATTGAGTATTGACATGATCACTTTTACTCTATTTGGTATTTGATACCATTCCTATCACTAATCTGCGGGTGGTTTGCAGAAAGTGAATAAGGACTTAAAAGCCAAGAACAGTTCTAGGATTCAACAATGGCAAGGTCCATTGATGAAAGGGACTAGAGACTTGTTAGGCCCACAATCGTGATCATGTTAGGATAATATAGGAATTACGTAACCTAGCTTGATCAAAAGTATGTCTCTTTGTTGGACAAAGGTTTTATTACATACATATTTGATCAAACAAAATTATTGAATATTGATTCATGTTTGCTAGTACGTAAATTCCTAAAATACCATCCCATAAAAGGTTTATGGAATACTCAAAATTCAAATTATCTAAATGGATTAATCAAGACCAACTTACAGATTTGGCATCTACAACAGCTAAGACGTTTCTTCTTATTAAAAGATAAGTAAATTGGAAAGTTCGATGAATCTAGAAATAGATGATTCAAATCGACTAAATTTACAAGTCTTTTATGAAGAAGAAAGTCCGAAAGCTCTTTGTTGGACAAAGTAGGCTTGCCAAATAGTCTATTGGAAGGGAGCCAATAAGACAACTGTAGGTCACTAATACACAAAACCATAAGAGGGTTCAAAAGTCTAAAGGTCCCATAGGAGGTTTGGGAATTAGACTTAAGGAGGTGAACCATAAATGGTTGCAAAATTAAACCTTTTTCGATATGATCGAAAAGACCGTGTATTTAGTGGGAGCTCTTGAGCATCCAAGTTGAGAATGGAATTCTCAATGAAACGTTTCCTATAAAGGCCAAGTATGACGGTCTCTGATAAAGGGAACGATCGAATCTCGTTGGACGAAGATCGATCGAAGTTTCGCCCAATTACCTTAGCCCGTGTAGACGTAGACTCAAAATTGCCAACGTAAGAAACGTGGCACTTTGCTAGGAGTCACGCCCAAAGAGCCATGGTTTGGCAAACCTGTGTCCCGACAAAGTCCTTGAGCATGTAGAAGGATCCTACATACGTCAAGGGACTAGCGGGAGACAAATTAGACTCGGTGTCTAATTTGTACAAGTTTACGACAGAATAATACTAACGTTGCTTAGAATCGCATTTCTTAAATTGATCATATTCCAAGTCCCCTTAAGAACGAACCCGAATGTCGTAAGAGGTACGAGTGATCGGGATATGTTCGGTCAAAATTGGATAGTAATCCAAATGACCTGCGGAACGTGATGTTGGACATCGTAGTAGGATTTATGGAGAGGAGCCATAGAATCCACTAGGAAATTCAAACAAGGTTTGAAACACCGCATAACTGGAATATTCGTTTTGACGAGCTCATACGGAGCATGACTCGGTCTTAAACAACGTAGGTGATCAGTGGGAGTAGAAATGGCGTTCCAAGTGTTTAAGTGTGTAATATCTTAATTCATGGATGAATTCAAGGCATTAGGAATCACTAAAACACAAACTGTAACTCACAAAAATTCTCCATGACATTTTAGGGTTCCCACATACATATCATGAATTGAGCTTTTCAAAGACTCAGTCATGGTGGACTGATGAGAAAAACTCATATATGTAGAGGGACAAGTTGTTCGAGACTCAGTCATATTAAGACTGATGAGAAAACTTGGATACTATGCATAAAGCATCAAGCCATTCAAGACTTAGTCACGGTGGACTAATGAGAAGGCTTGGATGTTGAGTATCCCCTACGTCTTAACCCTAGGCAAACATATGATATGTTTACTCGGTGCATAGGAACCGATGTTGAGAGCGCTTCTTGCATGGCTCAACATAAATCGGTAATGCACTGAGGGGTTGAAGACAGCAATCAAGAACGATCCTTAGTACCTGAATAAGGACTAAAGATGTGTTCATGATGCACCGTCTGTTGAGAGTTGTTTTGGAAGGCTAAAGCGATACTAGCTTCCAGAGCATAAGTGAAAACCAGTTAGTCTCAAAGGTATGCACAGTCAGGCCCAATGACAAGTGCATCGGATAGTGGTCACTGATGAAGACCGCGTCCATAGGATGGACGTGGCGCCTAGCACGACCAAGCCATGTTCGCCTATATGGCAGGCAACGTGGCTATGGGAGTATTGGCACGAGATCTCATCACAAGATCCACGAAAATATTCTAAGACAACCACCATGTCTAGGAGGCAATGGTGGATAGAGGTAACACGGTTAGACCGTATTGCTTCGCAAGGAAATATAAGCGGACTCACAATACCTTAGTCGGTATCGTAGATTACTTATACTCAGAGGATTCTGAACAAAATGGGTAATTGACTTATTGGTCAAGTGGGAGATTATTAGAATAGGTGACCAGAAAGTCAATGGTATTGGCTGTTCTGAGAACCATTCGTCAATCTGTGAACAAGTAATATTATGTTAATGAATGTAGTAAGGGTTCATAGGCATGAGTTTGTTGTACTTACTGCTTGCATCGTTACGATGTCACAACAAACGCCCACAGACTGAAATAACGTTTCGGAAAACTGGAACTACGCTTGGAGGTATGTTCATGAAATCAGTTTCGCCGAATCAGTCTGAAATACTCCAAGTCAAAGGAATCTCGAGACAGGGCATCGAGAATCCATTTGAGACTTGCACTAAGCATCTGCTGTCGTGTTTCATCGACGGGTGACGAGGATCGTCTAAGCAGTGTTAGTGGGTCGGCTGCTGGGGAGCGACCGACTGAGGTGACTCGCGGGAATCGTCATATAGAAGCTACTCGGGCTTGGTCGGTATGACTCGTATTCCCGGTTCCGATAGTACGGGATTAGTCCTCGGACTTGAGGATCACGGCAGTCCCCTACATACTAAGGTTGTATCTTGGATCTGGTGAAATTTGACCGTTTATATTACATGGTCATCATAAGCCTCGTCCAGTGCAGTCGGAGTATGTAAGAACGGTGAATTCCAAGATAGGATCTGTCCCCTGTCAAAGGATATGACAGCAAGATCTCCTATGCGCTCGGAGATGGTTTAGACTCACAAAGTCTATGGCCATAGCACTTGATGTAGTGGGAAAGGATTTCCTACGTCGAGTTAAACCTATCTCGAGCATTATGCATAGTTGCCTAGTCAACGATGGGAACCGACCCCTAGACTAAAGGCCGGGAGACGGGCGACAGTAGGACCGTACCCGTACGTATCGAGCGTCGGTAGGACCGCACCTGCGTATAACTCGGAGCCTAAATGTTCACACCATAAATTCACCTAGTCTCTAGTGCCATGGACCGTTGCTAGATGGCCACCATGGTAACGGACTACTTTGGTTATGAAATAACAAAAAGTAGGTCCAAGTCTAGCTGAAAGGTGAACCTAAAGAGTCACACCCGCTACACCAAATGAAACGGAATTAATTTGGAATTAATTCCGGGAGAAGGTTTAAATTAATGGAATTAAATTATACTTCTTGGAGATTCAAGCTTCGATGAATTCTTTGGAATAATCGGGCTTGAGTTCATAAATTAGATTTATGAATTTTACAAAGCATGGGCTTTCCTTTTAATTAGATTAAAAGGGTGAATTAATTAATTAGTGGCCTTGGTATATTAAATAGGATTTAATATAAAGTCCATGGGACTATTTAATTTAGAATTAAATAATCCCATTCTATGGAATTAATTAATGGGCTTGGTATTAAATAGGATTTAATATAAAAGTCCATGGACTATTTAATTTGGAATTAAATAAAGTCCATTCCATTAATTAATTAATGGGCTTAGTATATTAAATAGGATTTTAATATAAAGTCCATGGGACTATTTAATTTAGAATTAAATAATCCCATTCTATGGAATTAATTAATGGGCTTGGTATTAAATAGGATTTAATATAAAGTCCATGGACAATTTAATTTGGAATTAAATAAAGTCAATTCCATTAATTAATTAATGGGCTTAGTATATTAAATAGGATTTTAATATAAAGTCCATGGGATCATTTAATTTAGAATTAAATAAAGCCCATTCCATAAAGCCCATCAAAATGGATGGACAAGATTTGATCTAGAGAATGATGAGATGAAGGGCCATGATTAATTTGACTTAATCAAAGCCTAATTTGACTAGGATTTGACTAGGTCAAAATCCTAGTCAAAGTGTGTCTCTTTGGAAGAGTTTGAGAAGGAATAGGAATTCCATCTTATATAAATACTTAAAAACACACACTTACACCTAGTGTTCTCTACAACTCTCATCTCTCAATTCTCCCTCAAATTTTCGTCCACCCCTATTTTTCACTCTCCAAGAATATTACTTTGTTCTTCTTGATTTATTCAAGTTAAGAACATAAGAGACATTGATTGCGTTAATTCATAGCGTGTATCGATGTCTCTTCTCCCCAAATTATTTCTTGCTAGCACAAGGGTTGTTTGCTTTCCGGTGGAGCGAGTGAGATGATTTAGAGGGTCTCTTCTTTGAGATCTTGGTGCAAAACGGGGAACAATGCGTGTAGCCGAAACGAAGACAAAACTACAACCGGGTAGGTTCTTTAATTTCGTTTTTTCGATTTCAATTCTATGGCCTCCATGTTGTGTTTTATTGAACATGAGATACACCGAACGCCCGGGAGAATCAAGGGCACACCCCTTGATTCGTTTATGAATATTATGCATAGTTTAAATTCCATTTAATTATGCTTTGTAATTTTTATTACGCAATATTTCGCGCTTCCGCTATTCGCGTTAATCTCCCGGGACGATCCACATATTTCTTTCAGTTTAAGGGAACCAATTACAACGACTGGTTGTGCAGTCTGAGGATAGTCCTCGATTACGAGAACCAAGGCTATGTTATGGACAAGTCGTTTTCTCAGACCTTGCCGGAAGGATCCATGCCAGAAGAACGTGAGACGTTCGATACTTGGCATCAGGATAATTGAAAAGTCTGTAGCATCATACTTGCCTCTATGACGAATGAGATTCAAAAGCAGTATGAGAGGCTAGACGATGTCCCTTCCATAATGGCTCGCTTGAAGGATTGCTATGCAATCTCAGACCGGCATACTAGGTATGTCGCGATGATGGCGTTCTTTGAAACTAAAATGACCGAGGGGTCCTCTATACATGAATATGGGGTCAAGACGCTTACCTTGATGGAAAAGCTCAAAGACCTCAAGGCAGGGCTCGATAACGAGACGTACATTAATGTGATCATTCAGTCACTCCCACCCTCCTTCAACCATTTCATTATTAACTACAACATGAATACACTTGAGAAGGCTATCTATGTTTTAATCAATATGTTGGTGCAATACGAGGCAATGACCAAGAAGTCTTCGCCATCAGTATTGTTTGGAGAGGCTTCAACTTCCAAGACGAAAGGCAAAGGTGTCGGACGTTGGAAAAGGAAGAAGGGAAAGGGAAAGGCAGTCAAAGCCGCTACCAACAGTAAAAGTGTTTCCATTGCCAAGGTGGGGAAAGGCAAAGGGAAAAGCAAAGTTGACTCAAAGAAACAGTCAAGGGCAATGACATATGTATTCATTGCCGTGAGAAAGGGCATTGGAAGAGGGATTACCCCAAACTCCTCTCCAAGAAAGGTATTTTTGTGATTGAGGTAAATATGATTACTAACTCTGGCTCTTGGGTATTAGACACCGGCTGTGGAGCTCACATTTGCAACGACTTGCAGGTGTTGAAAAGAAGCAGAAAGCTGAGTAGCGGTGAAATAGTCTTAAAGCTTGGAAATGGCAAGGCCATCTTGGCAGAAGCAATTGGATCCGCCACCTTAGTAGTTAGTGATCGTATCAGTATAGAATTAGAGCAAGTTTATTATGTACCCAGCATGATTAGCAACATCATTTCCATTCCATTGTAAGACAATAGTGGTTATGAGTTTTCAATTAATAAAAATTGCTTTTATTTGATGAAGGATAGGTTTACTCATATGCTTGGTACGCTTAATAACAGTCTCCATATCTTACAACAAACAAATTTCATTAAGAATGCTCAACACAAACGTAAAGTAGATAATGACGGGAACGCACGACTGTGGCATGCAAGGCTAGGTCATATCTCCCAAGAAAGGATGAAGAAATTGGTAAACTCAAAGAACCTAGAGGTTGGGGATTTGAGTGATCTACCAACTTGTGAATCCTGCCTTAGAGGGAAAATGACCAAGACGCCCTTTGTAGGACAAAGCAAGCTTGTCGCAAGTCTGTTGGACTTGGTCCATACAAATGTGTGTGGACCACTAAGGGCGTAAGCCCGAGGTGTGTTCTCCTACTTCATAACCTTCACTGATGATCATTCACGGTACGGTTATGTTTACCTAATGAGGTACAAGTCTGAAGCTCTTGAGAGGTTTAAAGAATGCAGACTTGAAGGTGAGAACCAAACCGGGTACAAAATTAAAGTCCTGCGGTCTGACCGAGGCGACGAATACCTTAGTATCGAATTCCTTAATTATCTTAAAGAAAACAGTATAGTCTCTGAATGGTCACCTCCCAGGACACTGCAATTAAACGGCGTCTCTGAAAGGAGGAATCGAACCTTGTTAGACATGGTCCGATCCATGAGGAGTTTTACCGAATTACCCTTGCCTTTTTGGGGCTACGCACTAGAAACCGCGACCAAGTTATTAAACTTAGCGCTGACCAATGCAGTGACCCAAACACCATATGAGATATGGCAGGGCAAGTCTGCATTCTACAACTACTTGAAAGTGTGGGGTAGCCCTGCATATGTCAAAAGGTTAGTGGGAGATAAGCTAGAATCAAGGTCTAGTTTGTGCAGGTTCGTTGGATACCCTAAAGAAACCGCAGGTTATTATTTCTGACCCCTTGGAACAGAAGGTGTTTGTTTCAAGGAACGCAGTATTCTTGGAACAAGGATTTCCAGTAGGTGTCCAACATGATGAACTGATCTATGAGGAGTCAAGCGAGACAGATCAGTTATAAACACCAGAAGCTGCGAATACCTCACTTAGAGGTTTTAGGATAGATACCCAACATGTTGAGCAACCTCGAGAAGTTCAGGATGCCAGGCATGTCGAACAACCTCAGGAGGAGCCAACCCTGGTACCTGAACCGCCAACTCCTGTTATGTCTGCGTCCACAGTCACCACTGACGTTCCCTCCTCCGTAGGTCAGCTAGAGTGCCTTGCCCTCCCGTGAGATATGGCTTTCTAAGCGTGCCCAGTCAATTGGACAAGGATCCCAAGACATACGGGGACGCGATGTCTGACATCGACTTGGGAAAATGGCTTGAGGCCATGAAAGCCGAAATAGACTCCATGAGCGAGAACCAAATCTGGACATTTGTAGACCCACCCAAAGGCGTTAAACCAATCGGGTGTAGATGGGTCTATAAGCGTAAACTTGGCGTCGATGGAGAAATAACGACCTTCAAAGTTAGGCTAGTGGCAAAAGGGTACACTCAACGACCCGCGGTTGACTTTGAGGATACCTATTCGTCGGTAGTCGTAGCTAAGTCCATTTGATCTTGCTTGCCATAGCAGCATGGTATGATTATGAAATATGGCAGATGGACGTGAAAATGACATTTCTCAATGGCTTTGTTGAGGAATAGATCTACATGGATCAGTTGGAAGGATTCACAGTTACCGGAGAGGAGCAGAAGGTCTGCCGTCTCCAGAAGTCTATCTATGCCCTCAAACCAGCATCTCATAGTTGGAACATTCGCTTTAATGAAGTCATACGAGGTTATTATTTCATCAAGAACGAATCCAACCCTTGTGTATACAAGAAAGTCAGTGGGAGCTCCGTAGTGTTCCTAGTGCTTTATGTGGACGACATTCTACTCATAGGTAATGATGTTAGAATGTTGAGTAACACAAAAGCATGGTTATCCACCCAATTTTCCATGAAGGATTTGGGTGAAGCCTCCTACATTCTAGGCATCCAGATCGTCAAGGATAGATTTAAGAGAATGTTAGGACTGATCAAAAACTCGTATATGGAGAAAATCCTGAAAAGGTTTCACATGGATAACTCCAAACGAGGTTTCCTTTCCATGAGGCATGGTTTCCCCTAAGAGTGATGAGGAACTTGAAAGGTGAATTGCATCTCCAATATGCCGTCCACTGCACGAGACCTGACATCGCTTACGCCTTAAGTGTAACGCTAGTGTGGTGGCATGGAAAAGTTCCAAGCAAGCAGCCACGGCTGATTCCACCACTGAGTTCGAATATATAACAGCTTCAGAAGCTACCAAAGAAGCTGTTTGGATGAGAAACGACATCCAAGAGTTGGGTGTGGTGCCTAGCATTGTCGAGCCATTGGTTATCTTTTTGTGATAACAATGGAGTGATATCGCAAGCAAAGGAACTGAGATCCCATCACCGATCCAAGCACATTCTTAGACCTACCACCTTTTGAGGGAAATGGTAGGAAGAGGTGACGTCCGGATGGAACGAGACAGCACAACAGACAACACAACAGATCCGTTGACAAAGCCTATGTCACAAATTGCTCATACGCAACATCTTGAGATAATGGGGATTAGGCATATGAGTAATTGGCTTTAGGTCAAGTGGGAGATTGTTAAAATAGGTGACCGTGAAGCCAATCTGATTGGACTAATGTAACCTATGTCTGAATAATTTCAAAGTTTTAATTAATTGTAATGAATAGGAAAGTGATATTCATTTGGCTTATACATTGTCTTTGTTCACTTTATTGCTTTATTAGGGGAAATAACATTTTTGGTTCTATAACTTAGACCTTTTTCACTTTTGGTACCATTCGTTACGGAATTAGCAGTTTTGGTCCCGTAACTTACAAAAATAAGCATTTTTAGTCCCACCCTATTTTTTCTTTAATTTTTTAACGGAGGTTGAATTTTTGCCATTAAGTTTTTGAAATTGAAGGTAAAATTGGCGCCATTTGTGCTTGGGATGATTTTTGGCGGGAAAATAACTACTATTGAGAGCTAACATAAAAAAATCAAGAAAATTAGGGCAAATAAAGGTGATTTCTATCATCTTTCACAAAGAACAATATTTCATTCGTTAATTTTATTTGTGTTGCAATTTATCATTTTGTATGAATTCTATAAATATTAAAACAAGTGATGACCCACAAAAAATTCAAGTAATGCAATGTAAGCACACTTGACAAAAAGGCAATTTCATTAGTTGTGTTCATAATAGTTTATTTGTCCTAATTTTCTTGATTTTTTTATGTTAGCTCTCAATAATGGTTATTTTCCTACTTAAAATCATCCCAAGCGCAAATAGCGCCAATTTGACCTTCAATTTCAAAAACTTAACGGCAAAAACTCAACCTCCTTTAAAAAATTAACGGAAAAAACGGGGTGGGACTAAAAATGCTAATTTTTATAAGTTATGGGACCAAAACTGCTAATCCAGTAACGAATGGTACCAAAAGTGAAAAGGGTCTAAGTTATGGGACCAAAAATGCTATTTCCCCGCTTCATTATAACTGTTCACTGCACAAGCAAAGCCTACAGACTGAAATCACATTCCAGAAAACTGGGACTACGCATTGGATGGTTGGTTCATGAAATCAGTTTCGCCGGATCGGTCTGAAATACTCCAAGTCGAGGCCCCTCGAGATAGGGCATCGAGAATCCATTTGAGACTTTCACTAAGAATCTGCAGTCGTATTTCAACGACAAGTGATGAGGCTTGTCCATGCAGTATTAGTGGGTCAACCAGCTAGGTGGCTGCTGACTGAGGTGACTGGCGGGAAGTGTCATATGGAAGACCTTGAGTAGGGTCAGTCTGGTCTGACCTGTGTTCCCTGTTCTAACAGTACAAGTTGATCCTAGGACTTGAATGATTACTGAGTTCACCTACACACCGTGCCTGTATTTTAGGTATGGCGAGAGGCTGCCAAGTCGTAGTCACTCGGCAGTCATAAGCCCTATCTAGTGCAGTCAAGATGTGTAATGTGACAGTAGATCCCGAGAGAGGATCTATCTCCTATCAGAAGGCTGACAGTGATATCTCAGTTTACTCTGAGACTCGTCCCTGATAAATCTGTCGCTACAGTAACTGAACAAAAGGGTAGGACCCCTATGACGTTTAGTATGGACGAGGCAAGGCTTAGGTCTAAGATGGGTACCTACGTTTTCATGCCCTAGACCCTAAGTGGTGAGATTGCAGATGGAAGGATAAACGTACTATAGAGCCTAAATGTTCACACCACATACATTCACCTAGTCTCTAGTTCCATGGACCGTTGATTACTTTAATTAGATTAAGAGGAATTAACTAAATAAATAAATTGGATTTATTGAAACAAATTATGTGGGCTTAAATAAATATTATTACTTGTTTTCTTTATTTATAGCCCCATTGATTATTTAAATAGGATTTAAATATTCCATAAAAAGTAAATGGATGGTTGAGATTAAAGAGGAGAGATGAATGGCTAGGATTGGTTTGACCAATCTAAAACCTAGTTTGACTAGGACTTTGACTAGCTCAAAATCCTAGTCAAATTAAAGTTCTAAAGTTGGAGTTTGAAGAGGAATAGGATTCCTCCTCTATAAATACTCATAGGGTTTCACTTTAGAAGGATGATGAAAATTCAAGAAACACACACACACATCCCTCATGTCTCTCTCCCTCTTGCTCGGCCACTCCCCCCTTTCTCAAGAACTAGTTTCGATTCTTTGTTTCCTACATTGAATCTAAGGAGGATTGATCACGTTAATTCGTAACGTTTGGTCGATCCATCGTCTCTAAATTATATACACTTGATTTTTCTCTAGCAAGGGGATCAAGATACGTGGGCGGATTGTGTGTACGATTTAGAGGATCTCAAATTCGAGATCTTGGTGCAAAATGGGGAACAACGCAAGTAGCGGTTTGAAGATAAAACGACAACCGGGTGGTTACTACGTTTTGGTATTTACGATTTCCACAACCCTATGAAAGAAATCGGTGGATCGTCCCGGGAATTGCGCGAATGCGGAAGCGCGATAAAAATAAATTTACAAAATAAAAGGCATGCTTTTAATTGAAAAGAACACGCTCAAGGGGTGTGCCCTTGAAATTCCCGGGCGTTCGGTGTATCTCATGATCATAAAACAAATAAAGAAATCATGGAGGCCATAGAGTTGAAAATTAAAGAGGGACGAAAATCTTAAACCGAGACCTCGTTCTTGAGATCTTAAACCGAGACCTCGTTCGGCTACTCGCGTTGTTCCCCGTTTTGCACCAAGACCTCGTTCTTGAGATCCTCCAAATCGTGACACACGATCCACCCACGTATTCTTGCACGTCGTGCTAGCAACGAACAAGTATTATTTTGGAGAGGATAGATCAACCATGCGTTATGAATTAACGGGATCGATCTTCCTTAGTTCAATTGTTCCAAGAACAAAAGAACAAGAAAATAATATTTTCTTGGTGAGAGAGAGAGAGAGGGGCGGACGAGAGAGGAGAGGAGAGAGTGTGTGTTTGTGTGTGTGTTTTTCAAGAATCATCATCTAACAAATGTTGGAAGCTAGAGGTTTATATAGAGGAAGAGTTTAATCCTCTTTAAACTCAAACTCTAAGTAACCTAATTTGACTAGGATTTTGACATAGTCAAAGGAATCCTAGCCTTCCATCTCCCCTTTCCATCTCAACCGTTGATTTTAATTTAATGGAATATTTAAATCCTATTAATATTCCAAAAGGCTAAAAGAATAAATATAATATGATAAATAAATTATTATTATTTATTCTAAGCCCATTAAATCAACCCTTTTAATAAATCCTATTTATTAATTTAGTTCCCTTTATCAAATAGAAGGAATTAATTTCTCCAAGAAAATATAGGACCCGATTAAATCTAATTTAATCATTCCTTTACTCCAATATTTAATTTCAAATTAAATACTAAGTGTGTGTGGATAGTGTGTGACTCTTTAGGTTCACCATTCAGCTAGACTTGGTCGGATTCCTAGAATCCGTCGTTACCATGGGTGGCCATCTAGCAACGGTCCATGGCACTAGAGACTAGGTGAAATATTCGGGGATGAACATTTAGGCTCTAACAGTACACTTGTCCTTCTGTCTTCGGTCTCATCACTTAGAGTCTAGGGCACGGAAAAAACAGGTACCCATTTTGGACCTAAGTGTCGGTCTGTCCTTACTAAACGCCGCAAGGGAAACCTTTCCCTTCTGTTCAGTCACTGTGGCCACAGATTTCAGGGACAAGACACAGAGCATACATGAGACTCAACTGTCAATACCTTTTGACAGGAGACAGATCCTTTCTTGGAAACTACTGTCACTTTGTGCACCCGAGCTGCACTAGACATGGCTTATGACTACTCAAGAGTATTTTGGCAATCTCTCACCATATCTAAGATACAGACTTGATGCACAGGTAAACTCAGCAGTTCCTCAAGTCAAAGGACTTGGCCTGTACTGTTGGAACCGGGAATACACGTCATACCTTGCTGACCATACTCAAGGTCCTCCGTAAGACGGTTCCCGCGAGTCACCTCAGTCAGCTGCTTCCCAGCATGCTGACCCACTAACACTGCTTAGACGACCTTCGTCACCCGTCGATGAAATACGACAGCAGATGCTTAGTGCAAGTCTCAAAGGGAATCCCGGTACCCATTTTCGGGATTCCTCGACTTGGAGTTTTTCGGACTGATTCGGTGAGACTGACTTCATGGACCTACCTCCAAGCGTAGTCCCAGTCCCCGAGATCGTTACTCAGTCCGTGGGCTTTGTTTGCGTAGTGAACAGAAATGTAAATGCAGATAAGTGAACGTAAACAAAGTATTGCCATATGAATTTTCACTTCTTTATTCATAAATGTGTTATCAAACACCAAAAAATTATCTAGACATAGGTTACATATTCCTGCCAAAATTGGCTTACATGGTCACCTATTCTAACACCCTATGGCCTCCATGATTTGTATGTTCTTTATTTTAGTCATGAGATACACCGAATGTCCGGGTGGTTCAAGGGAACACCCCTTGAACGTGTAGTTTTAATTCATGTTTAAGCATGTTTTGAATTTTGTAAATTGCTTTTTATATTCATGAAAAATGGCATGGTGCGCAGCACATGCACCGATTGCCTGCAGGCGCGTAGGCAGCGCGCGCGCGTGCTGGGTAGGCGGCCGGATGCGTGCGCGCTGTACGGCCGAGCTGGGCAGCGCTCTTGCGCGCATGGCCCTGCCGGCGTGCTGTCGGTGCAGTTTTTTGCTCTTGGCATCGAAATTTTGAATTTTGGATTTTATTTTTCTTGTTATTCTGAATATTTTAGTTGTTTAAAAAATGCATATATATATATATATTATTTTCTTAATTTATATATGGATATAAATTGAGAAAGAAAATTGAATTTTCACGTTCAATTTGATTAGGAAAATTCAACATATTTTCTTAATATGATTAGAAAAATTTCTTGGAAAGTCCAAGTTAATTTGACATTATGAATCAAGTGCCCATAAATTAAATTCAATTTCATTCCATGAAAAACATCATGTGATTTAACATAAGAAATTAAATTCTTTTGTTTTATTGAATCTAAATGTATATACATGATATTATTTGCATATATGATATATGATATCTTTGTGTAATAAATGTATGGGATGACTACGGGCTCATGATCATCCGACAAGGGCATGCTAGGTTTTATATCTGGTATTTATGTTTATATAGCTCTGCTTGACTCTCATACCTACACTTTACATTGTATATGATAAACAAGCAAACAAGAATAAAACATCGTGGTGAGGTCTTGCGTAAACAAATGGTTTGAACCCTCACTTGGAGTGTCCAAGTTACAATATTAAGCCCGTGATGGATAAAATCAAATTGGATTTGATAATCCAGACCTTCCATCCATAGTGACAAAGTATGAGATGCTATCACCTTTCAATTCATTGTCTCACGAGTCGTGGAATGATTTGGAAGTAGTGAAAAGTTGTACTATCACTATGAACAAGTAGATTACCTACTATCACTCTGTCTCACAAGTCGTGGAGGGCGATAGTGGGGGGTCTTTTGGTCGATAGGTTGGGCTTAACATGGAATAACATAATTCACTTGGAGTCCTTGGGATCGTGTGAAAAATGAGGTAAAACAACTTGGGGATCTCTTAAGATGAGAATGGTGAAAATCACCTCTCATAGAATTGTTTTCATGCGAATCGTAACAATGGTGTATGAAATTCATTCTATGGACCTCAAGCCCACTAGGAAAAATGTTTTTCAAAAATTCATATGGGGGTTTATGGAATATTGAAGAAATAGTGGGAGCAATTTATGATTAAAGATCATATCGTAAATTTAATTAACATTGATTGAAAGAATGCTAAAATCTCCATTGTTTCTTCTTTTCTTTCTTGTAGATCAAAAATGTCTAAAAGTCCACTTGCTACCATACTTGAGACAAACAAAATTGTTGGAACCAACTATGCTGAATGGCTTAGGAATCTCAAAATTGTTTTGGATTTCGGAAAATGCTCTTATGTGTTGGAATCTCGTCCTGAAGGACAAGCGGATCCGCGCGGGAGCGCGAGCGGAAGCGAGAAAGTGAGAAATTGTGCACAAATTTAAATCTAATTTAAATATACGAATCCCAAGGGGTGTACCCTTGGGTGCTCAACCGGGCGTTCGATGTAGGATGTGTAAATATTAGAAACATATATTTAAACATATAGGGCATAGATGTATATTAAATCAATCAAAGCGTAATAAACCGTTACCTTTGATTATTTAGCGTATGCTCCCGGTTACTTGCATTGTTCCTTCTCCGGAATTCTCACAAAATCCAAACGTATGGATTCTTCAAAGGTGATCCACACCACACCGGAAGAAACACATGTTCTTCTTGCTAGAAAAGAACGGGTTTAAGAAGGAATTGGTTTAAGAGAAGAACACTTTGCTCTCTTAAACTTACTTTGTTCTTCTTCTTGATTCAAAATCAAGTGAAGAACACAAGTGTAAGAGAGGGAGAGAGGCCGAGAGTTTGAGAGAGAGGAGAGGATTTTTGTCTTCTCTTTTTCCTAGAAAAAGATGAATAATGAATCAGTTATGCTTGGTGTTGTATATTCTAATATATACACATAATTAATGCGATTATTGGAGTGTGTCTAGGTTCATCCAAGGATGTCTAGATTCATTCCAATCAATCACCATCAATTCTTCAATCAAGCCTACCAAAATTTATGGTATGATCAAATCATACCAAAAGGGAAGAGCTTGATTGGAGTTGATTTGTCTCTTTCCAAAAGAGATAAGTCAACATACCACCTAGCATGAAACATGGCTGATTTTGCTTCCTCCAAGAGAACATGTCGGCCATGTTTAATTAAGGGAAGAAGTCCAACTTCTTCCTATTCCAAAATAGGAATTATTTCTCCTCTCCGGTATAATTTAACGGACCGGGTTTTATCGTAATCCAATTATGACGAATCCAACATTAAATCCAATTTAATGTCCATTTAAATTATTCCCGTTGATCTTTTAATCCAATTAAAAGATCCAACGTCTCAACTTTCCATATTTAATCGAAAATCCAATTTACCGATTAAATGAAAGCCCGATACAATATCGGCCCGTCCATCCAATGGACTTTCCCTTAAGTAATCTAATTACTTATTTTATCCTTCGAGATTGACTCCAAGTCAATCTCTCAACCTCCTCGGTGATTTGTGTGTGACCCTTTAGGTTCACCCTCAGCTACACTTGGGCCCGTGTCACACAAGGGCCCGTTACCATGGGTGGCCGTCTAGCAACGGTCCATGGCACTAGAGACTAGGTGAATTGGCGTGAACATTTAGGCGCCGATTTCGTACGGGTACGATCCTTCCGTCTACCGTCTCTCGGCCTTAGTCTAGGGTATGGAATTGGGCGTCGGTTCCCATCCTTGACTAGGCATCTATGCTTAATACTCGAGACCACGTATGCTTCATTGCGTCGAAACAGGAAACCATTCCCTGTTCGACCAACCACTGTGGCCACAGCTTCAAACAGCATGAACGTGTCTCCGAGTGCATAGGAGATACCTCTGTCACATACTGACAGGGGACGGATCCTCTTCTTGAAATCCACCGTCCTCGCTACACATTCCGACTGCACTGGACAAGGCTTATGATAATCATCTTACAGAATGATTACCTCTCGCCAGATCCAAGATACAGCCGTCACGTGCACGCGACTGCCATGATCCCTCAAGTCTGAGGATTACTCCCGTACTATCGGAACCGGGGAAAACCAATCATACCGACCAAGCCTCCAAGGTTTCCATATGATGATCCCCGCGAGTCAGTCCAGTCGGCTCGACCCAGTCGACCAACCCATCAAGATCGTGTAGGCGTCCCACGCCTGTCGCCGATGAAACACGGCACTCATCCAATGAACACGACTCTTGACGTAAGTCTCAATAGGACTCTCGATGCCCTGTCTCGAGGTCCTCGACTTGGAACGTTTCAGACCCAACTCTTAATCAGTTGGTTTCATGACCACCATCCAATGTGTGGCCCAACTGCACGAGTTGTTATCCATGGTCTGTGGGCTTTGTTGCGATATAAGTTAAACACCGTTTTAACAAATGTAAGATGAGCGCAACAAAGAAGGTACCATTGGTGTCGAATACTCATCTTATTCATCACATAATAATATTACATTTACATCAAGTTGTCAGATAGGTTACAAATTGCCAAACCTATTGGCTTTTTGGTCACCTATTCTAACACGTCCTCCCACTGAGCTTCTCGAGAATTCGATTGACGAAGAACGTGTGACATTCCAATGTTGGATCGGTGATGACCGGTTGTGGAGCTCATATTTGCAGGTAATGAGGAGAAGCAAAAGGTTAGGTGAAGGGGATGTGATCCTCAGGCTTGCAGACGACAAGTTGTTGTTGAATCCGTTAGAACTGTTCACTTAGTTGTTAGCAAGGATGTTAGGATAGTACTTAATAGTTGTTATTATGTACCAAGTATGATAAGAAACATTGTATCTATACCTACTCTTGATGAAGAGGGGTATGAATTTTGTGTATCAAAATAATGTTTGTACTTAATGATGAATGACTCTTCTATTTTACTTGGCACTTCAATAAATGGTTTATATACTATCCAACAACATAATATGATTATGAACATTCAACATAAATGAAAATTGGATGATCAAGAAAATGCACAAACATGGCACATTAGGTTGGGCCACATTTTCAAGGATAGGATGAAGATGTTGATTGGCTCTAAAAGTCCAGAAATAGAGAACTTAGATACTCTTTCAACTTGTGAATCTTGTCTCAAGGGAAAAATGACCAAAACACCATTTATTGGACAAAGTAGTCGTGTCACTGCACCGTTGGATTTAATCCACACGGATGTTTGTGTTAGAATAGGTGACCAGAAAGCCAATAGGTTTGGCGATTTGTAACCTATCTGACAACTTGATGTAAATGTAATATTATTATGTGATGAATAAGATGAGTATTCGTCACCAATGGTACTTTCTTTGTTGCGCTCATCTTACATTTGTTAAAATGGTGTTTAACTTATATCGCAACAAAGCCCACAGGCCATGGATAACAACTCATGCAGTTGGGCCACGCATTGGATGGTGGTCATGAAACCAACTGATTAAGAGTTTGGTCTGAAACGTTCCAAGTCAAGGACCTCGAGACAGGGCATCGACAGTCCTATTGAGACTTGCGTCAAGAGTCATGTTCATTGGATGAGTGCCGTGTTTCATCGGCGACAGGCGTGGGACGCCTACACGATCTTGATGGGTTGGTCGACTGGGGTCGAGCCGACTGGACTGACTCGCGGGGATCATCACATGGAAGCCTTGGAGGCTTGGTCGGTATGATTGGATTTCCCCGGTTCCGATAGTACGGGAGTAATCCTCAGACTTGAGGAATCATGGCAGTCCCGTGCACAGGACGTCTGTATCTTGGATCTGGCGAGAGGAGATCATTCTGTAAAATGATCATTATAAGCCTTGTCCAGTGCAGTCGTAATGTGTAGCGAGGACGGTGGATTCCAAGAAGAGGATCCGTCCCCTGTCAGTATGTGACAGAGGTATCTCCTATGCACTCGGAGACACGTTCATGCTATTTGAAGCTGTGGCCACAGTGGTTGGTCGAACAGGGAATGGTTTCCTGTGTCGATGCAATGAAGCATACGTGGTCTCGAGTATTAAGCATAGATGCCTAGTCAAGGATGGGAACCGGCGCCCAATTCCATACCCTAGACTAAGGCCGGGAGACGGTAGACGGAAGGATCGTACCCGTACGGAATCAGCGCCTAAATGTTCACACCAATTCACCTAGTCTCTAGTGCCATGGACCGTTGCTAGACGGCCACCCATGGTAATGGGCCCTTGTGGGACACGGGCCCAAGTCTAGCTGAGGGTGAACCTAAAGGGTCACACACAAATCACCGAGGAGGTTGAGAGATCGACTTGGAGTCAATCTCAAAGGATAAAAAAATAAGTAATTGGATTACTTAAGGGAAAGTCCATTGTATGGACGGGCCGATATTGTATCGGGCTTTTGTTTAATCGGTAAATTGGATTTTCGATTAAATATGGAAAGTTGAGACGTTGAGACGTTGGATCTTTTAATTGGATTAAAAGATCAACGGGAATAATTTAAATGGACATTAAATTGGATTTAATGTTGGATTCGTCGTAATTGGATTACGATAAAACCCGGTCCATTAAATTATATCCGAGAGGAGAAATAATTCCTATTTTGGAATAGGAAGAAGTTGGACTTCTTCCCTAAATTAAACATGGCCGACATGCTCCCTTAGAGGAAGCAAAATCAGCCATGTTTCATGCTAGGTGGTATGTTGACTTATCTCTTTTGGAAAGAGACAAATCAACTCCAATCAAGCTCTTCCCTTTTGGTATGATTTGATCATACCATAAATTTTCGTAGGCTTGATTGAAGAATTGATGGTGATTGATTGGAATGAATCGAGACATCCTTGGATGAACCTAGACACATTCCAATAATCACATTAATTATGTATATATATGAGAATATACAACACCAAGCATAAGTGATTCATTATTCATCTTTTTCTAGGAAAAAGAGAAGACAAAAATCCTCTCCTCTCTCCCAATTTTTCGTGCTCTCTCCCTCTCTTACACTTGTGTTCTTCACTTGATTTTGAATCAAGAAGAAGAACAAAGTAAGTTTAAGAGAACCCTAATTCATAGTGTTCTTCTCTTAAACCGATTCCTTCCTAAACCCGTTCTTTTCTATCAAGAAGAACGTGTGTTTCTTCCGGTGTGGTGTGGATCACCTTTGGAGAATCCATACGTTTGGATTTCGTGAGCATTCCGGAGAAGGAACAATGCTAGTAGCCGGGAGCATACGCTAAACAATCAAAGGTAACGGTTATTACGCTTTGATTGATTTCATTTATATATCTATGCCCTATGTGTTTAAATATATGTTTTCAATATTTACACATCCTACATCGAACGCCCATTTGAGCACCCAAGGGTACACCCCTTGGAATTCACATATTCAAATTAGATTTAAATTTGTGCACAATTCCTCGCTTTCTCGCTTCCGCTCGCGCTCCCGGGTGGATCCGCTTGTCCTTCAAGTGGTATCAGAGCCCGGTTCGATGTAAGGGGCATAGATCTATGTGTTTGGCATGATCTACTTGCTTTTAAATGGCTTTATTGGGATGTTAGATTACATAAATATATGAATAATATGATGATTCAATTGTTTGGATTTAATGGACTTTTGGCATGCTTAATTTTGTTAGATTGGATCTAAAATTGCAGGCTTATTTTCAGAATAATATTATTGTTATTGTGCTGAAACAGTTTTGAAAAACAAAAAAAAAAAAAAAATTTGATCGGGCAGGCAGTGGCCGCGCGTAGGCGGGCGCCTCCGCGCGGCTGGCCGGCCAGCACAACGGCTGGGCCGTTTTGTGCCGTTTTTCAACTTTTTCTGGAAAATTTAATTTTCTGTATTTTCTGCACAATATTCTGAAAATATATTAATTTTGCATTTTAGATTTTGGAATAATTGGATTATTCCTTGGATTAAATTTGCTTAATTAATTTGTGATTAATACATGCATTGGATGCATTGTTTAAAATGTCCATTAAATTTGAAATTTGAATTTTGCATATTATTTGTATGTTTATACTTTTGTGATGTTGGACATCACTTGGGTATTTGGAATATCCATTGGAATTTATGCATGATTATTTGGAATAATTATGTTATGTGTGTTGATGGAATCAACATGGGATGATCACAAGAGCCCTACACCTTATGTATGGAAGAATGTATGATCATTTATTTTCGGTTGGATGGGGCCTGCGTCCCTCTTGTTTTTGGGACTATCATCTCCCGTATTATCAGCCTCATGATGTTAAGGCTTGTTTTCTTTATTACCAATGTATTACTTTCAGTTGTAATGAGAGTAGATAGGATTGGTGAGGTTTTACTTTTAACAAGAAATTGGAGTCGGAGACCCCAAGGAGGAGCATCAAGGCGTGAAACAAGAAGCACTTCAAGGCCTATTGGAATGACAATATGTTTATTATTATTGTAATAATTTAGGACCACCCTAGACAGACCATAGACTCACTGCAGGCTCAGTGGGTCGCATAGGTTGGGCTTGTAATCATCCTAACAGGGGTATGCTATGTTTTATACATGCGGCGTTTTTTTTATTTATCGCTTTAAATATTGGATATTTATGCATGCTAAAAGACCATAATGTGATGAGGTCTCGGTCATACACAAACTCTCATTTGGTTGGACCAAATTAAATATTAGGCCCAAAACGGACTTGGATCAAAATGGTATTTTGGTCTGTCCAAGCCTTCCATCCACAGCAATGTGGTGAGGAAGCTACCACTACCCAAGTGTGGTATCACGAGTCGTGGCACACTTGGACTAAGGGAAAGCAGCACCATTGTTGTGAACAAAAAGACTGCGCTCGTTGTTTCCCTATCTCACGAGTCGTGGGGGCGACAGTTTGAGGTATGATTTGATTGATGGGTCGGGCCCAACACTGAGTAACATGGTTCGCTTGGAGTCCTCGGAACCATGCGAATAGGTGAGGCAAAATATCTTGGGAATCTCATTGGATGAGAATGATATTGGATATCTCCCACGAGGTCTTCTTCATGTGAATCGTAAAAACGGGGCATGGAGATTACGCTTGTGGATCCCAAGCCCACTAGGAAATGGTTTCCCGAAACTCCTCTTGAGAGTGGCGGACTTTCGTATAAATATGGGAGGGTTAAAGACTAAAAGACCAAGTCTTCAACTTGAACAATAATATTACCATCATTTGCTAATTTCTGCTTTACATTTTCATTAATGTAGATATGTCTAAGAACCCATTAACCATGATTCTCGAGACTAACAAATTCAACGGAACGAACTACTCGGACTGGCTGAGAAACTTGAGGATTGTCCTCGGTTTCGAGAACCAAGGCTACGTCTTGGACGAGCCCCCACCGAGCGACTTACCGGAGGGGTCCACGCCTGAAGAACGTTTGACGTTCGAGAAATGGCATGAGGACAACCGGAAAGTACGCAATATCATACTGGCTTCGATGTCTAACGACATCCAGAAGTAGTATGAGAGGCTGGACAACGTCTCCGCCATAATGCTCCGCATGAACGAGGTTTATGCGGTTCCGGATAGGCATATTAGATATGCCGCCACAAAAGCATTCTTTGGCACCAAGCTTGCTGAAAGAGCGTCTGTACAAAGTCATGGGGTCAAGATGCTCTCCCTAGTGGAGAAACTCGAGGACCTTAAAGCTGGGCTTAACAATGACACGTACATTGACGTGATCCTCCAGTCGCTTCCTCCATCCTATGACCCGTTTGTTGTAAACTATAACATGAACGGACTTGAGAAGTCTATTCATGAGTTGATCAACATGCTAGTCCAATACGAGGCAACGACCCACAAGTCGGCGCCGGCAGTATTGATAGGAGAGGCTTCGACCTCCAAGGCGAATGGCAAGAGGGCCGGATGCTGGAAGAGGAAGAAGGGCAAAGGGAAGACGGTTGTGGCCCCTGCTCGCGCTCCAGGCGTCCCTGTTGCTCCGGTTGGACCGAGCAAACGGAAAGGGAAGGCCCGTGGTTCTCAGCGGTCCAAGGCAAATGATGTCTGCATGCATTGCCAAGGGAAAGGGCATTGGAAGAGGGAGTGCCCACAACTCCTCTCCAACCCAGGTGTGTTTGTGTTTGAAGTTAATATGATTACTAATTCTGCTTCATGGGTATTGGATACCAGGTGTGGTGCTCACATCTGCAATGATTTGCAGGCACTGCAAAGAAGCAGAAGGCTAACCAAGGATGAGATGATCCTGAGGCTAGGCAATGGCAAGGTCGTTGCTGCGGAGGCCGTAGGATCACTAGAGTTAGCCATTAGTAGTCATGTTAGGATTGTACTGAACGACTGTTTCTATGTACCTAGCATGATTAAAAACATTGTTTCCATCCCAGTCCTTGATAAGGAGGGATATGAATTTACCATCAATAAAAATGGTTTTTTCATTATCAAAGATGGTATTTCTCATTTGCTTGGTACATTGGTCAACGGTCTGTACATACTTCAACAGTCTAATTGGATTATGACTGCAGAACACAAACGAAAACGTGATGATCATAATAACGCACAGAAATGGCATGCGAGGTTAGGTCATATCTCTAAAGATAGGATAAGAAGGTTGGTGGACTCAAAGAGTCTAGAAATAGACGATTTGGACAACCTACCGACCTGCGAATCCTGTCTAAAGGGAAAGATGACCAAGAAACACTTTGTTGGACAAAGTACGCTAGCCAGTGGTCTGTTGGATTTGATCCATACAGATGTCTGTGGTCCACTAAATACTCAGGCTAGAGGTGGGTAATCGTACTTCATAACCTTTACAGATGATCACTCGCGGTATGGTTATGTTTACCTGATGAGGTACAAGTCAAGCCTTTGGAAGGTTTAAGGAATACAGACTTGAAGTAGAGAACCAAACCGGTCGAAAAGATCAAAGCCCTTCGGTCGGACCGAGGTGAAGAGTATTTGAGTGGTGAGTTTACTGATTATCTAAAAGAGAATGGGATTCTCTCTCAGTGGACCCCTCCTGGAACACCGCAGCTTAATGGTGTGTCTGAAAGGAGGAATCGGACCTTGTTGGACATGGTCCGATCCATGATGAGTTTTACCGAACTACCCCTTTCCTTCTGGGGATACGCTCTTGAGACGGCAGCCAAAGTTTTGAACTTGGCGCCATCTAAAAATGTATCCCAGACGCCATATGATATATGGCATGGCAAGCTTGCCTCCTACAAGTACTTGAAAGTGTGGGGTTGCCCCGCATATGTCAAGAGATTAGTGGGAGATAAACTGGACTCGAGGTCTAGTTTATGCAGGTTCATCGGCTATCAAAAGAAACTGCAGGGTATTATTTCTATGATCCCTCCGAGCAAAAGGTTTTTTGTCTCGGGAAACGCAGTGTTCTTGGAAAAAGGTTTTCCATCTGATAGTCGACGCGATGAGGTACTCCTTGAGGAATCAAGTGAGGTACACCATGAGGCGGCAGTGACATCTGAGCCAGTGGTTCCCACTGATATTGTTCCAGTCCTCCGTAGGTCGGCCAGAGTATCCCATGCACCTGATAGGTATGGATTTCTGGGCATGACCGGTCAGTTGGATAATGATCCAAAGACATACGGAGAAGCGATGTCGGACATCGATTCGGACAAGTGGCTTGAGGCCATGAAATTCGAGATGGACTCGATGGATACAAACAAGGTTTGGACTCTAGTAGATCCACCCAAAGGGGTTAAACCCGTAGGGTGTAAATGGGTTTACAAACGTAAGCTTGGAGCTGACGGGGAGGTTACAACCTTCAAAGCCAGGCTTGTGGCGAAAGGTTACACTCAACGACCTGGGGTCGATTTTGAGGAAACCTACTCGCCCGTAGCAATGGATGACGATGATGCCAAGTCTTAGTTTTATTTTGTATTTAGACTAAATGGTGGCGTGGTTACTTGGAAGGGTTCCAAGCAGGCTACCACGGCGGACTCCACCATAGAGTTTTGAATACATTGAAGGACAAGCGGATCCGCCCGGGAGTGCGAGCGGAAGCGAGAAAGCGTGGAAAGTGCGTAAATTTAAATCAAATTCAAAATACGCGAATCCCAAGGGGTGTACCCTTGGGTGCTCAACTGGACGTTCGATGTAGGATGTGTAAATATTAAAACATATATTTAAACACATGGGGCATAGATATATAAATGAAATCAATCAAAGCGTAATAAACCGTTACCTTTGATTGTTTAGCGTATGCTCCCGGCTACTACCGTTGTTCCTTCTCTGGAATGCTCACGAAATCCAAACGTATGGATTCTCCAAAGGTGATCCACACCACACCGGAAGAAACACACGTTCTTCTTGCTAGAAAAAGAACGGTTTAGGAAGGAATCGGTTTAAGAGAAGAACACTATGAATTAGTGTTCTCTTAAACTTAATTTGTTCTTCTTCTTGATTCAAAATCAAGTGAAGAACACAAGTGTAAGAGAGGGAGGGAGCACGAAGATTGAGAGAGAGGAGAGGATTTTTGTCTTCTCTTTTTCCTAGAAAAAGATGAATAATGAATCACTTATGCTTGGTGTTGTATATTCTCATATATATACATAATTAATGTGATTATTGAAATGTGTCTAGGTTCATCCAAGGATGTCTAGATTCATTACAATCAATCACCATCAATTCTTCAATCAAGCCTACCAAAATTTATGGTATGATCAAATCATACCAAAAGGGAAGAGCTTGATTGGAGTTGATTTGTCTCTTTCCAAAAGAGATAAGTCAACGTACCACCTAGCATGAAACATGGCTGATTTTGCTTCCTCCAAGGGAGCGTGTCGGCCATGTTTAATTAAGGGAAGAAGTCCAACTTCTTCCTATTCCAAATTAGGAATTATTTCTCCTCTCGGGTATAATTTAACGGACCGGGTTTTATCGTAATCCAATTACGACGAACCCAATATTAAATCCAATTTAATGTCCACTTAAATTATTTCTGTTGATCTTTTGATCCAATTAAAAGATCCAACGTCTCAACATCTCAACTTTCCATATTTAATCGAAAATCCAATTTACCGATTAAATGAAAGCCCGATACAATATTGGCCCGTCCATCCAATGGACTTTCCCTTAAGTAATCCAATTACTTATTTTATCCTTCGAGATTGACTCCAAGTCGATCTCTCAACCTCCTCGGTGATTTGTGTGTGACCCTTTAGGTTCATCCTCAGCTAGACTTGGGCCCGTGTCCCACAAGGGCCCGTTACCACGGGTGGCCGTCTAGCAACGGTCCATGGCACTAGAGACTAGGTGAATTGGCGTGAACATTTAGGCGCCGATTCCGTACGGGTACGATCCTTCCGTCTACCGTCTCCCGGCCTTAGTCTATGGTATGGAATTGGGCGTCGGTTCCCATCCTTGACTAGGCATCTATGCTTAATACTCGAGACCACGTATGCTTCATTGAGTCGACACAGGAAACCATTCCCTGTTCGACCAACCACTGTGGCCACAGCTTCAAACAGCATGAACGTGTCTCCGAGTGCATAGGAGATACCTCTGTCACATACTGACAGGGGACGGATCCTCTTCTTGAATCCACCGTCCTCGCTACACATTCTGACTGCACTGGACAAGGCTTATGATAATCATCTTACAGAATGATTACCTCTCGCCAGATCCAAGATACAGCCGTCCTGTGCACGCGACTGCCATGATCCCTCAAGTCTGAGGATTACTCCCGTACTATCGGAACCGGGGAAAACCAATCATACCGACCAACCCTCCAAGGCTTCCATATGATGATCCCCGCGAGTCAGTCTAGTCGGCTCGACCCCAGTCGACCAACCCATCAAGATCGTGTAGGCATCCCACGCCTGTCGTCGATGAAACACGGCACTCATCTAATGAACACGACTCTTGACGCAAGTCTCAATAGGACTCTTGATGCCCTGTCTTGAGGTCCTCGACTTGGAACGTTTCAGACCCAACGCTTAATCAGTTGGTTTCATGACCACCATCCAATGCGTGGCCCAACTGCATGAGTTGTTATCCATGGTCTGTGGGCTTTGTTGTGATATAAGTTAAACGCCGTTTTAACAAATGTAAAGTGAGCACAACAAAGTAGGTACCAATAGTGACGCACACTCACTTTATTCATCACATAATATTACAATTACATCGAGTTGTATAATAGGTTACAAATCGCCAAACCTATTGGCTTTCTGGTCACCTATTTCTAAAAATCTCCCACTTGACCTAAAGCCAATCACCCATAGACCTCAAACCCATCTTATCCAGATGCTGAGTATGGGCAACTTGCGACACGGGCTTAGTAAGTGGATCTGCTATGTTTTCTGCGGAGCTGACTCGGTCCATCCGAACGTCACCCCTGCCAACCATCTCTCTGAGCAGACGGTAGCGTCTAAGAATATGCTTGGATCGGTGATGAGATCTCGGTTCCTTTGCTTGCGCTATGGCCCCATTGTTATCGCAGAAGATAACCACTGGCTCAGCGATACTAGGTACTACACCCAACTCTTGGATATAGCTCTTCATCCAAACCGCCTCCTTAGCAGCTTCCGAAGCTGCTATGTATTCAGACTCTGTGGTGGAGTCCGCCGTGGTAGCCTGCTTGGAACTCTTCCAAGCAACCACGCCACCATTAAATTTGAATACATAACCAGACTGAGACTTGGCATCATCGTCATCCGACTGGAAGCTAGCGTCGCTATAGCCTTCCAGTATCAACTCTCCACTGCCGTAGATCAAGAACATGTCCTTAGTCCTTTTCAGGTACTTCAGGATAGTCTTGACTGCACTCCAGTGTGCCTCCCCGGCACACGACTGATATCGGCTAGTTACGCTCAAAGCGAAAGCCACATCAGGCCTAGTGCACTGAACAACATACTGTATGCTGCCTACGGCTGAAGCATAAGGGATGTCCAACATCCGTTTAAGCTCCTCATCAGTCTTAGGAGACTGCTTCTTGGATAACTTAATTCCATGCCTCATAGGAAGGAATCCTCGTTTTGAGTTCTCCATCTTGAATCTCTTCAAGACTTTCTCAATGTACGAGGATTGGGCCATTCTTAACATCCTTCTAGATCTATCCCTGTAGAGCTTGATGCCAAGGATGTAGGATGCCTTGCCCATATCCTTCATGGAGAATTGCATTGACAGCCAAGCTTTAGTGGTACCCAACATCTTAGCATCATTCCTAATGAGCAAGATGTCATCCACGTAAAGCACCAGAAACGCAACTGAGCTCCCACTGATCTTCTTGTATACACAAGGATCGGACTTGTTCTTGATGAAATCATATCCGCGTATGACTTCATCAAAACGTATGTTCCAGCTTCGGGTTTAACCCCTTTTGGTGGATCTGCTAGGGTCCAAACCTTGTTTGTACCCATCGAGTCCATCTCGGATTTCATGGCCTCAAGCCACTTGTCCGAATCGATGTCCGACATTGCTTCTCCGTATGTCTTTGGATCATTATCCAACTGACCGGTCAGGCACAGAAATCCATACCTATCAGGTGCATGGATACTCTGGCCGTTCTACGGAGGACTGGAATAATATCAGTGGGAACCACTGGCTCAGATGTCACTGCCGCCTCATGGGGTACCTCACTTGATTCCTCAAGGAGTACCTCATCGCGTCGACTATCTGATGGAAAACCTTTTTCCAAGAACACTGCGTTTCGCGAGACAAAAACCTTTTGCTCGGAGGGATCATAGAAATAATACCCCGCAGTTTCTTTTGGATAGCCGATGAACCTGCATAAACTAGACCTCGAGTCCAGTTTATCTCCCACTAATCTCTTGACATATGCGGGGCAACCCCACACTTTCAAGTATTTGTAGGAGGCAGGCTTGCCATGCCATATCTCATATGGCGTCTGGGATACCCTTTTAGATGGTGCCAAGTTTAAAACTTTGGTCGCCGTCTCAAGAGCGTATCCCCAGAAGGAAACGGGTAGTTCGGTAAAACTCATCATGGATCGGACCATGTCCAACAAGGTCTGATTCCTCCTTTTAGACACACCATTAAGCTTTGGTGTTCCAGGAGGGGTCCACTTAGAGAGAGAATCCCATTCTCTTTTAGATAATCAGTAAACTCACCACTCAAATACTCTCCACCTCGGTCCGACCGAAGGGCTTTGATCTTTCGACCCGTTTGGTTCTCTACTTCAAGTCTGTATTCCTTAAACCTTCCAAAGGCTTCTAACTTCTACCTCATCAGGTAAACATGACCATACCGTGAGTGATCATCGGTAAAGGTTATGAAGTACGAGTACCCACCTCTAGCCTGAGTATTTAGTGGACCACAGACATCTGTATGGATCAAATCCAACAGACTACTGGTTAGCGTACTTTGTCCAACAAAGGGTTTCTTGGTCATCTTTCCCTTTAGACAGGATTCGCAGGTCGGTAGGTTGTCCAAATCGTCTATTTCTAGACTCTTTGAGTCCACCAACCTTCTTATCCTATCTTTAGAGAATATGACCTAACCTCGCATTCCATATCTGTGCGTTATTATGATCATCACGTTTTCGTTTGTGTTCTACAGTCATAATCCAATTAAGTATGTACAGACCGTTGACCAATGTACCAAGCAAATGAGAAATACCATCTTTGATAATGAAAAAAAACCGTTTTTATTGATGGTAAATTCATATCCCTCCTTATCAAGGACCGGGATGGAAACAATGTTTTTAATCATGCTAGGTACATAGAAACAGTCGTTCAGTACAATCCTAACATGATTACTAATGGCTAACTCTAGTGATCCTACGGCCTCCGCAGCAACGGCCTTGCCATCGCCTAGCCTCAGGATCATCTCATCCTTGGTTAGCCTTCTGCTTCTTTGCAGTGCCTGCAAATCATTGCAAGATGTGAGCACCACACCCGGTATCCAATACCCATGAAGCAGAATTAGTAATCATATTAACTTCAACCACCAACACACCTGGGTTGGAGAGGAGTTGTGGGCACTCCCTCTTCCAATGCCCTTTCCCTTGGCAATGTATGCAGACATCATTTGCCTTGGACCGCTGAGAACCACGGGCCTTCCCTTTCCCTTTGCTCGGTCCAACCAGAGCAACAGGGACGCCTGGAGCGTGAGCAGGGGCCACAACCGTCTTCCCTTTGCCCTTCTTCCTCTTCCAGCGTCCGGCCCTCTTGCCATTCGCCTTGGAGGTCGAAGCCTCTCCTATCAATACCGCCGGCGCCGACTTGTGGGTCGTTGCCTCGTATTGGACCAGCATGTTGATCAACTCATGAATAGACTTCTCAAGTCCGTTCATGTTGTAGTTTACAACAAATGGATCATAGGATGGAGGAAGCGACTGGAGGATCACGTCAATGTACGTGTCATTGTTAAGCCCAGCTTTAAGGTCCTCGAGTCTCTCCACTAGGGAGAGCATCTTGACCCCATGACTTTGTACAGACGCTCCTTCAGCAAGCTTGGTGCCAAAGAATGCTTTTGTGGCGGCTTATCTAATATGCCTATCCGGAACCGCATAAACCTCGTTCATGCGGAGCATTATGGCAGAGACGTTGTCCAGCCTCTCATACTGCTTCTGGATGTCGTTAGACATCGAAGCCAGTATGATACTGCGTACTTTCCGGTTGTCCTTATGCCATTTCTCGAACGTCAAACGTTCTTCAGGCGTGGACCCCTCCGGTAAGTCGCTCGGTGGCGGCTCGTCTAAGACGTAGCCTTGATTCTCGAAACCGAGGACACTCCTCAGGTTTCTCAGCCAGTCCGAGTAGTTCGTTCCGTTGAATTTGTTAGTCTCGAGAATCATGGTTAACGGGTTCTTAGACATATCTACATTAATGAAAATGTAAAGCAGAAATTAGCAGATGATGGTAATATTATTGTTCAAGTTGAAGACTTGGTCTTTTAGTCTTTAACCCTCCCACTATTTATACGAAAGTCCGCCACTCTCAAGCGGAGTTTCGGGAAACCATTTCCTAGTGGGCTATCTGACAACTTGATGTAAATGTAATATTATTATGTGATGAATAAGATGAGTATTCGTCACCAATGGTACCTTCTTTGTTGCGCTCATCTTACATTTGTTAAAATGGTGTTTTAACTTATATCGCAACAAAGCCCACAGACCATGGATAACAACTCATGCAGTTGGGCCACGCATTGGATGGTGGTCATGAAACCAACTGATTAAGAGTTGGGTCTGAAACGTACCAAGTCGAGAACTCGAGACAGGGCATCGAGAGTCCTATTGAGACTTGCGTCAAGAGTCGTGTTCATTGGATGAGTGCCGTGTTTCATCCGCGACAGGCGTGGGACACCTACACGATCTTGATGGGTTGGTCGACTGGGGTCGAGCCGACTAGACTGACTCACGGGGATCATCATATGGAAGCCTTGGAGGCTTGGTCGGTATGATTGGATTTCCCCGGTTCCGATAGTACGGGAGTAATCCTCAGACTTGAGGAATCATGGCAGTCACGTGCACAGGACGACTGTATCTTGGATCTGGCGATAGGTGATCATTCTGTAAGATGATCATTATAAGCCTTGTCCAGTGCAGTCGGAATGTGTAGCGAGGACGGTGGATTCCAAGAAAGGATCCGTGCCCTGTCAGTATGTGACAGAGGTATCTCCTATGCACTCGGAGACACGTTCATGCTGTTTGAAGCTGTGGCCACAGTGGTTGGTCGAACAGGGAATGGTTTCCTGTGTCGATGCAATGAAGCATACGTGGTCTCGAGTATTAAGCATAGATGCCTAGTCAAGGATGGGAACCGACGCCCAATTCCATATCCTAGACTAAGGCCGGGAGACGATAGACGGAAGGATCGTACCCGTACGGAATCGGCGCCTAAATGTTCACGCCAATTCACCTAGTCTCTAGTGTCATAGACCGTTGCTAGACGGCCACCCATGGTAACGGGCCCTTGTGGGACACGGGCCCAAGTCTAGCTGAGGGTGAACCTAAAGGGTCACACACAAATCACCGAGGAGGTTGAGAGATCGACTTGGAGTCAATCTCGAAGGATAAAATAAGTAATTGGATTACTTAAGGGAAAGTCCATTGTATGGAAAGTTGAGACGTTGAGACGTTGGATCTTTTAATTGGATTAAAAGATCAACGGGAATAATTTAAATGGACATTAAATTGGATTTAAATGTTGGATTCGTCGTAATTGGATTACGATAAAACCCGGTCCGTTAAATTATACCCGAGAGGAGAAATAATTCCTATTTTGGAATAGGAAGAAGTTGGACTTCTTCCCTTGAGTAAACATGGCCGACATGCTCCCTTGGAGGAAGCAAAATCAGCCATGTTTCATGCTAGGTGGTATGTTGACTTATCTCTTTTGGAAAGAGACAAATCAACTCCAATCAAGCTCTTCCCTTTTGGTATGATTTGATCATACCATAAATTTTAGTAGGCTTGATTGAAGAATTGATGGTGATTGATTGGAATGAATCTAGACATCCTTGGATGAACCTTGACACATTCCAATAATCACATTAATTATGTATATATATGAGAATATACAACACCAAGCATAAGTGATTCATTATTCATCTTTTTCTAGGAAAAAGAAAAGACAAAAATCTCTCTCCTCTCTCTCAATTTTTCGTGCTCTCTCCCTATCTTACACTTGTGTTCTTCACTTGATTTTGAATCAAGAAGAAGAACAAAGTAAGTTTAAGAGAACACTAATTCATAGTGTTCTTCTCTTAAACCGATTCCTTCCTAAACCCGTTCTTTTCTAGCAAGAAGAACGTGTGTTTCTTCCGGTGTGGTGTGGATCACCTTTGGAGAATCCATACGTTTGGATTTCGTGAGCATTCCGGAGAAGGAACAAAGCTAGTAGCCGGGAGCATACGCTAAACAATCAAAGGTAACGGTTTATTACGCTTTGATTGATTTCATTTATATATCTATGCCCTATGTGTTTAAATATATGTTTTCAATATTTACACATCCTACATCGAACGCCCGGTTGAGCACCCAAGGGTACACCCCTTGGAATTCGCATATTCAAATTAGATTTAAATTTGTGCACAATTCCTCGCTTTCTCGCTTCCGCTCGCGCTCCCGGGCGGATCTGCTTGTCCTTCAGTTTGTGGACCTTTAAGTACTTCAGCTAGAGGAGGATTTTCTTACTTCATAACCTTTACCGATGATCACTCATGGTTTGGTTCTGTGTACTTAATGAAGTACAAGCCTGAAGCATTTGAAATGTTCAAAGAATTCAAACTTGAAGTAGAAAATCAAACTGGACGAAAAATTAAGACCATTCGATCTGATCGTGGTGGTAGTGGTGAATACTTAAGTGGTGAATTCTTGAATTACATAAAAGAGATGAGATTCTCTCTCAGTGGACTCCTCCTGCAACGCCACAACTTAATGGTGTGGCTAAAAGAAGGAATCGAACTTTGTTGGACATGGTTCACTCCATGATGAGTTCAACTACAAATACCTATTATTTTTCGGGGCTATGCATTAGAAACGGCAGGGAAGTTATTAAACATGGTGCGATCTAAAGCTGTACACAAAACACCATATGAAATATGGCATGACAAACCACCCTCTTATAAGTATTTTGAAAGGTTATGTGGATCATCCCGGGAGATGAACGTGAATAGCGGAAGCGCGAAAGATTGCATAATAAAATTGCAAAGCATAATTAAACGGAATTTAAATCATGCATAACATACATAACCGGATCAAGGGGTGTGCCCTTGATTATCCCGGGCGTTCGGTGTATCTCATGTTCAATAAAAAACACAACATGGAGGCCATAGAATTGGAACCGAAAAAAAAAGTAATTAAAGAACCTACCCGATTGTAGTTTCGTCTTCGTTCGGCTACATGCATTGTTCCCTGTTTTGCACCAAGATCTCAAAGAAGAGACCCTCTAAATCATGACACTCGCTACAACCGGAAAGCAAAGAATCCTTGTGCTAGCAAGAAATTATTTGGGGAGAAGAGACATCGATACACGCTATGAATTAACGCAATCGACGTCTCTTATGTTCTAACTTGAATCCATCAAGAAGAACAAAGTAGAGATCTTGGAGAGTATAAGAGGGGATGGACGAATTCTTGAGAGAGTTTTGGGAGATGGGAGTTATAGAGATTAGTAGGTGTGTGTGTGTGTGTTTTTGAGTATTTATAGAAGATGGAATTTCCTATTCCATCTCAAAACTCTTCCAAAGAGACACACTTTGACTAGGACTTTGACCTAGTCAAATCCTAGTCAAACTAGGCTTTGATTAAGTCAAATTAATCATGGCCCTTCATCTCATCAATCCCTTGATCAAATCTTGTCCATCCATTTTGATGGGCTTTTATGGAATGGGCTTTGTTTAATTCTAAATTAAATAATCTCATGGACTTTATATTAAATCCTATTTAATATACTAAGCCTATTAATTAATTAATGGAATGGACTTCATTTAATTCCCAATTAAATAGTCCCATGAACTTTATATTAAATCCTATTTAATATACCAAGCCCATTAATTAATTCAGCATTTTAATCTAATTAAAAGGGAAGCCCATGCTTTATAAAATCTATAAATCTAATTTATGAACTCAAGCCCAATTATTCCAAATAATCCATCGAGGCTTTAATATCCAAGAAGTATAATTTAATTCCATTAAATTAAACCTTATCCCGGAATTAATTCCAAATTAATTCCCTTTCATTTGGTGTAGCGGGTGTGACTCTTTAGGTTCACCTTTCAGCTAGACTTGGACCTACTTCTTGTTATTTCATAACCAAAGTAGTTCGTTACCATGGGTGGCCACCTAGCAATGGTCCATGGCACTAGAGACTAGGTGAATATGTGGTGTGAACATTTAGGCTCCGAGTTACATGCAGGTATGGTCCTACCGTCGCTCGATACGTACAGGTACGGTCCTACTGTTGCTGGTCTCCGGCCTTTAGTCTAGGGCATGGAATTGGGCGTCGGTTCCCATTCTTGACTAGGCAACTATGCATAATGCTCGATATAGGTTTAACTCGACGTAGGAAATCCTTTTCCACTACATCAAGTGCTACGGCCATAGACTTTGTGAGTCTAAACCATCTCCGAGCGCATAGGAGATCTCACCGTCATATCCTTTGACAGGGGACAGATCCTATCTTGGAATACACCGTTCTTACATAGTTCGACTGCACTGGATGAGGCTTATGATGACCATGTGATATAACCGGTCAAATTTCACCATATCCAAGATACAACCTTAGTATGTAGGGGACTGCCGTGATCCTTAAGTTAGAGGACTAATCCCGTACTATCAGAACCGGGAATATGAGTTATACCGACCAAGCCCAAATGGCTTCCATATGATGATTCCCGTGAGTCACCTCAGTCGGCCGCTCCCCAGCAGGCCGACCCACTAACACTGCTTAGACGATCCTCGTCACCCATCGATGAAACACGGCAGCAGATGCTTGGTGCAAGTCTCAAGGGGATTCTCGATTCCCTGTCTCGAGATTCCTTTGACTTGGAGTATTTCAGACCGATTCGGTGAAACTGATTGAATGAACCTACCTCCAAGCGTAGTTCCAATTTCCCGAAATGTGATTTCAGTCTGTGGGCGTTTGTTGTGACAAGCAGTAAGTACAACAAACTCATGCCTATGAATCCTTACTACATTCATTAGCATAATATTACTTGTTCATATATTGACGAATGGTTCTCAGAACAGCCAATACCATTGACTTTCTGGTCACCTATTCTAACAATCTCCCACTTGACCATTAAGTCAATTACTCCCTTTGTTCAGAATCCTCTGAGTATGAGTAATCTACGATACCGACTTAAGGTATTGTGAGTCCGCTTATATTTCCTTGCGAAGCAATTCGGTCTAACCGTGTTACCTCTATCCACCATTGCCTCCTAGAGATGGTGGTTGTCTAAGAATATTTTTGTAGATCTTATGATGAGATCTCGTGCCAATACTCCCATAGCCAAGTTGCCAGCCATATAGGCGAACATGGCTAGGCCGTTCTAGGCGCCACGTCCATCCTAGGGACGCGGTCTTCATCAGTGACCACTATCCGATGCACTCGTCATTGGGCCTGACTGTGCATACCTTTGAGACTAACTGGTTTTCACTTATTCTCTGGAAGCTAGTATCGCTTTAGCTTTCCAAAGAAACTCTCATCAGACGGTGCATCATGAACCCATCTTTAGTCCTTATTCAGGTATTAAGGATCGTTCTTGATTGCTGTCTTCAACCCTTTAGTGCATTATCGATTTCTGTTGAGTCATGCAAGAAGCACACTCAACATCGGTTCCTATGCACCTAGTAAACATGTCGTATGTTTGCCTAGGGTTAAGACGTAGGGGATACTCACCACCTAAGCCTTCTCATTAGTCCACCGTGACTAAGTCTTGAATGGCTTGATGCTTTATTCATAGTATCTAAGGTTTCTCATCAGTCTTACCATGACTGAGTCTCAAACAACTTGTCTCTCTACATATCTGTGTTTTCTCATCAGTCTACCATGACTGAGTTTTTGGAAAGCTCAATTAATGATTTGTATGTGGGAACCCTAAAATGTCATGGAGAATTTTCGTGAGTTAGGGTTTGTCTTTTAGTGATTCCTAATGTCTTGAATTCATCCATGAATCAAGGCATCACACACTTAAACACATGGAACACCATTTCTACTCCCACTGATCACCTACGTCGTTTAAGACCGAGTCATGCACCGTATGAGCTCGTCTAAACAAATATTCTAGTTATGCGGTGTTTCAAACATTTTTTGAATTTCCTAGCGGATTCTATGGCTCCTCTCCATAAATCCTACTCCGATGTCCAACATCACGTTCCGCAGGTCATTTGGATTTCTATCCAATTTTGACAGAACATATCCCGATCACTCGTACCTCTTACGACATTCAGACTCTTTCTTAACGGGACTGGAATATGATCAATTTAAGAAATGCGATTATAAGCAACATTAATATTATTCTGTCGTAAACTGGTACAAATCAGACACCGAGTCTAATTTGTCTCCCACTAGTCCCTTGACGTATGTAGGATCCTTCTACATGCTCAAGGACTTTGTCGGGACACAGGCTTGCCAAACCATGGCTCCTTGTGCGTGACTCCTAGCAAAGTGCCACGTTCCTTACGTTGGCAATTTTGGGTCTACGTCTACACGGGCTAAGGTAATTTGGTGAAACTTCGATCGACCACCGTCCAACGAGGCTCGATTGTTCCCTTTATCAGAGACCTTCATACTTGACCTTTACAGGATACGTTTCATTGAGAATTCCATTCTCAACTTGGATGCTCAAGAGCTCCCACTAAATACATGGCATTTTCGATCCTATCGAAATAGGTTTAATTTTGCAACCATTTATGGTTCACCTCCTTAAGTCTAATTCCCAAACCTCATATGGGACCTTTAAACTTTTGAACCCTCTTATGGTCTTGTGTATTAGTAACCTACAGTTGTCTTATTGGATCCCTTTCAATAGACTATTTGGCAAGCCTACTTCGTCCAACAAAGTGCTTTGGGACTTTCCTCTTCATAAAAGACTTGTAAATTTAGTCGATTCGAATCATCTATTTCTAGATTCATCGAACTTTCCAGTTTACTTATCTTTTAATAAGAGGAAACGTCATAGCTGTTGTAGATGCCAAATCTGTAAGTTAGTCTTGATTAGCCCATTTAGATAATTTGAATTTTCAGTATCCATAAATCTTTTATGGGATGGTGTTTTAGGAATTTACGTGTAACTACTAGCAAACATGAATCAATATTCAATAATTTTATTGATGAAATATGTAAGAAAATAAAACCTTTGTCCAACAAAGAGACATACTTTTGATCATGCTAGGTTATGTAATTCCTATACTATCCTAACATGATCACGATTATGGGCCTAACAAGTCTGTAGTCCTTTTCAGCAATGGACCTTACCATTGTTGAATCCTAAAATTGTTCTTGGCTTTTAAGTCCTTATTCACTTTCTGCAAACCACCCGCAGATTAGTGATAGGAACGGTATCAAATACCAAAAAGTGATCATGTCAATACTCAATATCAAATTTTACCTACATTGGAGAGGGGTTTAGGATACTCCCTTTTCCAATACCTCTCTTTACAACAGTGAATGCTTACGTTCTTAGAAATCTATGAATTTGACTGCTTGAACCTTTTGCTATTTCCTTTACCTCCATCTTGTGTTGTAAAGGAACAACACTTGAAGTGCTTAATAGTTGATGTCAGCTTACCCTTCTACCTCTTTTGGCATCTGGCACCCTTGCCTTTTGCTCTGGAGCTTGAAGCCTCTCCTACTAGTACCGACGGTGCAGATTTTGCAATCATTGCTTCGTACTAGGCCAACATAATTACCAACCTATGAAGATCTTTTCTAAGCTCGTTCATGTTTGATAATTAATGGTTCGTAGGAGGAAGGAAGAGACTGAAGGATCATGTCAGTGTACGTCTCTATTTCAAGACTGACGTGGAGATCTTTTTGAACTTTTCCACTAAGGATTGCATCATCACTCCATGTTCTTTGTACAGACATCCCTTCCGTCATCTTAGCTTCAAAAATGCCTTCGTTGCATTTTACCATACTGGAAGAATCGGGTACGGCCCGGGAACGCAACGGAAGCGTAAAAAACGTTAATTTAAGACATAATTTAAATTGGATTCAAAGGGGTGTTCCCTTTGAAGTTCCCGGGCGTTCGGTGTTTTGTCAAAGCACAAACAACAAAATAAAACATGTAGGACATGTGGCTTAAAAGGAGAAAAACAAAATTGCACAAAATGTAAAAGGAAACCAACCTTTATCCGTTTATGTAGAACGTGTTCGTGCGTTGTTCCTTTCTTTTCCTTCTTCGTGCGTCCACTTGAGAGCTCAACGTAGAACTCCTCTAATGCGATCCACACCACACTATGGATTTATTTCTACTCTATTGCTAGATAGAAAATAGAAACAAAGAAGAAGAAACAATTCCCAAGAAAGCACTATCGATTAGTGTACCTTGGAATGTTTTTTGTTCAATCTTCTCTAAGAAGTATGAACACTAAAAGAGAGAATTTTCAGAGAGTATTTTGGCCTAAAAACTCCAGCAAAAATGAAGCAAGTGATATCAATTGTGTCTAGCAAAGTAGTTTTGTGTATATGGAATGTAGTGTTCAAAAAAAACCACCTACACAAGTAACCTCCAAGGCAACTTCCACATACACACACTTCTAGCATATCCACTACACATGATAGCAAAGAAAAACCACCCACAAAAGGGCAAAAATTCGTGCACATCATGTACATATATGGAAGAGTTGAAACTCTTCCTTAACTAGCTTCAACTTGCATGAAAAAATGGACTTGGACCTTTATGTTTTTGGACTTGTATTTAATCAAATTAAATAAAGTCCAAACATATATCCATTGGGCATTAATTAATCTAATTAATTTCAATCCAATTGAAGCCCAATTATTTATTTAATCCAATTAAATAAACATAAGTCCAAATCAAGAATAATTGATCCAATCAACTATTCTAGCCAAAACCCGATAAATTAATCCAATTAATTCAAAGGTTCTTAGTCCAAAAAATTAACTAATCCAATTAATTAATTCTTGGACCATCCATCAAATGGATTTCTCAATAAATGATCCAATCATTTATTTTCTCTCTTGAATAAATTTAATCCGATTAAATTTATTCGCTTCTTCTAGAATTAATTCCAAATTAATTCCGCCAAATCCAAAGTGATTTGTGTGTGACTCATTAGGTTCACCCTCAGCTAGACTTGGGCTTGTGTCCAACACAATAGATCAATTAAATCCAATTTAATTAATTGTTTTTTCGATTAACCATTAATCGAAAAAACGCCCGTCACCATGGGTGGCCGTCTAGCAACGGTCCATGGCACTAGAGACTAGGTGAATGTTGGCGTGAACATTTAGGCTCCCGAGTTCCATACGAGTACGGTCCTTCCATCATCCGTCTCCCGGTCTAAGTCTAAGGCATGGAATTGGACGTCGGTTCCCATCCTGGACAAGACAACTATGCTCAGTAACTCGAGGCACGTTTACTCTATCGATCGACGTGGGAAACCATTCCCTACTCGACCAATCGCTGTGGCCACAGACTTATAAGAGTTTAAACTGTCTCAGAGCGCATAGGAGACTCGACTGTCATATACTGACAGGTGACGGATCCTATCTTGGAATCCACCGTCCTCAATACATATTCCGACTGCACTGTATAAGGCTTATGATGAACGTATCCCAGATACAGACATCCCTTGCCAGATGCTAGATACAACCATCATATGCATGTGACTGCCATGATTCCTCAAGTCCGAGGACTAATCTCGTACTATCGGAGCCGGGAATGCCAGTCATACCGACCAAGCCTCCAAGGCTTCCATATGACGATTCCCGCGAGTCAGTTCAGTCAGCTGACATCCTTGTCAACTAACCCACTAATATTGCATAGACGTCCAACGTCTGTCGCCGATGAAACACGGCACTTATCCAATGAATGCAATCCTTAGTGCAAGTCTGTATAGGACTCTTGATGCCCTGTCTCAAGGTCCTCGACTTGGAACATTTCAGACCTAACCCTCAGAAGTTGGTTTCATAGCTGCCATCCAATGCGCAACCCAACTACATGGGTTGTTTGTTTGGCCTGTGGGCTTTGTTGTGATGTTAATGGAATAAACAAAATAGCGAGCACAACAAATGGAACTGCCAAACATGAATACTCACTTTATTCATATAAGAATATTACAATTACAATGACATTGTCAGAAATAGATTACATCAAGGCCAATCTAATTGGCTTTCCGGTCACCTATTCTAACAATCTCCCACTTGACCCTAAAGCCAATCACTCATGACCCTCAAACCCATCTTCCCAAGATGCTGAGTATGAGCAACCTGCGACACTGGCTTGGTAAGCGGATCTGCCGTATTTTCTGCCGATGTGACTCGGTCCATCCGAACGTCACCTCTTCCCACCATCTCTCTAAGCAGATGGTAGCGTCTAAGAATGTGTTTGGATCGGTGATGAGATCTCGGTTCCTTCGCTTGCGCTATAGCCCCGTTGTTATCACAGAAGATAACTACTGGCTCGGCAATGCTAGGCACTACACCCAACTCTTGGATGTAGTTTTTCATCCAAACCGCCTCCTTAGCTGCTTCCGAAGCCGCTATGTACTCAGCTTCCGTGGTGGAATCAGCTGTAGTATCCTGCTTGGAACTTTTCCAAGCCACCACACCACCATTCAGCCTGAATACAAATCCAGATTGAGACTTGGCATCATCCTCATCAGACTGGAAGCTAGCGTCGCTGTAGCCTTCCAGAATCAACTCTCCACCACCGTAAACCAAGAACATATCCTTAGTCCTTCTCAGGTACTTAAGAATGGTCTTGACTGCAGTCCAGTGAGCCTCACCAGCACAAGCCTGATATCTGCTCGTTACGCTCAAAGCGAAAGCGACATCGGGCCTTGTGCACTGCACAGCATACTGTATGCTGCCTACGGCGGAAGCATAGGGGATGTCCAACATCCTTCTAACTTCCTCATCAGTCTTAGGAGACTGCTTCTTGGACAGTTTAACCCCATGCCTCATAGGAAGGAATCCTCGTTTGGAGTTTTCCATCTTGAATCTCTTCAAGACTTTCTCAACATACGAGGTTTGGGTCATTCCTAACATCCTTTTAGATCTATCCCGGATAATCTTGATGCCTAGGATGTAGGAAGCATCACCCAAATCCTTCATGGAGAATTGTGTGGATAACCATGCTTTCGTGTCACCTAACATCTTTACATCATTCCCAATGAGTAAGATGTCGTCCACATAAAGCACTAGGAACGCAACCGAGCTCCCACTGACCTTCTTGTATACACAAGGGTCGAACTCGTTCTTGATGAAATCATAACCCCGTATGACTTCATCAAAACGGATATTCCAACTTCGGGAAGCTTGTTTGAGACCATAGATGGACCTTTGGAGATGGCAGACCTTCTGCTCTTCTCCAACAGATGTGAAACCCTCCGGTTGATCCATATAGATCTCTTCCTCAACAAATCCATTAAGGAAGGCTGTTTTCACGTCCATCTGCCATATTTCATAGTCATACCATGCAGCTATGGCAAGCATAATCCGAATGGACTTAGCCATGGCTACGGGCGAATAGGTTTCCTCAAAATCGACCCCAGGCCGCTGAGTATAACCTTTTGCCACAAGCATGGCCTTGAAGGTAGTCACCTCCCATCAGCTCCAAGCTTACGTTTGTAGACCCATTTACACCCGACGGGCTTGACACCTTGGGTGGATCTACTAAGGTCCAAACCTTGTTTGAACTCATAGAGTCCATTTCGGATTTCATGGCCTCAACCCATTTTCCCGAATCGATGGTCGACATCGCTTCTCCGTAGGTCTTTGGATCATTGTCTAACTGACCGGTCAGACCCAGAAACCCATACCTATCAGGTTGATGGGAAACTCTAGTCGACCTTCGGAGGACAGGAATATCGTCAGTGGGAACTACAGGTGCAGATGATGTCGCTGCATCCGTTTGAGGTATTGCCTCACTTGATTCCTCAAGGAGCAATTCCTCACGACGGGTATTTGCTGGAAAACCCTTTTCCAGGAACACTGCGTTTCTCGAGACAAAAACCTTTTGCTCGGAAGGATCATAAAAATAATACCCGCAGTTTCCTTAGGATAACCCACGAACCTGCACAAACTAGACCTCGAGTCCAGTTTGTCTCCCACTAGTCTCTTGACGTATGCAGGGCTACCCCACACTCTCAAGTACTTGTAGGAAGCAGGCTTGCCATGCCATATCTGATATGGCGTCTGGGCCACAGTCTTAGAAGGCGCCATGTTTAATAACTTGGCCGCCGTCTCAAGAGCATAACCCCAGAAGGATAAGGGCAGTTCGGTAAAACTCATCATGGATCGAACCATGTCCAACAAGGTTCGATTCCTCCTTTCAGAGACGCCGTTCAGTTGTGGCGTTCCGGGAGGAGTCCATTGAGAGAGAATCCCATTCTCTTTTAAGTAATCCAAGAATTCCCCACTCAAATACTCACCACCTCGATCCGATCGAAGGGCTTTAATTTTGCGACCAGTTTGGTTTTCAACTTCAAGCCTGAACTCTTTAAACCTTCCAAAAGCCTCAGACTTGTACCTCATAAGGTAAACATAACCATACCGTGAGTGATCATCGGTAAAAGTTATGAAGTAAGAAAACCCTCCTCTGGCCTGTGTATTTAGTGGTCCACAGACATCTGAATGGATCAAATCCAACAGACCACTGGCAAGCATGCTTTGTCCAACAAAGGGCTTCTTGGTCATTTTCCCTTTTAGACAAGACTCACAGGCCGGTAGATGGTCCAAATCATCTATTTCTAGACTCTTTGAGTCCACCAACCTCCTCATCCTGTCTTGAGAGATGTGACCTAGCCTTGCATGCCAAATCTGTGCGTTTTCTTGATTATCCATTTTTCGTTTGTTTTGAGCAGTCATGATCAAATCACGCTGTTGAAGAATATAAAGACCATTATGAAGTTTACCTAGCAGATGTGAAGAACCATTCTTCATCAAATAAAAAACAATTTTTATTGATCATGAACTCAAAACCAGCATTGTCCAACAACGGTATTGAAATGATATTCTTGATCATGCTAGGTACATAATAGCAATCTTTTAATTCTATCCTAACTTGATCACTAACAACTAAGTGGACTAGACCTACAGCTTCAGCAGCAATAGCCTTGCCATCACCCAGCCTCAGCACGACCTCGTCCCTACTTAGCTTTCTGCTTCTTTCCAGCACCTGCAAATCATTGCAGATGTGAGCTCCACAGCCGGTATCCAATACCCAAGAAGCAGAATTAGTAATCATGTTAACCTCAATAACAAACATACCTTGATTGGAGAGGAGCTTGGGGCAGTCCCTCTTCCAATGCCCTCTTCCATGGCAATGCATGCAAACATCATTTGCCCTCGATTGCTGCGGTCCAACCTTTCCCTTTCCTTTGCCCATCCCCACTGGGGCAACAGGAGCGCTAGCAGCGGCTTTTGCCTTTCCCTTCTTCCTCTTCCAGCGTCCGGCCCTCTTGCCTTTCGCCTTAGAGGTCGAAGCCTCCCCAACCAGTATCGCCGGCGCAGACCTTTTGGTCGTTGCTTCGAACTGGGTCAACATGTTTATCAACTCGTGTATGGACTTCTCAAGCCCATTCATGTTGTAATTCACGACAAAAGGGTCGTAAGAGGGAGGAAGAGACTGAAGGATCACATCTATATATGTATCATTATCAAGCCCAACTTTGAGATCCTCGAGTTTTTCCACAAGGGAAAGCATCTTGATCCCATGTTCATGTACAGAGGATCCTTCAGTCATCTTGGTGCCGAAAAATGCTTTTGTGGCGGCATATCTAATATGCCTATCCGGAACCGCGTACATATCCTGTAAGCGGAGCATTATCGCGTTGGCATGGTCCAGCCTATCATACTGCTTCTGGATCTCATTGGTCATGGATGCCAGTATGATGCTGCGTACCTTGCGGTCATCCTCATGCCATTTTTCGAACGTCAAACGCTCTTCTGGCGAGGAACCTTCCGGCAAGGTTACGGGAAATGGCTTATCCAGAACATAAGCCTGGTTTTCGTAATCGAGGACAATCCTCAGATTACGCAGCCAATCGTTGTAGTTTGTTCCATTAAACTTATTAGTCTCCATAATCATAGATAACGGGTTCTTAGACATCTACATTCAAAAATGTAAAGCAGAAATTAGCAAACGAATTGTAATATTAATTCAAGTTTATGACATGGTCTTTAGTCATTAACCCTCCCACTATTTCTACGAAAGCCCACCACTCTCAAGTGGGGTTTCGGGAAACCATTTCCTAGTGGGCTTGGGATCCACAAACGCAATTCTCCATGCCCCGCTTTTACGATTCACATAGAAAACGCTTTGTGGGAGGTATCCAATACCATTCTCATCCAATGAGATTCCCAAGATATTTTGCCTCACCTCTTTCACATGATTCCGAGGACTCCAAGCGAATCATGTTACTTCGGCGTTAGGCCCGACCCATCAACCAAATCATATCTCAACTGTCGCCCCCCCACGACTCGTGAGACAGGGAAACAAGAGCATATTCCTTTGTTCGTAACAATAATGCAGCTTTCTTTCATTCCAAAACGTGCCACGACTCGTGAGACCACGCTTTAGAGGAAAGTAGCTTCCTCATTACATTATTACGGATGGAAGGCTTGGAATAATCAAACCATTTGATTTAATTCCATTTTGGGCCTAATATTTACTTGGACCATCCAAGTGAGAGTTCATCATTTTATTAAGACCGAGACCTCATCATGATTAGTATTTTGCATGCTCAAGATTTATACATATAATGTAATAAGATGCATTCCAAACACACCATACATCAAAGCATAAAAAAAACTTAAGCACATGCAAAACAAGCCTAGCACGCCCCTGTTAGGATGATCACAAGCCCATTCCTAAGTGATCCACTGAGCCCGCAGTGGATCTATGGTCAAACTAGGGTAGACCTACACTATTACAATATTTACATCCCATTTATCATTCTAATGGGGCCTTGTAAAAATTCCTCCTTTGTTCTTCTTGACCTTCCATCATGGGCTCCTTCCACCGGACCTTCATCTCCTTGGAAGCTTACAATTAATAAAAATAAATCCTCACCATCTAATCTACTCTCATTACAACTTAAAAGAAACCCCAATCATAAGTCGGGGGGAGTACATTAATAGAGAGAAAGAAAGCCTTATTATCCCAAGGCTAAAAACGATAGAGAGAAGAAAAACAAAGAGGCACGCAGGCCTCACCCAACAATAAATTAAACCATACATAGGCTAAAAAGGGCTAGTGATCATCCTTATTGTTTATCAAATAAACAACAACCACAAAGCACATTTACATCAAATATAAATATGCCAACACATAAATACATACCATGTATTTATAACAAGATATCCAATATCTAACCATAAACATAATTAAGTGCAGAAAATAATATATTAATAATGCAATTGAAAAAATGGATATCACCCATACATCCAATGTATAAACCATTTTAGTTTGGAAACCATTTCCAAAATAATCTAAGGCATCAAAAATAATTTTCGAAAAATCCAATTTAACTAAAATTAAAATATGCCAAAATTACTAACATTCAGAAAACAGCAGAAATCAGAAAATTGAAATTTTCACGAAAAACGATGCAAAACGGCCTAGACGTCCCAGACCGGCCGACTGCCGGCCGCACGCGCGCGCGCACAGGCACCTCTGCCAGCGCTGCGCGCCCAGCGCACAGCGCCTGCGCGCAGCGCACGCCCGCGCGCGCACGAGCGGAAGCCCGCGCGCGCTGGGCGCGCGCATGCGCGCAGGCCGCCTGCCTGCGCTGCCCGCCAGCACGCACGGCCAGCGGGCGCGCGCGCCCGGCCTGTGCGCCTGCTGGCCCAGTGACCGGCCGGCAGGCAGCAGCAAGCAGACGGCTGCTGAACTTTTCCAAATTTTTTTTTTTTTATTAAATTTCTGCTGTAAAACTGAACTAAAAACATGCATTTACAGAAAATCAAATTCTCATAAAATGCATAGATATCCATAATTTCAAAACCAAAATTAACATATATTTTCATACATTTAATCATGCTAGAAGAACCATAAAACATGCTTTCCAAAAGCATTTAAAACACGTTCAACATGCTTTACACATAATAACATGTAAATCCTTAAAGCCACAACACCGAACCGGGCTCTGATACCACTGGAAGAATCGGGTACGGCCCGGGAACGCAACGGAAGCGTAAAAAACGTTAATTTAAGACATAATTTAAATTGGATTCAAAGGGGTGTTCCCTTTGAAGTTCCCGGGCGTTCGGTGTTTTGTCAAAGCACAAACAACAAAATAAAACATGCAGGACATGTGGCTTAAAAGGAGAAAAACAAAATTGCACAAAATGTAAAAGGAAACCAACCTTTATCCGTTTATGTAGAACGTGTTCGTGCGTTGTTCCTTTCTTTTCCTTCTTCGTTCGTCCACTTGAGAGCTCAACATAGAACTCCTCTAATGCGATCCACACCACACTATGGATTTATTTCTACTCTATTGCTAGATAGAAAATAGAAACAAAGAAGAAGAAACAATTCCAAAGAAAGCACTATCGATTAGTGTACCTTGGAATGTTTTTGTTCAATCTTCTCTAAGAAGTATGAACACTAAAAGAGAGAATTTTCAGAGAGTATTTTGGCCTAAAAACTCCAGCAAAAAAATGAAGCAAGTGATATCAATTGTGTCTAGCAAAGTAGTTTTTGTGTATATGGAATGTAGTGTTCAAAAAAACCACCTACACAAGTAACCTCCAAGGCAACTTCCACATACACACACTTCTAGCATATCCACTACACATGATAGCAAAGAAAAACCACCCACAAAAGGGCAAAAATTCGTGCACATCATGTACATATATGGAAGAGTTGAAACTCTTCCTTAACTAGCTTCAACTTGCATGAAAAAATGGACTTGGACCTTTATGTTTTTGGACTTGTATTTAATCAAATTAAATAAAGTCCAAACATATATCCATTGGGCATTAATTAATCTAATTAATTTCAATCCAATTGAAGCCCAATTATTTATTTAATCCAATTAAATAAACATAAGTCCAAATCAAGAATAATTGATCCAATCAACTATTCTAGCCAAAACCCGATAAATTAATCCAATTAATTCAAAGGTTCTTAGTCCAAAAAATTAACTAATCCAATTAATTAATTCTTGGACCATCCATCAAATGGATTTCTCAATAAATGATCCAATCATTTATTTTCTCTCTTGAATAAATTTAATCCGATTAAATTTATTCGCTTCTTCTAGAATTAATTCCAAATTAATTCCGCCAAATCCAAAGTGATTTGTGTGTGACTCATTAGGTTCACCCTCAGCTAGACTTGGGCTTGTGTCCAACACAATAGATCAATTAAATCCAATTTAATTAATTGTTTTTTCAATTAACCATTAATCGAAAAAACGCCCGTCACCATGGGTGGCCGTCTAGCAACGGTCCATGGCACTAGAGACTAGGTGAATGTTGGCGTGAACATTTAGGCTCCCGAGTTCCATACGAGTACGGTCCTTCCATCATCCGTCTCCTGGTCTAAGTCTAAGGCATGGAATTGGACGTCGGTTCCCATCCTGGACAAGACAACTATGCTCAGTAACTCGAGGCACGTTTACTCTATCGATCGACGTGGGAAACCATTCCCTACTCGACCAATCGCTGTGGCCACAGACTTATAAGAGTTTAAACTGTCTCAGAGTGCATAGGAGACTCGACTGTCATATACTGACAGGTGACGGATCCTATCTTGGAATCCACCGTCCTCAATACATATTCCGACTGCACTGTATAAGGCTTATGATGAACGTATCCCAGATACAGACATCCCTTGCCAGATGCTAGATACAACCATCATATGCATGTGACTGCCATGATTCCTCAAGTCCGAGGACTAATCTCGTACTATCGGAGCCGGGAATGCCAGTCATACCGACCAAGCCTCCAAGGCTTCCATATGACGATTCCCGCGAGTCAGTTCAGTCAGCTGACATCCTTGTCAACTAACCCACTAATATTGCATAGACGTCTAACGTCTGTCGCCGATGAAACACGGCACTTATCCAATGAATGCAATCCTTAGTGCAAGTCTGTATAGGACTCTTGATGCCCTGTCTCAAGGTCCTCGACTTGGAACATTTCAGACCTAACCCTCAGAAGTTGGTTTCATAGCTGCCATCCAATGCGCAACCCAACTACATGGGTTGTTTGTTTGGCCTGTGGGCTTTGTTGTGATGTTAATGGAATAAACAAAATAGCGAGCACAACAAATGGAACTGCCAAACATGAATACTCACTTTATTCATATAAGAATATTACAATTACAATGACATTGTCAGAAATAGATTACATCAAGGCCAATCTAATTGGCTTTCCGGTCACCTATTCTAACACATACATGCTGGTCCGGGACCATATAGACATGATGCAAACGAAGCATAGTTTGAGCCAACATCATTATATCCTACCTGCCGGTGGTCATCCTTAAACTTTTGAACGCCAAGCGTTGGTTTTAGTTGTCGACCCCTTCGGCAAGGGTTGAGGAACGTCCTCATCCGGTATGTGAGTTAAGGTTCTGGAAATCTAAGACAATCTTAAGATTTCATAGTCAATTCGTGTAATTGGTTCCCTTTTAATAACTCTCTTAGTAATGTGTTTGGTGGATTCTTAGACATTCACAATATATATATGAAGCAGAAAATAAGCAGAATGAAGTAATATTTTGGTTAAGTCTCGGTCTTTAGTCCTTAACCCCTCCCACTATTTCTACGAAAACACCGCACTCTCAAACGCTGTTTTCGCGAAATCCTTTCCTAGTGGGCTCGGGATCCACAGCGATCTCCCCCATACCCCGCTTTTACGATTCGCATGGGAAAAGAACCCGTGGGAGGTATTCCATACCATTCTCGTTCCACGAGATTTCCAAGATAATTGTCTCACCCTTTCACGTGATCCCGAGGACTCCAAGCGAATCACGTTCTTTGGGCGTTCGACCCGACCCATCAACCGATACATAGACCCACTGCTACCTCCACGACTCGTGACACAGGTAACAGCAGTCTACTCCTCGTTCATGATAAAATGCAGCTTCTTTTAAGCACGATAGTCGTGCCACGACTCGTGAGACCACGCTATCGACCTAAAAGATCTTCCTCACTTTTGCCATGGATGGAAGGCTTGGACAGACTCCAAGAGTCCTAGTCTATTTATTAAGGGTCTATATTTAACTTGGTTCAACCAAGTGAGAGTTTTGATAGAACGAGACCTCATCACATATTAAGTGTTTTGCATGCGTTATAGCATAAATATTCTAAGCATAAATGCAACCATACATAAAGCATATAGAATAATCATAACCATATAAAACGCATCGCATGCAAGATAAAGCCTAGCACGCCCCTGTAGGATGATCACAAGCCCAAACCTATGTGACCCACTGAGCCCGCAGTGGATCTATGGCCAATCCAAGGATAGGCCCTATGCTATTACAAGATTTAATAATCCATTACATGTAATGGGCCTTGTAAGTCCTCTTTATCTTCTTGGGCTCTCCATCTTGGGCCTACACCGGGCTCCTTCTCCATGGATCCTCCGTGGGCCATCTGATGGCTATTTCCATGGGCCTCCAACACCTTAGGCTTGTTTTCTCTTGCAGCTTTTATTTACAAAAATAAAACCTCACCACTAATTCTACTATCATTACATCATAAAATAAGAAACCCCAATTAAATATTTGGGGGGAGTATATTAGGAGGGAGAGAGCAAGCCTTATTATTCCAAGGCAACTAGAAGAGAGAGAGAGGAAAATAAAGAGGCACACAGGCCACAACCCAACAAATAAATATAAATAAACCATACATGCGGTGTAGGGGCTTTATGATCATCCTTCGTCAATCCAATTAACACAAATAGCATAAAGACATATCCCACGTAAAACATGCTATTCAAATATCCATGATATCCCATACCATAAAGTAAATGTAGAAATTATATGCAAAATATTCACACCAAATATTGGATAATGGTGCAACCTATGCACAACGATTTTTGGTGGAAAATCCTTTTCCATAATTGACAAGGCAATATTAATTCTCTGAAATATAAAATCTCAACCAAAATTAAAATGCCCCAAGTTAATTAATTCAGAAAAATTTCCAGAATTATACAAAAAAATCAGATTTTCTGAAAACGCACGAAAACAATGAAAAAACTGAAAAACGGTCCACAACCGCCGGCCAGGCGCGCAGCCTGCACAGGACGCGCGCCTGCACGCGCACGGGCCCTCGCTCGTACGCGCAGGTGCTGTCCTCGAGCAGCTGCTGCGCAGCAGCGCGCGCACACAGTGCAGTGCACACGCCTACGGCCCGCGCGCGCTCAGGCGCGCGCCTGCTATCTGCCGTGCGGCCTAACTGCCGGCCACCACCGTTTTTGATGTTTAAATATTTTCTTGCAATTTAATTTCTGAAACATAAAAACCAACAACTCAAAAATATGCCCATATATTCAAGAATTCTAAAATCCAATATGTGTACAATATTAATGCATGTCAAGATCTACTCATGCTCAAGCCATAAAATAACCATGATATCCAAGATCATAAAACGCAGAAATTATAGCGAAATTTTACATTTAAATCTTGATCATTGGTGCAACAATTACAAAAATTAAATCATGTTGGGAAACCTATTCCTCATAAACAAAGTAACATTTATTTTAAGAAATTCTAAATCTCAAAAAATAAATATTCTAAGTCAACAGGTTCAGAATAATACAGAATATATCATAAAAATAATTCAGTGAAAATAGTTTTGAAAAAACAAGCCAAAAACGGGAGAGAAACGAAAAACGGCACAGCCGGCCGGCCAGGCGCGCGCGTGCGGGCTGGCGCCTCTTCCTGCACGCACAGCGCTTGCGCCCAGCACAGACGGCCGCGCTTCCCGTGCGCGCGCCTAGTGTGCTGCTGCGGCCGGTTCGCTGTTTTTCATTCTTTTTCGACTTTTCATGCTATTTTTCTGAACCACAAGATAAATTCAACCCTAGAACATGTATAAACACATTCAAGAAAATCAAGATCTAAAATTCCATGCAAACTTAAACGCCAATCAAGATCTACGTTAAACATGCTATAAACGTAAATTAAAACACGTTTATCATGCTTAAACGCACATAGCACATAGAATTCTAGGCTTATACACCAAATCGGGCTCTGATACTACTGAAAGGTTATGTGGATTGTCCCGGGAGATGAACGCGAATAGCGGAAGCGCGAAAGATTGCATAATAAAATTGCAAAGCATAATTAAACGGAATTTAAATCATGCATAACATACATAACCGGATCAAGGGGTGTGCCCTTGATTCTCCCGGGCATTCGGTGTATCTCATGTTCAATAAAAAATACAACATGGAGGCCAGAGAATTGGAACTGAAAAAAAACGTAATTAAAGAACCTACCCGGTTGTAGTTTCGTCTTCGTTCGGCTACATGCATTGTTCCCCATTTTGCACCAAGATCTCAAAGAAGAGACCCTCTAAATCATGACACTCGCTACACCGGAAAGCAAAGAATCCTTGTGCTAGCAAGAAATTATTTGGGGAGAAGAGACATCGATACACGCTATGAATTAACGCAATCGACGTCTCTTATGTTCTAACTTGAATCCATCAAGAAGAACAAAGTAGAGATCTTGGAGAGTATAAGAGGGGATGGACGAATTCTTGAGAGAGTTTTGGAAGATGAGAGTTGTAGAGATTAGTAGGGTGTGTGTGTGTGTGTGTGTGTTTTTGAGTATTTATAGAAGATGGAATTTCCTGTTCCATCTCAAACTCTTCCAAAGAGACCCACTTTGACTAGGATTTTGACCTAGTCAAACTAGGCTTTGATTAAGTCAAATTAATCATGCCCTTCATCTCATCAATCCCTTGATCAAATCTTGTGCATCCATTTTGATGGGCTTTTATGGAATGGGCTTTATTTAATTCTAAATTAAATAATCCCATGGACTTTATATTAAATCCTATTTAATACTAAGCCCATTAATTAATTAATGAAATGGACTTCATTTAATTCTCAATTAAATAGTCACATGAACTTTATATTAAATCCTATTTAATATACCAAGCCCATTAATTAATTCACCCTTTTAATCTAATTAAAAGGGAAGCCCATGCTTTATAAAATCCATAAATCTAATTTATGAACCCAAGCCAATTATTCCAAATAATCCATCGAGGCTTTAATCTCCAAGAAGTATAATTTAATTCCATTAAATTAAACTTTCTCCCGGAATTAATTTCAAATTAATTCCCTTTCATTTGGTGTAGTGGGTGTGACTCTTTAGGTTCACCTTTCAGCTAGACTTGGACCTACTTCTTGTCATTCCATAACCAAAGTAGTCTGTTACCATGGGTGGCCATCTAGCAACGGTCCATGGCACTAGAGACTAGGTGAATATGTGGTGTGAACATTTAGGCTCAGAGTTACATGTAGGTACGGTCCTACCGTCGCTCGATACGTACAGGTACGGTCCTACTGTCGCTAGTCTCCCGGCCTTTAGTCTAGGGCATGGAATTGGGCGTCGGTTCCCATCCTTGACTATGCAACTATGCATAATGCTCGAGATAGGTTTAACTCGACGTAGGAAATCCTTTCCCACTACATCAAGTGCTACGGCCATAGACTTTGTGAGTCTAGACCATCTCCGAGTGCATAGGAGATCTCGCTGTCATATCCTTTGACAGGGGACAGATCCTATCTTGGAATACACCGTTCTTACATACTTCAACTGTACTGGACGAGGCTTATGATGACCATATGATATAACCGGTCAAATTTCACCATATCCAAGATACAGCCTTAGTATGTAGGGGACTACCGTGATCCTCAAGTCCGAGGACTAATCCCGTACTATCGAAACCGGTAATACGAGTCATACCGACCAAGCCCGAGTGGCTTCCATATGACGATTCCCGCGAGTCACCTCAGTCGGCCGCTCCCCATCAGGCCGACCCACTAACACTGCTTAGACGATCCTCGTCACCCGTCGATGAAACATGACAGCATATGCTTAGTGCAAGTCTCAAGGGGATTCTCGATGCCCTGTCTCGAAATTCCTTTGACTTGGAGTATTTCAGACCGATTCGGCGAAACTGATTTCATGAACCTACCTCCAAGCGTAGTTCCAATTTCCCGAAATGTGATTTCAGTCTGTGGACGTTTGTTATGACAAGCAGTAAGTACAACAAACTCATGGCTATGAATCCTTACTACATTCATTAACATAATATTACTTGTTCACATATTGACGAATGGTTCTCAGAACAGCCAATACCATTGACTTTCTGGTCACCTATTCTAACATATTTGAGAATATGGGGGTGTCCCGCATATGTCAAAAGACTAGTGGGACATAAGTTGGATATGAGATCCATCTCATATAGATTTGTTGGATATCCGACAGAAACTGTAGGATACTATTTCTATCCTCGGAACAAAACGTGTTTGTTTCGAGAAATGCAGTGTTCTTGAAAAAAGGTTTTCCTTTGGATACTCAAAACAAAGAGGTGCAACTCGAAAAGTCGAGTGATGCATCGCCTATGGCAGAAATGACGCCCATACTGCCTCACAATGAACCTTTTGATTGTACACATCCTCTGAGAAAGTCGGCTAGAGTCTCTAAACAACTTGAGAGATATAGTATGCTAGCCTTGACAGGTCAATTGGATAATGATCCAAAGATGTTTGAAGAGGCATTGTCTGACATCAATTCGGGTAGATGGCTTGAGGCCATGAGATCCGAAATGGACTCATGAACTCTAACAAGGTATTGACCTTGGTGGACCCACCTAAGGGAGTTAGGCTTGTTGGGTGCAAATGGGTGTACAAGTGAATGCTTGGAGCCGATGGAGAGGTATCGTCCTTTAAGGTCTGATTGGTAGTGAAAGGCTACACTCAAAGGCCTGGTGTGGACTTTGAATAGACCTATTCGCTCATCACTATGGCCAAGTCCATAAGGATCTTACTTGCCATATCTGCGTATTATGACTATGAGATATGGCAAATGGATGTGAAAACTGCATTCCTTAATGGATTCATTGAGGAAGAAATCTATATGGATCAGCCACAGGGTTTTACATCCAAAGGAGAAGAGCAAAAAGTTTGTAAGCTCTTGAGGTCTATTTATGGGCTCAAACAGGCATCCCGAAGTTGGAACATTCGTTTTGATAATGTTATAAAATGTTATGACTTCACCAAGAACGAATATGATCCCGGTGTATATAAAAAGGTTAGTGGGAGCTCTATTGTGTTCCTTGTGCTATATCTGGATGATATTTTACTCATCGGGAAGATGTTAAAATGTTAGGTGACACTAAAGCATGGTTATCTACTCAATTCTCCATGAAGGACTTGGGTGAAGCTTCCTATATTCTTGGGATAAAGATCTATAGAGATATATCTAAAAGAATGTTAGGAATGACCCGAGTCTCATACATTGATATAGTCTTGAAAAGGTTCAAGATGGATGAATCAAAAAGGGGTTTTCTTCCCATGAGGTATGGAATTAAACTGTCCAAGACTCATTCTCCCAAGACTGATGAGGAAGTCAAGAAAATATCAGAAATTCCCTATGCTTCTGTTGTTGGCAGCATACAATATGTTGTTCATGTACGAGGCCTGATATAGCTTACGCTCTAAGTGTTACGAGTCGTTATCAGGAATGTGCCGGCCATGATTGTTGGACTGCTGTAAAAAATATCCTTAAGTACTTGAAAAGAACTAGGGATTTAGTTTTGGTGTACGGTGATGGAGAATTGATATTGGAAAGGTATACTGATGCCAGCTTCCAATTGGATGTGGATGAAGCTAAGTCTCAATTTGGTTATGTATTTCGGTTGAATGGAGCAGCTCAGTTGGAAAATTTCCAAGCAAGATACGATAGAGGATTCCACGACGGAAGCCGAATACATTGCAGCTTCTGAAGTTGTAAAGGAGGCTGTTTGGATGAAAAACTACATCCAAGAGTTGGGTGTGGTGCCTAGTTTTGCCAAACCTATAGTTGTACTTTGTGATAACAACAGGGCTATTGCGCAAGCGAAGGAGCCAATACCTCATCACAAAGCCAAACACATAATTAGACGCTACCATCTAATTAGAGAGATGGTAGGAAGAGGTGACGTGCGAGTGGATCGGGTTGCATCAACGGAGAACATAGCAGACCCGCTTACAAAGCCGGTATCATAATTGCTCATTCTCAAAATCTTGAGAAGATGAGATTAAAGAACATGGGCAATTGGCTTTAGGTCAAGTGGGAGATTGTTAGAATAGGTGACCGTCAAGCCAATTGATTTGCTCTTTGTAAACTATTCTAATCGATCTTTTTCAATAATATATTAATTTAAGAAATGTTCTTTGACCATCTTTATCATATGCTTTAAACATTATATTTATATGAGAATTTGGTTGAATCCCTTAGATCAATTATGCTACGTAGTTGGCTCGCGCATATGATGGCAACCATGAAACAAACCTCTATGGTTTGATCTAAAATATTCCAAGTTGATGAATCGGTTGAGACAGGGCATCGACCATTCCTTAAAGACTTGCACTAAGTGATGCGTTAATATAATGAATGTCGAGTTTCATAGACAGAGACGTATAACGCTGCACACTTTAGTGGGTGCTTGATAAAGAGTTATCAAGTTCACTGAATTGACTCGCAGGAGTTGTCATATGGAAGCCCTATATGGCATGATCAGTATGACTTGATCTCGTAGGCTATGATAGTGCACTAACTAGTCCTTAGACTTGAGGTTCCACAGTAACCTTGTGCATAGGATGGCTATGACTTGATCATATACAATCATGTTTCAGACATAGTTGAAGCATGGATGGAGGTTGGTGAGTTCCAAGATAGGATCTGCTACTTATCATGAGATGGTAACGAATCTTCTATGTTCTCTACAGTATGCGTTCCTCGAATTCCATGGCCGTGGCTGTTGATCAAATAGGAGAAAGGATTTTTACTATATTGATAAATTGGAAGCATAACTTAAAGAGTTGAAACATAGACATCAAAGTCGATAATGGGAACCGGTAACTAATTCCATGCCCGAGACTTTGATCGGGAAGTTAGTAGCGGAGGGACCGTATCTGCATGGTACGCGTAGCTCACAGGTTCACTCAATAATTCACCTATTCTCTAGTGCATGGACCATTGCTAGATGGTCACCCATGCATCATTAGAAATAAGTATGTTGATGAGATAACGTACCACCATTTGCCACGATGTTGCATGTCCAGGTTGGTACCCGCTTCCAACACGCATTTGAGCAGATAATGATATGAAACGACTTGTAATTTCATCATACCACTCCTCATATCCATCTTCTACAGTTATTTCATTAGATATGGGGGGTTGAAGCACAATGGTCCCATTTCGTCTCTGCCATCGAACGATATATTCGATGTGTCGCTGATACCAATCTCTTCCCACACGTGATGAATGAGAGATATGATGTAGTTCCATGTCGCGGTCATTTGGACTTCTGGAATATATTTCCTCATCCCGAATTGGCGAAGAACTCGTTCGGGACGGTGCATCTCCACAATTGCATAGAAGATCAGAGCACATGATGATGTCCACAATGGTGGGTTTCATTCTTGTAGCAACTCTCCAATGCATTGCAAGCTCATATCATACGGCTGTCGGCAGAACTGGAATAAAGAAATGTTGTAAATTCGAGTTTAATCAATTATAGTATAAATGTGTAATTTTTTAAAAATACCTGATCATGCGACATGCAATCCAATAGTTGTCTCATAGCTCGAATTGTGCGGTGCACTGTTGATGTAAATCTGAGTTTGCCATTCCAACAGGAACCATATGGTGGAAATAGGAGGACACGGTTTTCATCAATAACATAGTTCTCCATCTTAACATAACATTTTGTTACAATGGATCTCAATGGACTGATACGAGACCATCCCCAAATGTTTAATAGTAAATGAGTGATAAATAATAAGATTTGAGGATGTTGTTCAAATGTACAGACATAAATATAATAACTTAATCTTACTTGTAGCAATTATAGTGCTCCTGCAATAACCTCTTTTCCTTCTAAACTTGCACCGCATAGTTCTCGATATAAAAAATTCAAGTACGGTTACGTATGACCGCAACCCCATTGGCTTTATGCGTATATCACGTTCAACACCATTTTCGTAGTTTTTAAGAAACTTATACAAAAAATTGCGAGTTAATAATAACCAATATTTACTGAAAGTATGCGTTAAGCACGTGGGCCAATACATTGGGCGAATAAAAGAAACTCTAGTACCGCTTGATGATGACAACCTAGAAGAATTCCTGAACCATGATGTGGATACTACTCAAATGGAAGCATATATCAGAACATCACCAGTTGAAGCTGGGACTGGTTCACAAATGATGAACCAACAATGGGGCGAATACATGTCTTTATTGTCGAACCCGGGGTTTCAACCTTTTAATGATGATATATTCGCAGGTTCTTTCACTTCATTTCATAATGATACACCGGAGGTTGTCAGAGTCATAGAAGGCCTTTAAAATATTGGGATTCACTGCACGAGGGCAACGACCTCACAAAACTATCACGAGTCGGATAGAATTTTTGACGATGATGAAGTTGCAAATGATCCGGAAGGTGACAGTTTTGCACAATACTCAGATGAAGGTTCCGAGCCCGACGAAGCAAAATTTCCAATACCCCCTTGGATCCCGAGGATGATATCGACGTAAATGTGATGGCCGAGATATTAGCCCCTAATACACAAGGTACGCCATCGACACACCGAACACCATTTCAACCTTCTTCTATACCAACAGTAGACAATGCTCATGTTTTATCGTTCTCTACCTTTTTTTGAACAAACTTTTCCGGAGATACCCGCGGACTCCATCGATGTCCCATATTTGAAGTTCGCAAAATATTATGATACAAATCAAGGCAAGCTCGATGTGGACATGGTTTTCAAAAATAAAGAACATTTGATAGGTGCTGTGAAAGATTATTCAATACGACATGCACGTTGCGAGTATTTTGTTCTAGAGAGCACCCCTAAGAAATAGAAAGTCGTATGCAAACATAGCACCCCAGGTACTCGTAAATAGCTTGGTTGAATATTTACTTATGCACATTCATTAATCAAAATATTTTGATAATATAATTTTTTTTCCTTTTGAAAAATGTTGTGTAGGTGGTACCTCCGAGGAATAGACAAAACTAAGCTTGGACATTGGGTGATCACGAAATATGGAGGTGACCACACTTGTGTTATATCTGAACTGTCTCTCGAGCATTGTAATTTAGATAGAGATTTTGTTGCGTCCATGTTATTGGGACAAGTTAAATGCGACCTTGCATATGGAATAAAGAATGTCATCCAAACTGTGAAGGACCAATTAGGTTTCAACATATCATATGTGAAGGCATGGTACAGTTTGAAGATGGCCCGTGAGACTATCTATGGGACGTGGGAGAGCTCTGTTCGAAAACTCCCCAGTTACCTTGGCGCACTTAAAAAATGGAATGATGGATCCCTTGTTGAATGGGAGCACAAATCATTCCAGTGCTCAATTGGTGCGTATGTGATCAAATATGTATTTTGGGCGTTCAAACCATGCATCGAAGGGTTCCAATATTATCGCAAAGTCATATGTGTAGATGGAACTCATTTATATACGAAGTACAAGCACAAAATGTTGATTGCAGCTACGATGGATGCGAATCAACAGGTATTACCCCTTGCATTTGCTATAGTTAATGAAGAACCATATCTATCTTGGAAATAGTTTCTTCAGATGCTGAGCAGACACGTCATCAGAGGGGTGTCGGGAATGTGTCTTTTATCTGATCGCAATGCTGGCCTCTTATCCGCAGTAAAAGACATTCCTGACTTTGTTCGTCCACGCTGTGTGCATAGATATTGCTTGAGGCACGTGTGTTCAAACTTCAACAATCAGTTTAAGAACGTTCAATTGAAGGATCTTAATTAAGAGTATAAAACTAGAAGCGTACCACTTGCTGGAGCAAATTGAAAAGGAAAAGGGGACAACTTCTCATGACGGTGGATGGCGATGAGATATTCTGACCACCAACATGTCCGAATGCATCAATGGGGTTTTAAAAGGGGCACCCCGCCTTCCTGTGACTGCAATTGTTGAAATGACTTTTAACCGCTCAGTGGCGAGGAGTACTACAATGATAAACAACAAGCAACCGTGGACGGATTATGCATATAAAATGTTTCAACGGTGGTCCGCAAGATCTGTCGAGCATGTGGTTATGACATTCGATCAAAATGAATAGACTACCTTTGTGGTTACAAGACATTATTATGGACAAGGGTGCAACACTCACGTTGCAAAAATTGCAACGCATGAGTGTTCATGTGGCAAATGGAATCAATTTAGAATACCATACTCTCATGCTCAAAAGGTAGGTGCTGCATATAGGCTTAACGCTGCATCAATGATTAAGAAATATTATGTTTTAATGCCATACCGAATGACATATTCTGATTCTTTCCAACCGATAATGGCGGAAGTCTATTGGGATATTTCAATTTTCAATTGGTCCACGATGATACTCTTCTTACATCAACTCATCCGGGTCGACGCCAAAGTACCCGAATACCTAATGAAATGGTTTGGACACAAGCTCGTGCACGATAACAAATTCACAGTCAATCACAATGAAACCAAGGTCCTTCGAGCCAAAGTAATGTCCAAAGGCAGGGTCGTACATGACAAAATAATGTACCAAATACTTGAATACCCATTTTTATGTAACTTTTTAGTGTATTATTTTTAATTCTTTTAAATTGTCATAAAGTCAATTATTTTTATTTTATAATAAATTAATCATAATTAGCTTGAAATAATAAAATAAGATTTAAATATATTATTAAAATAAAAATTTGAAAAAAACAAATTAAAAAAAAATTAGAAAAAAAAAAGGGATTCGCTACCCCAGGCAACGACCAAGTGGGTCATTGGCTCAACTCGCAACCGCCGGTCGCGAGCTGGGTCAGTGACTCTTATTTTAAAAAGATAAAATAATGGTCGGTCTCGCGTTGGGCTCGCGATCGGCCATATTTTTGCAATGTGTACCGCGAACGCGGTACACATTCAATTTTTTTTAATATAATATTTATATAAATGGGCCTTTTTCTTACTCCCTAAATATGATGATGACAAAGTTAAATTTAAAAAATCTTTTTTTTTTCAAAATTATTTACTCCATTTTGGTCCATTAATTTTTTAATTTTTATATTTAACTATAGATAGTTTTACTACTTCAAGACATAACATCTATAATTAAAATTTTAAGTTTATATCAGAATAATTAAACGGGTAATGGAACTCAAAAGGAGTGTATCCAAATATTTGTGAATTTGTATAAATACCAGGTAGTTATCACTGGACAAAGTTTCACTATCCCTGTGATCGAAAAAATCTATAAGTCATAACAAGATAACTAAAATATTAATCTTGTATAAACATTTTCACTTGATGGTCCCTTTTCTTTTGGGTATTAAATTTATGAACTTCTATTTATTGTAAAAAGGTTGATAATTTACTTTTTAACTTTTGTACACTTTAGATAGGGTTTTAAAATTACATAATTAATTATCCTTACGATATTTAATTTTTATTCCCCTATTAGTTGATGATAAAACCACCATAATTTATATAAAAATATTGATAATATTACTTATTTTGGTTTTCTATTATCTTCTGTTGAACTGTTAAATTTTATATTAATTCTCTATTTAATATTTACTTTCATCCTTATATTTGTCCCAAAAAATCACCATTTAAATTGGTCAATATTTCAAAGTGGTCTCATTTTTTAAATTCGATTTTTGTTCTTCATTTAAAATTGGGCACATTGAAAAACATAGAAATTAGCCTTTTTGTTTTCTTTTAAAATTTTATTTCTTATATCAATTATCTCTAAAGTACTTTTGTGATATATTTCTTGTAATATTTCTTTTTCCTTAAACTTTGATTTTATTCTATTTCATTTTCTAGCTTTTACCGTCATGTAGAAGGTGTATTATGTTAGAGAAGGAAACAATATGACATGTTTAAGTATCACGTAATGTAACGTAAAGAAGTTCAGATTTTATTCGAGCACAACGGAGTGCCTATAATAATCTCTTGACACTAGAAAAAATTTAACATTTAACCATGGCTAATTTTCATAGTTAAAAAAAATAACCATAGTGAATAGTCATTCACCACGGTCATACAACGGTTATTGATCATGGTATTTGCGAGTGTGGCTAAAATATTTGTCATGGCTTAACATTTGTTATGGCTCATAACCATGGAAAAAAGAGTTTTCATGGTGGATAATCTGGGTTTTTGTAATGGTTTTTGTATAATGTATAACCATGGTTAATAATAACTATTTACCATGGTTTTAGTCCGTAGCCAATAAATATGTAGCCAATAGTGAATTTTCTTCTAGTGTGATGTACTCTCAATTATAGTTTCTTCACATTTTCAAGAGAAAATGAAATCAATAAATTTACACAAGTTCTTTCAAATTTTTATTTTTCTTTTGTAGTATTTTATGGTTTTATTGTTATGAGGTATTTTTTTCACTCTATAACAAAATGAATTAAATCTCAATATAAATATGTAACTATAATGAATAAGAGTAAATACTATAATGTGAAACCACTAATTAACAAGACTAAATACTATGATATGAAAGTATTTAATATGGATCAATTAGGCCATGGTATTATATAATCATTCCTTTGAAAAAATTATATGATAAGGTTAATTTAGACAAATTAAAAAAAGAAAGAAACCATTAGAGGGAACGATGCTTTTATAGATACATATAGATATGGAATATAGGTATAGATTATAACAATATAAAGAGTGTACTATACAAGACACTTTAAAATCTTATAAGCTCTATCATCTAATTTATTCAAATATTTTAAAAGTTTATTTTTGATTAAAATAGAATTCAAAATTTTTAGGCTTTTAAAACATCTTACAAAATGTACACTAAGAAAAAAGAGCGAGAATTGGCACGGATTATTATGACCATTCCAAATTCCGATCCAATTTCGAACGATCACAGGAACTGTTGTAAATCGGTAACCCATTACTGACGTCACATTCGTGTTGTGTGGAATCCTAACGTGTTGGAACGGTAAGGCCATTCCTCATACTTTGCCAAATAATCGTTCCAAATGGGAAACATAAATATTTTGTACTACTATTTGTAACACATATATGCTTCTTGGAACAGTAAGTGGACGTAAAACACATACTGCTCCGAATCTCGTCCCTACTACTGGTACAAATTGGAACCAGGGATGACCATTCCAAAATGTAGTGCTAAATGAGATTGTTTTTGGCCTAATAAAAACGTTGTAATACAATGACCATTCCTAATTATGATACTTACCATAAACTAAGTTAGGGCTGCAACTACTATCCCAAAATGTGTTACACTTAGGAACGGTTTGTGTACATAAGAGATTCTGTACTATAATTTTCATTCTAAATACACTACAACGACTACATTTTAACAAATAGATCCATGTTCCTATTGTCGCTCAAGTACCCGTTCCTAATGCTGATTCAATGACTAGTTTTAGAGTTCTAATTACTATTCCAATGCCCGTTCAAATATTTCATATATATGCCCCATTCATTTTTTTTCTTCTCACTTTCTCTCCATTTCATTTCTTCTCACTCTCTCTCTCTTCTATTTTTATACATAGAAACGAAATATCAATAATCTCTATTAAATTTGCATTGATCTTTGAAGTTGTTTTGTTCAGGTGACAACTTGAAACCCTTTCTGGTCGATTAAAATGCATGTAGTTAATTAATGGTTGTATATATATAAATATGTTCTTCTTATTTAATTACTATTGTGAATTGCATATGTAGGACTAATCATGTTAAGACAGTTGAGGAGATGGATGTATGATTCGGACCTGCTAGGTGTGAAGCCGAAGTTTGAGGATGGTGTTACTGCATTTCATGAACGGGCCAAGTCTCAGCGTGCATATATGCCGGAGTATTATAATTGGACTTTGCATTGCGAGGAGATGGTGCAGGAATACTTTGATGTAGTGATTGCGACCCCTGTTCTGCAGCAGCAAACGCCAGCCATTTAGGAGGAGGGTAGTACGCATTGGGGTGATGAGGCACAGATGGATTGAGCGCAGAAGATGGTTTTTGATGCCGCCGAGCCGTCTTTATGGTCTTCTCATAACCAGGAGGGTGTGCCTGATGATGGTACTAGGCATTGTTCTTCTGATGCTGGGCCTAGTTCATATTATGATGAGGGGCCTCATGATTATGTATCTGGGTTATTAGACCGTTTTTTTATGTAGTGCATACTGCCTGCCAACAATTGCGGAATGGTAACACCTAATCTCAGTTGGTGTCAATTGCTAGTTTGGTAAATATCAAGACCGAGGGGGATTTTTCGAACGAACATATGATCAACTGTGCTAGTGGGCTGATCATATAATGCTCGACGATCAGACTCTCCCCCGATTAATACAGTACGAAGAATTGATAAGAGATTTGGGTTTACCAGTTGAGAAGATTGATGCATGTAAAAATGGCTGCATGCTTTATTGGAAGGACGACATTGATGTAGAACATTGCAAGTTTTGTGGAGACGCTACAAGCCGCCATGGAGAGAAATACTAGACGCAAGAAGTCTCCTATGCCATTCTTAGGTACCTGCTACTTACCCCTCTGCTGCAGGGGTTGTATGCATTGGAAGCGACTGTCGAGCACATAACGTGGCACACCAACCATCAAACAGAGGCGGGATCCATGTGTCATCCATCCGATGCAGAGGCTTGGAGGCATTTTGACCAGACTGAAGAGACAAGCGAATCTTCCTGGGAGCGCAGCGGAAGCAAGAGAATCGAAAATTTCATAAATTTAAAACAATAATCACCAAATCCCAAGGGGTGTACCCTTGGGTGCTCAACCGGGTGTTCAATGTAGGATGTGATAATATTAACAACATATATTACACATAGAGCATATACATAGAATAGGATACTACATAAGCGTAAAACCGAAATTAACTTTGTAGTTATGTTGCTTGCACGGCTACGAGCGTTGTTCCTCTCCAGAAATGCTCACCAAGTTCAAACGTATGAACTCTCTAGAGAAGTCCAGTCCACACCAAGAGAGATCACGTTTCTCTTGCTAGAGAAAAATGGATCTAGAGGATACTATTCAAGAAACTAGAACACTATTGTATTAGTGTCTTTTCTTGAACTAGCTTTGTTCTTCAAAATGATCCAAGATCGAATGAAGAACAAAGGAATAGTATAAAAGTAGGGAGGGGGCCGAAAATTAGAGAGAAAATGTGAGGTGTGTTTTCTTCTTCTTTGTAGAAAAAGATGAAAATGTTATTCTGTTGCTTTGATGATAGTATATACTTATATATATACTAAATTAATGTGATTATTGAAATGTGTCTAGGTTCATCCAAGGATGTCTAGATACATCCCAATCAATCCCACTAGTTCATCAATCAAGCCTACAATCTTATAAGATATGATTTAATCATACCAAATGAGAGAGACTAGATTGGAATTGATTTGTCCCTTACCAAAAGGGACAAGTCAACCTCACCAAGGCCATGTATGGCCGAATTTGACTTCTTCCAAAGTCTAACTTCTTCTCATTCCAAAAGTGGAATTCCAACTAGCTTAAGTTCTTCTTTTCATTCGGCCCAACTAGTTTAGAAAGAAGTCCAACTTCTTATCATTCCAAAAGTGGAATTAACACACCTCTTCGACTAAATTTTAATGGACCAGGTTTTATTGTAATCCAATTACAAGGAGCCCAAAATTAAATCCCATCTAATTCAAGGTCCATTTAAATAATATCCATTGATCTTTTAATCCAATTAAAAGACCTAATTTTCCGACTCTCTACATTAACCGATAAATTCCATTTACTGATTAAATGAGCGCCTGATACAATATCGGCTTGTCCATCCAATGGACAATCCCTTGAGTAATCCAATTACTCATTATCCTCTAAAAATCGACTCCAAGAAAATTTCTTCACCTCCTCGGTGATTTGTGTGTGACCCTTTAGGTTCACCCTCAGCTAGACTTGGGCTCGTGTCCAACAGGAGCCTGCTAACATGGGTGACCTTCTAGAAACGGTCTATGGTACTAGAGACTAGGTGAATGTTACGTGAACATTTAGGCATCGAGTCTGTACGGGTACAGTGCTTCGGTCTACCGTCTCCCGGCCTTTGTCTAGGGTATGAAATTGGGTGTCAGTTTCCATCCTTGACTAGGCATCTATGCTTAATACTCGAGACTACGCATGCTTTATTGCATCGATACAGGAAACCATTTCCTGTTCGACCAATCACTGTTGCCACAGATTTAAGCAGCATGAACGTGTCTCCGAGTGCATAGGAGATACCTCTATCACATACTGACAGGGGATGGATCCTATTCTTGAAACCTACCGTCCTTGCTACACATTTTGACTGCACTGAACAAGGCTTAGAATGATCATCTTACAGAATGACCACCTCTCGCCAGATCCAAGATACAGCCGTCGTGTGCACGTGACTGCCATGGTTCCTCAAGTGTGAGGACTACTCCCGTACTATCAGAACCGGAGAAATCCAATCATATTGACTAAGCCTCCCAGGCTTCGATATGATGATCCTCGCGAGTTAGTTCAGTTGGCTCGACCCCAGTCGACCACCCAGCAAGATTGTTGAAGTATCTCACGCCTCTCGCCGATGAAACACGATACTCATGCAATGAACATGACTCTTGCTGCAAGTGTCTATAGGACTCTCAATGCCCTGTCTCGAGGTCCTCAACTTGGAGCATTTCAGACCCAAACCTATTGGCTTTCTGGTCACCTATTCTAATAATCTCCCACTTGACGTAAAGCCAATCACCCATTGACCACAAACCCATCTTATCCAGATGCTGAGTATGGGCAACTTGCAGCACAGGATCTTCTATGTTTTCTGCCTAGCTAACTTGGTCCATTCGAATGTCACCTCTGCTAACCATCTCTCTAAGCAGATGGTAGCATCTATGAATATGCTTGGATCGGTGATGAGATCTCGGTTCCTTTGCTTGCGCTATTGCCCCATTATTATCGCAAAAGATAACTACTGGCTCAGCGATGCTAGGCACTACATCCAACTCTTGGATGTAGCTCTTCATCCAAACCGCCTCCTTAGCAGCTTCCGAAGCTGCTATGTATTCAGACTCTGTAGTGGAGTCCGTCGTGGTAGCCTGCTTGGAACTCTTCCAAGCAACCACGCTACCATTCAATCTGAACACAAAACCGGAGTGAGACATGGCATCATCATCATCCGACTGGAAGCTAGCGTCGTTGTTGTATTCTAGTATCAATTCTCCACCATCATAGATAAAGAACATGTCCTTAGTCATTTTAGGTACTTGAGGATAGTATTGACTGCACTCCAGTGTGCCTCCCCAGCACATGCCTGATATCGGCTCATTACACTCAAAGCGAAAGCCACATCAGGTCTAGTGCACTGGACAACATACTGAATGTTGCCTACGGCTGAAGCATAGGGGATGTCCAACATCCGTTTAAGTCCAACATCCGTTTAAGCTCCTCGCCAGTCTTAGGAGACTGCTTCTTGGACAGCTTAATTCCATGCCTCATAGGAAAGAATTCTCGTAGTGAGTTCTCTATCTTGAATCTCTTCAAGACCTTCTCAATATACGAGGACTAGGCCATTCCTAACATCCTTTTAGATCTATCTCTGTAGATCTTGATTCCAAGGATGTAGGATGCCTCGCCCATATCCTTCATGAAAAATTGCATTGACAACCAAGCTTTAGTGGTTCCCAACATCTTTGCATCATTCCCAATGAGCAAGATGCCATCCACATAAAGCACTAGGAACGCAACAGAGCTCCCACTGATCTTCTTGTATACACAAGGATCGGAGTCGTACTTCATAACCTTTACCGATGATCACTCACGGTATGGTAATGTTTACCTGATAAGGTACAAGTCTGAAGCCTTTGGAAGGTTTAAGGAATACAGACTTGAAGTAGAGAACCAAACTGGTCGAAAGATCAAAGCCCTTCGGTCGGACCGAGGTGGAGAGTATTTGAGTGGTGAGTTAACTGATTAACTAAAAGAGAATGGGATTCTCTCTCAGTGGACCCCTCCTGGAACACAACAGCTTAATGGTGTGTCTGAAAGGAGGAATCGGATCTTGTTGGATATGATCCGATCCATGATGATTTTTACCGAACTCCCCCTTTCCTTCTGGGGATATGCTCTTGAGACGGCGGCCAAAGTTTTGAACTTGGCGTCATCTAAGAAGATATCCCAAATGCCATATGAGATATGGCATGGCAAGTCTGCCTCCTACAAATACTTGAAAGTATGGGGTTACCCCGCATATCTCAAGAGATTAGTAGGAGATAAACTGGACTCGAGGTCTAGTTTATGCAGGTTCATCGGCTATCCGAAAGAAACTGCGGGGTATTATTTCTATGATCCCTCCGAGCAAAAGGTTTTTGTCTCGTGAAACGCAGTATTCTTGGAAAAGGGTTTTTCCATCGGATAGTCGACGCGATGAGGTACATCCTGAGGAATCAAGTGAGGTACCCCATGAGGCGGCAGTGACATCTAAGCCGGTAGTTCCCACTGATAATGTTCCAGTCCTCCGTAGGTCGGCCAGAGTATCCCATGCACCTGATAGGTATGGATTTTTGGGCCTGACCGGTCAGTTGGATAATGATCCAAAGATGTATGGAGAAGCAATGTCGGATATTGATTCGGATAAGTGGCTTGAGGCCATGAAATCTGAGATGGACTCGATGGGTACAAACCAGGTTTGGACCCTAGTGGACCCACCCAAAGGGGTAAAACCCGTAGGGTGTAAATGGGTCTACAAACGTAAGCTTGGAGCTGACGGGGAGGTTACAACCTTCAAAGCCAGGCTTGTGGCGAAGGGTTACACTCAGCGACCCGGGTCGACTCTGAGGAAACCTACTCACCCGTAGCAATGGCTAAGTCCATTCGGATACTGCTTGCCATAACAGCATGGTATGACTATAAAACATGGCAGATGGACGTGAAAACGGCCTTCCTCAACGGTATGACTATAAAACATGGCAGATGGACGAAGAGATCTATATGGATCAGCCGGACGGTTTCACATCTGTTGGAGAAGAGCAGAAGGTTTGTTGTCTCCAAAGGTCCATCTATGGCTTCAAACAAGCTTCCCAAAGCTGGAACATACGTTTTGATGAAGTCATACGGGGATATGATTTCATCAAGAACGAGTCCGATCCTTGTGTATACAAGAAGATCAGAGGGAGCTCGGTTGCGTTTCTAGTGCTTTACGTGGATGACATATTGCTTATTCGGAGTGATGCTAAGATGTTGGGTACCACTAAAGCTTGGTTGTCAATGCAATTCTCCATGAAGGATATGGGTGATGCATCCTACATCCTTGGCATCAAGATCTACAGGGATAGATCTAGAAGGATGTTAGGAATGGCCCAATCCTCGTATATTGAAAAAGTCTTGAATAGATTCAAGATGGAGAACTCAAAAGGAGGATTCCTTCGTATGAGGCATGGAATTAAGTTATCCAAGAAGCAGTCTCCTAAAACTGATGAGGAGCTTAAACGGATGTTGGACATCCCCTATGCTTCAGCCGTAGGCAGCATACAGTATGTTGTTCAGTGCACTAGACCTGATGTGGCTTTCGCTTTGAGCGTAACTAGTCGATATCAGTCGTGTGCTGGGGAGGCACACTGGAGTGCGGTCAAGACTATCCTCAAGTACCTGAAAAGGACTAAGGCTCTTGATCTACGGTGGTGGAGAGTTGATATTGGAAGGCTATAGCGACGCTAGCTTCCAGTCGGATGACGATGATAACAAGTCTCAGTCTGGTTTTGTATTTGGGCTAAATGGTGGCATGGTTACTTGGAAGGGTTCCAAGTAGGCTACCACGGCGGACTCCACTACAGATGCTGGATGTTAGAATAGGTGACCAGAAAGTCAATGGTATTGGCTGTTCTGAGAACCATTCGTCAATCTGTGAACAAGTAATATTATGTTAATGAATGCAGTAAGGATTCATAGGCATGAGTTTGTTGTACTTACTGCTTGCATCGTTACGATGTCACAACAAACGCCCACAGACTGAAATAACATTTCGGGAAATTGGAACTACGCTTGGAGGTAGGTTCATGAAATCAGTTTCGCCGAATTAGTCTGAAATACTCCAAGTCAAAGGAATCTCGAGACAGGGCATCGAGAATCCATTTGAGACTTGCACTAAGCATCTGCTGTCGTGTTTCATCGACGGGTGACGAGGATCGTCTAAGCAGTGTTAGTGGGTCGGCCTGCTGGGGAGCGGCCGACTGAGGTGACTCGCGGGAATCGTCATATAGAAGCTACTCGGGCTTGGTCGGTATGACTCGTATTCCCGGTTCCGATAGTACGGGATTAGTCCTCGGACTTGAGGATCACGGCAGTCCCCTACATACTAAGGCTGTATCTTGGATCTGGTGAAATTTGACCGATTATATCACATGGTCATCATAAGCCTCGTCCAGTGCAGTCGGAGTATGTAAGAACGGTGAATTCCAAGATAGGATCTGTCCCCTGTCAAAGGATATGACAGCAAGATCTCCTATGCGCTCGGAGATGGTTTAGACTCACAAAGTCTATGGCCATAGCACTTGATGTAGTGGGAAAGGATTTCCTACGTCGAGTTAAACCTATCTCGAGCATTATGCATAGTTGCCTAGTCAACGATGGGAACCGACCCCTAGACTAAAGGCCGGGAGACAGGCGACAGTAGGACCGTACCCGTACGTATCGAGCGTCGGTAGGACCGCACCTGCGTATAACTCGGAGCCTAAATGTTCACACCATAAATTCACCTAGTCTCTAGTGCCATGGACCGTTGCTAGATGGCCACCCATGGTAACGGACTACTTTAGTTATGAAATAATGAAAAGTAGGTCCAAGTCTAGCTGAAAGGTGAACCTAAAGAGTCACACCCGCTACACCAAATGAAAGGGAATTAATTTGGAATTAATTCCGGGAGAAGGTTTAATTTAATGGAATTAAATTATACTTCTTGGAGATACAAGCCTCGATGTATTATTTGGAATAATCGGGCTTGAGTTCATAAATTAGATTTATGAATTTTACAAAGCATGGGCTTTCCTTTTAATTAGATTAAAAGGGTGAATTAATTAATTAATGGGCTTGGTATTAAATAGGATTTAATATAAAGTCCATGGACTATTTAATTTGGAATTAAATAAAGTCCATTCCATTAATTAATTAATGGGCTTAGTATATTAAATAGGATTTAATATAAAGTCCATGGGACTATTTAATTTAGAATTAAATAATCCCATTCTATGGAATTAATTAATGGGCTTGGTATTAAATAGGATTTAATATAAAGTCCATGGACTATTTAATTTGGAATTAAATAAAGTCCATTCCATTAATTAATGGGCTTAGTATATTAAATAGGATTTTAATATAAAGTCCATGGGAATATTTAATTTAGAATTAAATAGGCCCATTCCATAAAGCCCATCAAAATGGATGGACAAGATTTGATCTAGAGAATGATGAGATGAAGGGCCATGATTAATTTGACTTAATCAAAGCCTAATTTGACTAGGATTTGACTAGGTCAAAATCCTAGTCAAAGTGTGTCTCTTTGGAAGAGTTTGAGAAGGAATAGGAATTCCATCTTCTATAAATACTTAAAAAACACACACTTACACCTAGTATTCTCTACAACTCTCATCTCTCATCACTCTCAAGATTTTCGTCCATCCCCTCTTCTTTTCTCCAAGATTTCTATTTTGTTCTTCTTGATTTATTCAAGGTAGAACATAAGAGACGCCGGTTGCGTTAATTGATAGCGTGTACCGATGTCTCTTCTCCCCAAATTACTTCTTGCTAGCACAAGGGTTGTTTGCTTTCCGGTGGAGCGAGTGAGATGATTTAGAGGGTCTCTTATTTGAGATCTTGGTGCAAAACGGGGAACAATGCGTGTAGCCGAAACGAAGACAAAACTACAACCGGGTAGGTTCTTTAATTTCGTTTTTCCGGTTTCAATTCTATGGCCTCCATGTTGTGTTTTATTGAACATGAGATACACCGAACGCCCGGGAGAATCAAGGGCACACCCCTTGATTCGTTTATGTATATTATGCATGATTTAAATTCGATTTAATTATGCTTTGTAATTTTATTACGCATTCTTTCGCGCTTCCGCTATACGCGTTAATCTCCCGGGCCGATCCACCGATTTCTTTCAGTGGTATCAGAGCCCGGTTCGGTGTATAGGCCTAGAATTCTATGTGCTATGTGCGTTTAAGCATGATAAACGTATTTTAATTTACGTTTATAGCATGTTTATCGTATATAATTATTGGTGTTTAATTTTGCATGGGATTTTGGATCTTGGTTTTCTTGAATGTGTTTATACATGTTCTAGGGTTTAATTTATCTTGTGGTTCAGAAAAATTGCATGAAAAATCGAAAAGGAGTGAAAAACGGCGAACCGGCAGCAGCAGCACGCTGGCCGCGCGCACAGGGGCGCGGCCGGGCGCGCGTGCAGGCAGGGGCCTGCGCGCGCCCGGCCAGCGCGCCCAGCGTGCGCGGACAGCGCGCGCGCTGTGCCGGCCGCGCGCGCGGCCGCGCGCGCGCAGGCATGGGCGCCTGCGCGCGTGCGCGCGCGCGCGCAAGCGCTAGGCGCAGGCGCGCGCTGGGCGCGCCGCACGGCATGCGCTGGGCGCGCGCGCTGTGCGCGCAGGCAGAGGAGCCTGCGCGCGCGCGCGCGCGTCTGGCCGGCCGGCTGTGCCGTTTTCCGTTTCCCTCCCGTTTTTGGCTCGTTTTTCAAAACTGTTTTTACTGTATTATTTTTATGATATTTTCTGAATTATTCTGAACCCGTTGACTTAGAATATTTATTTTTTGAGATTTGGAATTTTCTAAAATAAATATTGCTTGGTTGATGAGGAAAGGGTTTCCTAACAAGATTTAATTTTTGCAATGGTTGCACCAATGATCAAAATTCATATGTGAAATTTCGCAATAATTTCTGCGTTTTATGATGTTGGACATCATGGTTATTTTATGGCTTGAGTATGAGTAGATCTTGACATGTATTAATATTACACGAATGTTGGATTTTGGAATTCTTGAATAAATGGGCATATTCTTGAATTGTTGATTTTTGTGTTTCAGAAAATTTGATTTTTCTGTATAATTCTGGGAATTTTTCTGAATTAATTAACTTGGGGCATTTTAATTTTGGTTGAGATTTTATATTTCATAGAATTAATATTGCCTTGTTAATTATGGAAAAGGTTTTTCCAACAAAAATCGTTGTGCATAGGTTGCACTATTATCCAATGTTTGGTGTGGATATTTTACATGTAGTTTCTGCATTTATTTTTATGGTATGGATTATCATGGATGTTGGTATAGCATGTTTTACGTGGGATATGTATTTGTGCTATTTGTGTTAATTGATTTGACAAAGGATGATCACAAAGCCCCTAGACCGCATGTATGGTTTATTTACATTTATTTGTTGGGTTGTGGCCTGTGAGCCTCTTTATTTTCCTCTCTGTCTCTCTTCTAGTGCCTTGGAATAATAAGGCTTTCTCTCTCCCTCCTAATGTACTCCCCCCAAATGTTTAATTGGGGTTTCTTATTTTATGATGTAATGAGAGTAGAATTAGTGGTGAGGTTTTATTTTTTTGTAAATAAAAGCTGCAAGAGAAGACAAGCCCAAGGTGTAGGAGGCCCATGGAGGTTGCCATCAGATGGCCCACGGAGGATCCATGGAGAAGAAGCCCGGTGTAGGCCCAAGATGGAGAGCCCAAGAAGATAAAGAGGACTTACAAGGCCCATTGCATGTAATGGGTTATTAAAACTTGTAATAGTGTAGGGCCTACCCTTAGATTGACCATAGATCCACTGCGGGCTCAGTGGGTCGCATAGGTTTGGGCTTGTGATCATCCTACAGGGGCGTGCTAGACTTTATTTTGCATGCGATGCGTATTTTATGCTTATGATTATTCTATATGCTTTATGTATGGTTACATTCACGCTTAGAATATTTCTGCCATAACGCACGCAATGCAATACTTAATATGTGATGAGGTCTCGTTCTATCAAAACTCTCACTTGGTTAAACCAAGTTAAATATAGACCCTTAATAAATGGACTAGGACTCTGGGAGTCTGTCCAAGCCTTCCATCCATGGCAAAAGTGAGGAAGATCTTTTAGGTCGATAGCGTGGTCTCACGAGTCGTGGCACGACTATCGTGCTTAAAAGAAGCTGCACTTTGTCATGAACGATGAGTAGACTACTGTTACCTGTCTCACGAGTCGTGGAGGTAGCAGTGAGTTTATGAATCGGTTGATTGGGTCGGGTCTAACGCCCGAATAACGTGATTCGCTTGGAGTCCTCGGGATCACGTGAAAGGGTGAGGCAATTATCTTGGGAATCTCGTGGAACGAGAATGGTATGGAATACCTCCCACGGGTTCTTTTCCCATGCGAATCGTAAAAGCGGGGTATGGGGGAGATCGCTGTGGATCCCGAGCCCACTAGGAAAGGATTTCCCGAAAACAACGTTTGAGAGTGCCGTGTTTTCGTAGAAATAGTGGGAGAGGTTAAGGACTAAAGACCGAGACTTAACCAAAATATTACTTCATTCTGCTTATTATTTTCTGTTTCATATATGTTGTGAATGTCTAAGAATCCACCAAACACATCACTAAGAGGCTCATTAAAAAGGAACCAATTAGACGAATTGACTGCGAAATCTTAAGATGGTCTTAGATTTCCAGAACCTTAACTCACATACCGGAATGAGGACGTTCCTCAGCCCTTGCCGGAGGGGTCGACAACTAAGGCAACGCTTGGCGTTCAAAAGTTGAAGGATGACCACCGACAAGTAGGATATAATGATGTTGGCTCAAACTATGCTTCGTTTGCATCATGTCTATATGGTCTTGGACCAGCATGTGGGGTAAAATGCAACGAAGGCATGTTTGGAGCTAAGATGACGGAAGGGATGTCGGTACAAAGAACATGGAGTGATGATGCAATCCCTAGTGGAGAAGCTCAAAAGACCTCCACGTCAGTCTTAGAGACGTACATTGACATGATCCTTCAGTCTCTTCCTTCCTCCTACGAACCATTAATTATCAACATGAATGAGCTTAGAAAAGATCTTCATAGGTTGGTAATTATGTCGGTCTAGTACGAGGCAACGATTGCAAAATCTGCGCCGTTGGTACTAGTAGGAGAGGCTTCAACCTCCATAGCGAAAGGCAAGGGTGCCAGACGCTAAAAGAGGAAGAAGGGTAAGGTAACATCAACTATTGCAGCACTTCAAGTGTTGTTCCTTTACAACACAAGGTGGAGGTAAAGGAAAGAGCAAAAGGTTCAAGCAGTCAATAGATTCTAAGAACGTAAGCATTTACTGTCGTAAAAAGGGCCATTGGAAAGGGGAGTATTCTAAACCCCTCTCCAATGTAGGTAAAATTTGATATTGAGTATTGACATGATCACTTTTACTCTATTTGGTATTTGATACCATTCCTATCACTAATCTGCGGGTGGTTTGCAGAAAGTGAATAAGGACTTAAAAAGCCAAGAACAGTTCTAGGATTCAACAATGGCAAGGTCCATTGATGAAAAGGACTAGAGACTTGTTAGGCCCATAATCGTGATCATGTTAGGGTAATATAGGAATTACGTAACCTAGCTTGATCAAAAGTATGTCTCTTTGTTGGACAAAGGTTTTATTACATACATATTTGATCAAACAAAATTATTGAATATTGATTCATGTTTGCTAGTGTTTGTACGTAAATTCCTAAAATACCATCCTATAAAAGGTTTATGGATACTCAAAATTCAAATTATTTAAATGGATTAATCAAGACCAACTTACAGATTTGGCATCTACAACAGCTAGGACGTTTCTTCTTATTAAAAGATAAGTAAATTGGAAAGTTCGATGAATCTAGAAATAGATGATTCGAATCGACTAAATTTACAAGTCTTTTATGAAGAAGAAAGTCCGAAAGCTCTTTGTTGGACAAAGTATGCTTGCCAAATAGTCTATTGGAAGGGAGCCAATAAGACAACTGTAGGTTACTAATACACAAGACCATAAGAGGGTTCAAAAGTCTAAAGGTCCCATAGGAGGTTTGGGAATTAGACTTAAGGAGGTGAACCATAAATGGTCGCAAAATTAAACCTGTTTCGATAGGATCGAAAAGGCCGTGTATTTAGTGGGAGCTCTTGAGCATCCAGTTGAGAATGGAATTCTCAATGAAACATTTCCTATAAAGGCCAAGTATGACGGTCTCTGATAAAGGGAACGATCGAATCTCGTTGGACGAAGATCGATCGAAGTTTCGCCCAATTACCTTAGCCCGTGTAGACGTAGACTCAAAATTGCCAATGTAAGGAACGTGGCACATTTTGCTAGGAGTCACGCACAAGGAGCCATGGTTTGGCAAGCCTGTGTCCCGACAAAGTCCGTGAGCATGTAGAAGGATCCTACATACGTCAAGGGACTAGTGGGAGACAAATTAGACTCGGTGTCTAATTTGTACAAGTTTATGACAGAATAATACTAACATTGCTTAGAATCGCATTTCTTAAATTGATCATATTCCAAGTCCCCTTAAGAACGAACCCGAATGTCGTAAGAGGTACGAGTGATCGGGATATGTTCGGTCAAATTTGGATAGTAATCCAAATGACCTGCGGAACGTGATGTTGGACATCGTAGTAGGATTTATGGAGAGGAGCCATAGAATCCGCTAGGAAATTCAAACAAGGTTTGAAACACCGCATAACTGGAATATTCGTTTTGACGAGCTCATACGGAGCATGACTCGGTCTTAAACGACGTAGGTGATCAGTGGGAGTAGAAATGGCGTTCCAAGTGTTTAAGTGTGTAATGTCTTGATTCATGGATGAATTCAAAGCATTAGGAATCACTAAAACACAAACCGTAACTCACGAAAATTCTCCATGACATTTTAGGGATCCCACATACATTTCATGAATTGAGCTTTTCAAAGACTCAGTCATGGTGGACTGATGAGAAAAACTCATATATGTAGAGAGACAAGTTGTTCAAGACTCAGTCATAGTAAGACTGATGAGAAAACTTGGATACTATGCATAAAGCATCAAGCCATTCAAGACTTAGTCACGGTGGACTAATGAGAAGGCTTGGATGTTGAGTATCCCCTACGTCTCAACCCTAGGCAAACATATGATATGTTTACTCGGTGCATAGGAACCGATGTTGAGAGTGCTTCTAGCATGGCTCAACATAAATCGGTAATGCACTGAGGGGTTGAAGACAGCAATCAAGAACGATCCTTAGTACCTGAATAAGGACTAAAGATGTGTTCATGATGCACTGTCTGTTGAGAGTTGTTTTGGAAGGCTAGAGCGATACTAGCTTCCAGAGCATAAGTGAAAACCAGTTAGTCTCAAAGGTATGCACAGTCAGGCCCAATGACGAGTGCATCGGATAGTGGTCACTGATGAAGACCGCGTCCATAGGATGGACGTGGCGCCTAGCACGACCAAGCCATGTTTGCCTAAATGGCAGGCAACTTGGCTATGGAGTATTGGCACGAGATCTCATCACAAGATCCACGAAAATATTCTTAGACAACCACCATCTCTAAGAGGCAATGGTGGATAGAGGTAACACGGTTAGACCGTATTGCTTCGCAAGGAAATATAAGCGGACCCACAATACCTTAGTCGGTATCGTAGATTACTCATACTCAGAGGATTCTGAACAAAGTGGGTAATTGACTTATTGGTCAAGTGGGAGATTGTTAGAATAGGTGACCAGAAAGTCAATGGTATTGGCTGTTCTGAGAACCATTCGTCAATCTGTGAACAAGTAATATTATGTTAATGAATGCAGTAAGGATTCATAGGCATGAGTTTGTTGTACTTACTGCTTGCATCGTTACGATGTCACAACAAACGCCCACAGACTGAAATAACATTTCGGGAAATTGGAACTACGCTTGGAGGTAGGTTCATGAAATCAGTTTCGCCGAATTAGTCTGAAATACTCCAAGTCAAAGGAATCTCGAGACAGGGCATCGAGAATCCATTTGAGACTTGCACTAAGCATCTGCTGTCGTGTTTCATCGACGGGTGACGAGGATCGTCTAAGCAGTGTTAGTGGGTCGGCCTGCTGGGGAGCGGCCGACTGAGGTGACTCGCGGGAATCGTCATATAGAAGCTACTCGGGCTTGGTCGGTATGACTCGTATTCCCGGTTCCGATAGTACGGGATTAGTCCTCGGACTTGAGGATCACGGCAGTCCCCTACATACTAAGGCTGTATCTTGGATCTGGTGAAATTTGACCGATTATATCACATGGTCATCATAAGCCTCGTCCAGTGCAGTCGGAGTATGTAAGAACGGTGAATTCCAAGATAGGATCTGTCCCCTGTCAAAGGATATGACAGCAAGATCTCCTATGCGCTCGGAGATGGTTTAGACTCACAAAGTCTATGGCCATAGCACTTGATGTAGTGGGAAAGGATTTCCTACGTCGAGTTAAACCTATCTCGAGCATTATGCATAGTTGCCTAGTCAACGATGGGAACCGACCCCTAGACTAAAGGCCGGGAGACAGGCGACAGTAGGACCGTACCCGTACGTATCGAGCGTCGGTAGGACCGCACCTGCGTATAACTCGGAGCCTAAATGTTCACACCATAAATTCACCTAGTCTCTAGTGCCATGGACCGTTGCTAGATGGCCACCCATGGTAACGGACTACTTTAGTTATGAAATAATGAAAAGTAGGTCCAAGTCTAGCTGAAAGGTGAACCTAAAGAGTCACACCCGCTACACCAAATGAAAGGGAATTAATTTGGAATTAATTCCGGGAGAAGGTTTAATTTTAATGGAATTAAATTATACTTCTTGGAGATACAAGCCTCGATGTATTATTTGGAATAATCGGGCTTGAGTTCATAAATTAGATTTATGAATTTTACAAAGCATGGGCTTTCCTTTTAATTAGATTAAAAGGGTGAATTAATTAATTAATGGGCTTGGTATTAAATAGGATTTAATATAAAGTCCATGGACTATTTAATTTGGAATTAAATAAAGTCCATTCCAATTAATTAATTAATGGGCTTAGTATATTAAATAGGATTTAATATAAAGTCCATGGGACTATTTAATTTAGAATTAAATAATCCCATTCTATGGAATTAATTAATGGGCTTGGTATTAAATAGGATTTAATATAAAGTCCATGGACTATTTAATTTGGAATTAAATAAAGTCCATTCCATTAATTAATGGGCTTAGTATATTAAATAGGATTTTAATATAAAGTCCATGGGAATATTTAATTTAGAATTAAATAGGCCCATTCCATAAAGCCCATCAAAATGGATGGACAAGATTTGATCTAGAGAATGATGAGATGAAGGGCCATGATTAATTTGACTTAATCAAAGCCTAATTTGACTAGGATTTGACTAGGTCAAAATCCTAGTCAAAGTGTGTCTCTTTGGAAGAGTTTGAGAAGGAATAGGAATTCCATCTTCTATAAATACTTAAAAAACACACACTTACACCTAGTATTCTCTACAACTCTCATCTCTCATCACTCTCAAGATTTTCGTCCATCCCCTCTTCTTTTCTCCAAGATTTCTATTTTGTTCTTCTTGATTTATTCAAGGTAGAACATAAGAGACGCCGGTTGCGTTAATTGATAGCGTGTACCGATGTCTCTTCTCCCCAAATTACTTCTTGCTAGCACAAGGGTTGTTTGCTTTCCGGTGGAGCGAGTGAGATGATTTAGAGGGTCTCTTATTTGAGATCTTGGTGCAAAACGGGGAACAATGCGTGTAGCCGAAACGAAGACAAAACTACAACCGGGTAGGTTCTTTAATTTCGTTTTTCCGGTTTCAATTCTATGGCCTCCATGTTGTGTTTTATTGAACATGAGATACACCGAACGCCCGGGAGAATCAAGGGCACACCCCTTGATTCGTTTATGTATATTATGCATGATTTAAATTCGATTTCATTATGCTTTGTAATTTTATTACGCATTCTTTCGCGCTTCCGCTATACGCGTTAATCTCCCGGGCCGATCCACCGATTTCTTTCACTGGATACATAGCAGCTTTAGAAGTTGCTAAGGAGACGGTTTGCTTCATGAGCTACATCCTAGGGTTGGGCGTAGTACCTAGCATTGCTAAGCCTGTAGTTGTCTTCTACGATAACAACGGGGCGATAGCGCTAGCAAAGAAACTGAGATCTCATCACGATCCAAGCATAATCTTAGACGCTACCATCTGCTTAGAGAGATGGATAGCAAGAGTGACGTTCGGTTGGACCGAGTCAGCTCCACAGAAAACATAGCAGATCCACTTGCTAAGCCCATGTCGCAAGTTGCCCATACTCACCATCTGGATAAGAGGTTCGAGGTCAATGGGTGATTGGCTTTAGGTCAAGTGGGAGATTGTTAGTGAAAGCCTAGGGTAGGCGTGTGGATCGTCCCAGGAGTAGCGCGAATGCGGAAGCGCGGTATAATTAAATTTCAAGAATTTAAACATGCATTAATATACAATAAAATAAATGTGTTCAAGGGGTGTTCCTCTGAAACTCCCGGGCGTTTGGTGTATCTCATGAATAATAAAACATATATATAAAATAATCATGGAAGGCCATAGGGTTTAAAAGGAAAAAGGGACGAAAACCATAAACCGGAACCCTACCGATTGTCGTTTTCGCCTTCTAACCGGTACTCGCGTTGTTCCCCGATTTTCTCCAAGATCTCATATAGGAGACCCTCTAATTCGTACACGCAATCCACCCACGTATCTTGATCTTTGTGCTAGTGAAAGAACAAGTGTATTTTTGGAGAGGACGGATCGATCAAACGTTATTGATTGACGACATCAATCCTCCTTAATGTTCAATTGTCAAACAAAAGAACAAGAAAAAGGTTTCTTGGAAGGAGGAGAGAGGCACGGCCGAGAGGGAGAGGGAGAGAGACGAGTGTGTGTGTGTGTGTGTGTGTTTCAAGATTCATCATCTCTTTCAAAGTGTATGCTTAGGAGTATTTATAGAGGAGGAATCCTATTCCTCTTCTAGTTTCCTACACTTTGAAGACTCCACCATGAGTAAGATTTGACCTAGTCAAATTCTAGCTTCTTTGGTCAAACCAATATTAGCCATTGATTCCTCCGTTTAATCTCAACCATTGATTTAATTCAATGGAATATTTAAATCCCATTTAAATACTCCAAAGTGCAATAAATAAATATATTTAATATAAGTATTTATTCCAAGCCCATTAAATTAATTTCCAATAAATCTAATTTATTAGATAAATCCCTTTTACCTAATAAAAGGAATTAATTCTTCCCAAGAAAAAAAGGACCCGATTAAATCCAATTTAATCGCTCTATTTCTCCGAATATTTAATTCCAAATTAAATACGTTATGTGTGCGGATTGTGTGTGACTCTTTAGGTTCACCTTTAGCTAGACTTGGTTGGATTTCTAGAATCCGCCCATCACCATGGCTGGCCGTCTAGCAACGGTCCATGGCACTAGAGTCTAGGTGAATACACGGGGATGAACATTTAGGCTCTACAGTCTATCCTTCCGTCTACGGTCTCACCACTTAGGATTTAGGGCACGGATTATGCAGATACCCATTTTGGACCTAAGTGTCGATCTGTCCTCTACTAAACGCCGCCTGGGAAACCTTCCCTTCTGTTGAGTTAATGTGGCCACAGATTTTGGGGACAAGACACAGAGCATTTGTGAGACACAACTGTCAACACCTTTTGACAGGAGACAGATCCTTTCTTGGAAACTGCTGTCACTTTGTACACCGGAGCTGCACTAGATATGGCTTATGACTACTCAAGTGCATCTTGGCAATCTCTCACCATATCTAAGATACAGCCCCGATGTACAGGTAAACTCAGCAATTCCTCAAGTCAAAGGACTTGACCTGTACCGTTTGAACCGGGAACACACGTCATACCTAACCGACCCTACTCAAGGTCCTCTGTAAGACGGTTCCTGCGAGTCACCTCAGTCAGCCGCTCCCCGGCAGGCCAACCCACTAGCATTGCTTAGACGACCCTCGTCACCCGTCGATGAAATACGACAACAGATGCTTAGTGCAAGTCTCAAGGGGAATCTCGGTACCCAATTTCGAGATTCCTGAACTTGGAGATTTCCATACTGATTCGGCGGAACTGATTTCATGGACCTACCTCCAAGCGTAGTCCCAGTCCCCGAAATGCGATTTCAGTCTGTGGGCTTTGTTTGCGTAGTGAACAGTTATAAAGCAGATAAAGTGAACACAAACAAAGTACATGCCAAATGAATTTCACTTCTTATTCATTAAGGATTTATTAAAACCTCGAAATTGTTCAGACATAGGTTACAATTCGCCTTACCAAGATTGGCTACATGGTCACCTATTCTAACAATCTCCCACTTGAGCTTAAAGCCAATCGCCCAAATGCCTAATCCCCATCTTCTCAAGATGTTGCGTATGAGCGCTCTGCGACATAGGCTTTGTCAGCGGATCTGGTGTGTTGTCTGCTGAGTTGACTCGGTCCATCCGAACGTCACCTCTTCCTACCATTTCTATCAGAAGGTCGTAGCGTCTAAGAATGTGTTTGGAACGGTGATGAGATCTCGGTTCCTTTGCTTGCGCTATTGCTCCGTTGTTATCACAAAAGATGACAACGAGCTCGGCGATGCTAGGCACCACAGCCAACTCTTGGATGTAGTTTCTCATCCAAACCGCTTCTTTGGCAGCTTCTGAAGCTGCTATGTATTCGGCCTCAGTGGTGGAATCAGCAGTGGTTGCTTTCTTGGAACTTAACCAAGCCACTACTCCTCCATTGAGCCTGAATACATAACCCGATTGAGACTTGGCATCATCGTCATCAGCCTGGAAGCTAGCATCACTAAAGCCTTCCAGGATCAGTTCTCCGTTGCCATAGACCAGGAGCATTTCCTTAGTCCTCTTTAGGTACTTAAGGATGCCCTTAACTGCATTCCAATGTTCCTCTCCTGCACAAGACTGATATCTGCTCGTTACACTCAAAGCGTAAGCAATGTCAAGTCTGGTGCAGTGGACTGCATGTTGGATGCTTCCTACGGTAGAAGCATAGGGGATGATTTTCATCTTTTCAAGTTCCTCATCAGTCTGCGGGGACTGTTTTTTGGATAACTTGATCCTATGCCTTATGGGAAGGAATCCTCGTTTGGAGTTGTCCATCCGAAACCTTTTCAGGACTTTCTCCATGTACGAGTTTTGGGTGAGTCCTAACATTCCTTTAGATCTGTCCCTGACAATCTGGATGCCTAGAATGTAGGAGGCTTCACCCAAATCCTTCATAGAAAACTGAGTTGATAACCACGCTTTTGTGTCACCCAACATTCTTACGTCATTCCCTATGAGTAGAATGTCATCCACATAAAGCACTACGAACACTATAGAGCTCCCACTGACCTTCTTGTATACACAAGGGTCGGATTCATTTTTGATGAAATCATAACCCCGTATTACTTCATCAAAGCGAATGTTCCAACTTCGGGATGCTTGTTTGAGGCCATAGATGGACTTCTGGAGACGACAAACCTTCTGTTTTTCTCCGGAGACCGTGAAAACCCTCCGGCTGATCCATGTAGATCTCTTCCTCAACGAAACCATTGAGGAAAGCCATTTTCACGTCCATCTGCCATATCTCATAGTCATACCATGCTGCTATGGCAAGCAGGATCCGAATGGACTTAGCCATTTCCCGGAGTCGATGTCAGACATCGCTTCCCCGTATGTCTTAGGATCCTTATCCAGTAGACTGGTCGTATTTAGAAAACCATATCTCACCGGAGGTCGACACTCTCTACCTGACCTATGGAGAATGGGAACGTCAGTGGTGACTGTGGGCGCTGACTGTATAGGAGCTGGCGGTTCAAGTGCCGAGGCTGGCCCTTCCTGAGGCCGTCCTTCATGCCTAGCATGCTGGACTTCTCGAGGTTGGTCAGCCCTTCGGGTATCTATCCTGAATTCTCTAAGTGAGGAATTCGCAGCTTCCACGGATGACTGGTTTCCATCACTTGATTCTTCAAGGATTAGTTCATCAGGTTGGATATCCTCTGGAAAGCCTTGTTCCAAGAACACTACGTTCCTTGAAACAAATACGTTTTGTTCCAAGGGGTCATAGAAGTAATAACCTGCAGTTTCTTCAGGGTATCCAACGAACCTACATAAGCTAGATTAGGATTTTAGCTTGTCTCCCACTAGCCTCTTGACGTATGCGGGGCTACCCCACACTTTCAAGTAGTTGTAGGACGCAGGCTTGCCGTGCCATATTTCATATGGCGTTTGGGTCAATACACTGGTTGGCGCCAAATTTAATAACTTGGCCACAATCTCCAATGCGTAGCCCCAAAAGGACAAGGGCAATTTGTTTAAAACGCATCATGAATCGAACCATGTCTAACAGGGTTCGATTCCTCCTTTCAGAGACCCCATTCAACTGTGGTGTCCCGGGAGGTGTCCATTCAGATATTATACCATTTTCTTTCAGATAATCAAGGAACTCAGTACTAAGGTACTCTCCGCCTCGGTCTGACCGTAGGACTTTAATTTTGCAGCCGGTTTGGTGCTCAACTTCAAGTCTGAATTCTTTAAACCTCTCAAGAGCTTTAGACTTGTAACTCATTAGGTAACCATACCGTGAATGATCATCGGCGAAGGTTATGAAGTAGGAGAACCCACCTGGGGCTTGCGTCCTTAGTGGTCTACATACGTCTGTATACACCAGGTCCAACAGACCTGTGGCAAGCCTGCTTTGTCCTACAAAGGGCCTCTTGGTCAATTTCCCTCTTAGACAGGATTCACAAGTTGGTAGCTCACTCAAGTCTCCTACCTCTAGGATCTTTGAGTCTATCAATCTCTTCATCCTGTCTTGGGATATGTGACCTAGCCTAGCGTGCCACAGTCGTGCGTCCCCGTTGTTATCTATTTTACGTTTGTGTTGAGCGTTGAGAACGAAGTCCGTTTGTTGTAAGATATAGAGCGCATTATTAAGCGTACCAAGCAGATGAGCAATTCCACACCTCATCAAATAAAAGCAATTTTTATTGATCATAAACTCATATCCACTATTGTTAACAACGAAATGAAAATGGTGTGTTTAATCATACTAGGTACATAATAAACTTGCTCTAACTCTATACTAATACGATCACTAACTACTAGAGTGGCGGATCCTACTGCTTCTGCCGAGATGGCCTTGCCATTCCCAAGCTTCAGGATCATATCCCAGCTACCCATTTTTCTGCTTCTTTTCAGCACCTGCAAATCATTGCAAATGTGAGCTCCACAGCCGGTATCTAATACCCAAGAGGCAGAGTTAGTAACCATATTAACCTCATTCACAAAGATACCTTGTTTGGAGAGGAGTTTGGGGCACTCCCTCTTCCAATGCCCTTTCTCACGGCAATTGATACATATATCATATGCCCTCGACTGTTGCTTGGAGTCAACCTTTCCTTTTCCTTTGCCTTTCCCCTCTTTGGCAATGGGAATGCTCCTAGTGTTTGTAGCTGCTTTGACGGCTTTTCCCTTTCCCTTCTTCCTTTTCCAACGTCCGGCACCCTTGCCTTTCATCTTGGAAGTCAAAGCATTTCCAAACAATACCAATGGCGTGGACTTTTTGGTCGTTGCCTCATATTGCACCAACATATTGATTAACTCATGAATACCCTTCTCAAGTGTGTTCATGTTATAGTTAACAACAAATTGGTCGAAGGAGGGTGGGAGAGACTGAAGGATCATATCTATGTACGTCTCGTTATCGAGGCCTGCCTTGAGGTCCTCGAGCTTTTCCACCAGGGTAAGCATTTTAAGCCCGTGCTCTTGTATACAGGATCCTTCGGTCATTTTAGTTCCAAAAAATGCCTTCATCGCGACATACCTAGTATGCCAGTCCGGGACTGCATAGCAATCCTTTAGGCAAGCCATAATGGAAGGGACATAGAGGCAAGTATGATGCTACGGACTTTCCGGTTATCCTTTATGCCAAGTCTCGAACATCTCACGTTCTTCTGGCATGGATCCTTCCGGCTAGGTCCTAGGGAACGGCTCGTCCATGACGTAGCCTTGGTTCTCGTAATCTAGGACTATCGTCAGATTGCGCAAGCAGTCGTTGTAATTTGTTCCATTAAAACTTGTTGGTCTCAAGTATGATCGATAAAGGGTTCTTAGATATTTTAAATCTACATTTAAAACAGAACTACGATTAGCAGAATTTTAAAAGACGGAAGTTTTGATAAATAATTAAACGCTTGGTCTTTAGTCATTTAATGCTCCCACTATCTATATGAAAACACAATACTCTCAAACGTCGTTTTTGGGAAACCTTTTTCTAGTGGGCTTGGGATCCACAACAAATTTTCCCATACCCCGCTTTTACAATTCGCATGGGAAGAATCCTGTGGGAGGTATGCCATACTATTCTCGTTCCACGAGATTCCCAAGATAACTGCCTCACCCTTTCACATGATCCCGAGGACTCCAAGCGAATCATGCTAATTGGGCGTTAGACCCGAGCCAATCGACCGAATCATAGACCCGTTGCTACCTCCACGACTCGTGAGACAGGTAACAGTGGTCTACTTTTCGTTCATGACACAGTGCAGCTTCTTTTAATTACGATAGTCGTGCCATGACTCGTGAGACCACGCTATCGACCTAAATTAGCTTCCTCACTATGCCATGGATTGGAAGGCATGGACAAACTCCTAGAGTCCATGTCCACTTTGTCTAGGGTCTAATATTTGAACATTGGTCCAACCAAGTGAGAGTTGTGAATGACCGAGATCTCATATATAAACACATTCATCCACAATGCGTAATTAAAAGATTGCATCCCATAGCAGTTATATGATAAAAAAAAACCATTCATTCACCATAACAGCCACATGCAAAATTAAAGCCTATCACGCCCCTGTTGGACGAGCCCGAATCCTATGCGACCCACTGAGCCCGCAATGGATCTATGGTCAATCTAGGGTTGGTCCTACACTATTACATTAATAGCAACCCGATCATCATGCTGATGGGCCTTGGTCTCTTTTCTCTTTCAGATCTCCATGGAAACGCATTGGAACCTCCATTCTGGGCTCTCCATGTGGGCCTTCCTTCTTCTCCACCAAATGCATAAAATAAAACCCTCACTCCTATTCTACTCTCATTACATATGTAAAAAGAAACCCCATCGAAAACCCAGGGGGAGTACACTAGGAGGGAGAAAGAATGCCTTATTATTCCAAAGAAACTAGAAGAGGAGAAGGAGAAAGTAAAAGAGGCACACAGGCCCAACATAAATTGAACCATACATTCGGTCTAGGGCTCGCGATCATCCATTTCCATTAAACGCACATAATTACATGATCCAATGACATAAACACATGCTAATAATCCATGATTACCAATCATATCATTCCATGATAAGTAAACAAATAACATATGAAAAATATGGTACAACCGTTGGCATACACCTTTCTCGTTCAGGAAGACCCTTCCTCATTATTTGAAGGTGAGTACCACCCCGAGATTCCAAATCCAGTACTACAATTTCCCAAATAATGGTTTTGAGAAAACATTCAAAAAATAAATAAAACTAATTTTTTCAGAATAATCCAAAAATAAAAATAAGAGGAAAACGCAAATCACGATCGGCCACCGCCACCGGCGGCGCTCTGCCGGTGCACACAGGCCAGCAGGCCCTGTTTGCTGTCCTGCGCGCAGGGCACGCCCGGCCGGGTGCGCGTGCGCAGGCGCCTGTCTGCTTCGCGCGCACACCTGGCCGGCTACGCTGCACATACTGGAACGCGTCGGTAGGCTGTCGCGCGCAGGCACCTCTACCACGCCGCCTGCATGCGCCTCCTACATGTGGGTTGTGCGCGCGCACGCGCATCGGGCACGCGCGCGGGGCTTCCCTTGCCGCGCTCCGGGCGCTTGGGCGTCCCGGCGCACTGGCCTGGCGCGCGCGCGCAGGCTCCCCTGCCTGCGTGCGCGCGTGCGCTGCTGTGCTTCTGCCCTGGGCGTCCCGCCGCGCGCATGTCGGCCGGATCCGTGCGCGCTGTGCGCGCCGGATCCCCTGCCTGCGTGCGCGCCTTGCCTGGCCGTACTGCGTGCGCGGTTAGCCACCGGCTGGCCACGTATGCTGCTTTCTTCTGTTTTATTCGTTTAGCCCACGTTTCCCAAGAAGAACAAGAAACCAACAGTACCAATAAATCATACATAATTAAAAACAAGAAAATGACATGCTATGCAATTAAACATCAAGATTTAATCAAATCATGCCATACACGTTTTCATGCTTCAAAACGCACACAAAAACCCTAGGCCTATACACCAAACTGGGCTCTGATACCACTGAAAGCCTAGGGTAGGCGTGTGGATCGTCCCGGGAGTAGCGCGAATGTGGAAGCGCGGTATAATTAAATTTCAAGAATTTAAACATGCATTAATATACAATAAAATAAATGCGTTGAAGGGGTGTTCCCAGTCGAGGACCTCGAGACAGGGCCGAGAGTCCTATTGAGACTTGTATCAAGAGTCGTGTTCATTGGATGAGTGTTGTGTTTCATCGGCGACAGGCGGGGGACGCCTACACGGTCTTGATGGGTTGGTCGACTGGGGTCGAGCCGACTGGACTGACTCGCGGGGATCATCATATGGAAGCATTGGAGGCTCGGTCGGTATGATTGGATTTCCCCGGTTCTGATAGTACGGGAGTAGTCCTCAGACTTAAGGAATCATGGCAGTCATATGCACAGGACGGTTGTATCTTGGATCTGGTGAGAGGTGATCATTCTGTAAGATGATCATTATAAGCCTTGTCCAGTGCAGTCAGAATGTGTAGCGTGGACGGTGGATTCCAAGAAGAGGATCCGTCCCTTGTCAGTTTGTGACAGAGGTATCTCCTATGCACTCGGAGACACGTTCATGCTGTTTAAAGCTGTGGCCATAGTGGTTGGTCGAACAGGGAATGGTTTCCTGTGTCGACACAATGAAGCATGCGTAGTCTCGAGTATTAAGCATAGATGCGTAGTCAAGGATGGGAACCGACGCCTAATTCCATACCCTAGACTAAGGCCGAGAGACAGTAGACAGAAGGACCGTACCCGTACGGAATCGGCGCCTAAATGTTCACGCCAACATTCACCTAGTCTCTAGTGCCAATGACCGTTGCTAGACGGTCACCCATGGTAACGGGCCCTTGTGGGACACAAGCCCAAGTCTAGCTTAGGGTGAACCTAAAAGGTCACACACAAATTAGCGAGAAGGTTGAGAGATTGACTTGGAGTCAATCTCGGAGGATAAATAAGTAATTGGATTACTGAAGGGATAGTCCATTGGATGGACGGGTCGATATTATATCGGGCCCTCGTTTAATCGGTAAATTGGATTTATCGATTAATTGTGGAAAGTCGAGATGTTGGACCTTTTGATTGGATTAAAAGACCAACACGAATAATTTAAGTGGACATTAAATTGGATTTAATTTTGGGTTCGTCGTAATTAGATTACGATAAAACCCGGTCCATTAAATTTTGACCCAAGAGGAGAATTAATTCCTATTTTGGAATAGGAAGAAGTTGGACTTGTTCCCATATTGAGCGTGGCCAAAAATGCTCCTTTGGAGGAAGCAAAATTCAGCCATGTTCCGTGCAAGGTGGCGGTTGACTTGTCTCTTTTGGTAAGAGACAAATCAACTCCAATCAAGCTTTTCCCTTTTGGTATGATTTGATCATACCTTAAAAGCTGGTAGACTTGATTGAAGGATTAATGGTGATTGATTGGGATGTATCTAGACATCCTTGAATGAACCTACACACATTCCAATAATCACATTAATTATGTATATATATGAGTATATACAACACCTTGTGTATGAGAATCATAATTCATCTTTTCTAGGAAAAGAGAAGACAAAATTCGGCCTCTCTCTCCCTCATACATCTCGGCCACTCTATCCCTCTCCCACTTGTGTTCTTCACTTGATCTTGGATCAAAAAGGAAGAACAAATTAGGTTTAAGAGAACACTAATTTATAGTGTTTTATTCTCTTAAACCGAGTCCTTCACAAACCCATTTTCTTCTAGCAAGGAGAACGTGTGTTTCACTTCCGGTGTGGTGTGGATAACCTTTGGAGAATCCATACATTTGGATTTAGTGAACATTCCGGAGAAGGAACAACGCAAGTAGCCGCCCGTACATGAAATCTACAAAGGTAACAATTTATTACGCTTTTGTAGAATTTACATTTCATCTATGCCCTATGTGTTATATATATATATATATGTTTAAATATTAATACATCCTACATCGAACGCTCGGTTGAGCACCCAAGGGTACACCCCTTGGGATCACGTTTATTTAAATTTGATTTAAATTCACGTACTTTCACGTTGTCCAGCCTATCATACTGCTTCTGGATGTCGTTAGACATCAAAGCCAGTACGATACTGCATACTTTCCGGTTGTCCTCATGCCATTTCTCGAATGCCAAACGTTCTTCTGGCGTGGACTCCTCCGGAAAGTTGCTCGGCGACGGCTCGTCCAAGATGTAGCCTTGGTTCTCGAAACTGAGGACAATCCTCAGGTTTCTAAGCCAATCAGAATAGTTTTTTTCCGTTGAATTTATTAGTCTCAAGTACCATGGTCAAAGGATTCTTAGACATATCTACATTTATAAAAATGTAAAGTAGAAATTAGTAGATGATGGTAATATTATTATTCAAGTTGAAGACATGGTCTTTTAGTCTTTAACCCTCCCACTATTTATACAAAAGTCCACCACTCTCAAATGGAGTTTCGGGAAACCATTTCCTAATGGGCTCGGGATCCATAAGCGTGATCTCCATGCTCCACTTTTACGATTCATATGGAGAAAAACCTCATGGGAGATATCCAATATCATTCTCATCCAATGAGATTCCAAAGATATTTTGCCTCACCTATTCGCATGATTCCGAGGACTCCAAGCGAACCATGTTACTCAGTGTTGGACTCGATACATCAACCAAATCATACCTCAACTGTCGTCCCCCACGACTCATGAGACAGGGAAACAGCGAGTGCAGTCTCTTTGTTCACAACAATGGTGCAGCTTTTCCCTAGTCCAAGTGTGCCACGACTCGTGAGACCACACTTGGGTAGTGGTAGCTTCCTCACCACATTGTTGTGGATGGAAGGCTTGGATAGATTAAAATACCATTTTGATCCAAGTCCATTCTGGGCCTAATATTTTATTTGGTCCAACCAAATGAGAGTTTGATAATGATAATGATCGAGACCTCATCACATTAAGTGTTTTAGTATGCATAAATATCCAATATTCCTAAAGCGTTAAATAAATACGCCGCATACAGTAAAACATAGCATACCCATGTTAGGATGATCACAAGCCCAACCTATCTGACCCACCGAGTCCGCAGTGAGTGAAGGACAAGCGGATCCACCCGGGAGCGAGCGGAAGCGAGAAAAGCGAGAAAGTGCGTAAATTTAAATCAAATTCAAAATACGCGAATCCCAAGGGGTGTACCCTTGGGTGCTCAACCGGGCGTTCGATGTAGGATGTGTAAATATTAAAACATATATTTAAACACATAGGGCATAGATATACAAATGAAATCAATCAAAGCGTAATAAACCGTTACCTTTGATTGTTTAGCGTATGCTCCCGGCTACTAGCGTTGTTCCTTCTCCGGAATGCTCACGAAATCCAAACGTATGGATTCTCCAAAGGTGATCCACACCACACCGGAAGAAACACACGTTCTTCTTGCTAGAAAAGAACGGGTTTAAGAAGGAATCGGTTTAAGAGAAGAACACTATGAATTAGTGTTCTCTTAAACTTACTTTGTTCTTCTTCTTGATTCAAAATCAAGTGAAGAACACAAGTGTAAGAGAGGGAGGGAGCACGAAATTTTGAGAGAGAGGAGAGGATTTTTGTCTTCTCTTTTTCCTAAAAAAAGATGAATAATGAATCACTTATGCTAGGTGTTGTATATTCTAATATATATACATAATTAATGTGATTATTGGAATGTGTCTAGGTTCATCCAAGGATGTCTAGTTTCATTCCAATCAATCACCATCAATTCTTCAATCAAGCCTACAAAAATTTATGGTATGATCAAATCATACCAAAAGGGAAGAGCTTGATTGGAGCTGATTTGTCTCTTTCCAAAAGAGATAAGTCAACATACCACCTAGCATGAAACATGGCTGATTTTGCTTTTTCCAAGGGAGCGTGTCGGCCATGTTTGATTAAGGAAAGAAGTCCAACTTCTTCCCATTCCAAATTAGAAATTATTTCTCCTCTCGGGTATAATTTAACGGACCGGGTTTTATCGTAATCCAATTGCGATGAATTAAATATTAAATCCAATTTAATGTCCACTTAAATTATTCCCTTTGATCTTTTAATCCAATTAAAAGATCCAACGTCTCAACATCTTAACTTTCTATATATTTAATCGAAAATCCAATTTACCGATTAAATGAAAGCCCGATACAATATCGGCCCGTCCATCCAATGGACTTTCCCTTAAGTAATCCAATTACTTATTTTATCCTTCGAGATTGACTCCAAGTCGATCTCTCAACCTCCTCGGTGATTTGTGTGTGACCCTTTAGGTTCACCCTCAGCTAGACTTGGGCCCGTGTCCCACAAGGGCCCGTTACCATGGGTGGCCGTCTAGCAACGGTCCATGGCACTAGAGACTAGGTGAATTGGCGTGAACATTTAGGCGCCGATTCCGTACGGGTACGATCCTTCCGTCTACCGTCTCCCGGCCTTAGTCTAGGGTATGGAATTGGGCGTCGGTTCCCATCCTTGACTAGGTATCTATGCTTAATACTCGAGACCACGTATGCTTCATTGCGTCGACACAGGAAACCATTCCCTGTTCGGCCAACCACTGTGGCCACAGCTTCAAACAGCATGTACGTGTCTCCGAGTGCGTAGGAGATACCTCTGTCATATACTGACAGGGGACGGATCCTCTTCTTGTAATCCACCGTCCTCGCTACACATTCTGACTGCACTGGACAAGGCTTATAATGATCATCTTACAGAATGATCACCTCTCGCTAGATCCAAGATACAGCCGTCCTGTGCACGTGACTGCCATGATTCCTCAAGTCTAAGGATTACTCCCGTACTATTGGAACCAGGGAATCCAATCATACCGACCAAGCCTCCAAGGCTTCCATATGATGATCCCCGCGAGTCAGTCCAGTCGGCTCGACCCCAGTCGACCAACCCATCAGGATCGTGTAGGCGTCCCACACCTGTCGCCGATGAAACACGGCACTCATCCAATGAACACGACTCTTGACGCAAGTCTCAATAGGACTCTCGATGCCCTGTCTCGAGATCCTCGACTTGGAACGTTTCAGACCCAACTCTTAATCAGTTGGTTTCATGACCACCATCCAATGCGTGGCCCAACTGCACGAGTTGTTATCCATGGTCTGTGGGCTTTGTTGCGATATAAGTTAAACACCGTTTTAACAAATGTAAGATGAGCGCAACAAAGAAGGTACCATTGGTGACGAACACTCATCTTATTCATCACATAATAATATTACATTCACATCAAGTTGTCGGATAAGTTACAAATTGCCAAACCTATTGGCTTTCTGGTCACCTATTTCCAACAATCTCCCACTTGACCTAAAGCCAATCACCCATTGACCTCAAACCTCTTATTCAGATGGTGAGTGTGGGCAACTTGCGACATGGCTTAGCAAGTGGATCTGCTATGTTTTCTGCGGAGCTGACTCGGTCCAACCGAACGTCACTCCTGCTATCCATCTCTCTAAAGTAGATGGTAGCGTCTAAGAATATGCTTGGATCGTGATGAGATCTCGATTCATTTGCTAGCGCTATCGCCCCGTTGTTATCATAAAACATAATTACAGGCTTAGCAATGCTAGGTACTACATCCAACCCTTGGATGTAGCTCATCAACCAAACCACTCCTTAGCAGCTTCCAAAGCCGCTATGTATTCAAAACTCTATGGTGGAGTCTGCCGTGGTAGCCTACTTGGAACCCTTCCAAGTAACCACGCCACCATTTAGTCTAAATACAAAAAACCAAATTGAGACTTGGCAATCTTCGTCATCCGACTGGAAGCTAGTGTCGCTATTAGCCTTCCTGTATCAACTCTCCACCACCGTAGATCAAGAACATGTCCTTAGTCCTTTTTCAGGTACTTCAGGATAGTCTTGACTGCACTCCAGTGTGCCTTCCCGGCACACGACTGATATCGGCTAGTTACGCTCAAAGCGAAAGCCACATCAGGTCTAGTGCACTGAACGGCATACCGTATGCTGCCTACGACTAAAGCATAGGGGATGTCCAACATCCTTTTTAAGCTCCTCATCAGTCTTAGGAGACTGCTTCTTGGATAACTTAATTCCATGCCTCATAGGAAGGAATCCTCGTTTTGAGTTCTCCATCTTGAATCTCTTCAAGACTTTCTCAATATACGAGGACTGGGCCATTCCTAACATCCTTCTAGATCTATCCCTATAGATCTTGATGCCAAGGATGTAGGATGCCTTGCCCATATCCTTCATGGAGAATTGCATTGACAACCAAGCTTTAGTGGTACCCAACATCTTAGCATCATTCCCAATGAGCAAGATGTCATCCACGTAAAGCACCAGAAACGCAATTGAGCTCCCACTGATCTTCTTGTATACACAAGGATCGGACTCGTTCTTGATGAAATCATATCCCCGTTTGACTTCATCAAAAAGTATGTTCCAGCTTCGGGTTTAACCCCTTTTGGTGGATCTGCTAGGGTCCAAACCTTGTTTGTACCCATCGAGTCCATCTCGGATTTCATGGCCTCAAAGCCACTTGTCCGAATCGATGTCCGACATCGCTTCTCCGTACGTCTTTGGATCATTATCCAACTGACCGGTCGGGCCCAGAAATCCATACCTATCAGGTGCATGGGATACTCTGGCCGACCTACGGAGGACTGGAACAATATCAGTGGGAACCACTGGTTAAGATGTCACTGCCGCCTCATGGGGTGCCTCACTTGATTCCTCAAGGAGCACCTCATCGCGTCGACTATCCGATGGAAAACCTTTTTCCAAGAACACTGCGTTTCGCGAGACAAAAACCTTTTGCTCGGAGGGATCATAAAAATAATACCCCCGCAGTTTCTTTCGGATAAGCCGATGAACCTGCATAAACTAGACCTCGTTCTAGTTTATCTCCCACTAATCTCTTGACATATGCGGGGCAACCCCACACTTTCAAGTATTTTGTAGGAGGCAGGCTTGCCATGCCAAATCTCATATGGCGTCTGGGATACCTTTTTAGATGGCGCCAAGTTCAAAACTTTGGCCGCCGTCTCAAGAGCGTGTCCCCAAAAGGAAAGGGGTAGTTCGGTAAAACTCATCATGGATCGGACCATGTCCAACAAGGTCCGATTCCTCCTTTCAGAAATACCATTAAGCTGCGGTGTTCCAGGAGGGGTCCACTGAGAGAGAATTCCATTCTCTTTTAGATAATCAGTAAACTCACCACTCAAATACTCTCCACCTCGGTCCGACCGAAGGGCTTTGATCTTTCGACCGGTTTGGTTCTCTACTTCAAGTCTGTATTCCTTAAACCTTCCAAAGGCTTCAGACTTGTACCTCATCAGGTAAAACATAACCATACCGTGAGTGATCATCGGTAAAGGTTATGAAGTACGAGTACCCACCTCTAGCCTGAGTATTTAGTGGACCGCAGACATCTGTATGGATCAAATCCAACAGGACCACTGAAAGATTATGTGGATCGTCCCGGGAAAAGCGCGAATGCGGAAGCGCGGTATAATTAAAAATAAATGCGGAATTTAAACATGCTTTTTAAATTAAAAACACGTTTCAAAGGGTGTGCCTTTGAAATTTCCCGGGCGTTCGGTGTATCTCATGAACGAATAACATAAAATAAATCATGGAGGCCATAGGGTTGAAAATTAAAGAGGGACGAAAATTTAAAACGAGACCTACCCGTTGTCGTTTTCGTCTTCAACGGCTACACGCGTTGTTTCCCCGTTTTGCACCAAGATCTCGTTCTTGAGACCCTCTAATTCGTGACAACACGATCCACCCACGTATCTTGCACGTCGTGCTAGCAACGAACAAGTGTATAGTTTTGGAGTGGATGAATCAATAACACATTATCAATTAATGGTATTGATTCATCAAGATTCTAATGTTCCAAGAACAAAAGAATCAAGAAAATAATTTTTCTTGAGAGAGAGAGAGAGGGCGGACGAGAGAGATGGGAGAGAGAGATCCGTGTGTGTGTGTTGTAGTGTGTGTGTTGGAGATTCATCATCATGTAAATTGTAGGATGCTAGGGGTTTATATAGAAGAGGAGTTTTAATCCTCTTTAAACTCCTCTTTTAAGAACTCTAATTTGACTAAGGATTTTGACCTAGTCAAAGTCCTAGTCAAACTAGTGTTTTGACCTAGTCAAAACGATCCTAGCCATCCATCTCTCCCATTAATCTCAAACCGTTGATTTAATTTAATTTAATGGAATATTTAAAACCTATTTAAATATTTCCAAGAGGCTAAAATGAATAATAAATATTATTTAAGCCCATTAAATAAATCCCTTTGATAAATCCAATTTATCAATTTAATTCCTTCTATCAAATAGAAAGAATTATTTCTCCAAGAAAAATAAAGGTCCCGATTAAATCTAATTTAATCATTCCTTCACTCCAATATTTAATTCCAAATTAAATATTTAATTGTGTGTGGATAGTGTGTGACTCTTTAGGTTCACCATTCAGCTAGACTTGGTCGGATTCCTAGAATCCGTCCGTTACCATGGGTGGCCATCTAGCAACGGTCCATGGCACTAAGAGACTAGGTGAAATATTCAGGGATGAACATTTAGGCCTCTAACAGTACGCTTGTCCTTCTGTCTTCGGTCTCATCACTTAGTGTCTAGGGCACGGATAACGCAGGTACCCATCTTGGACCTAAGTGTCGGTCTGTCCTTACTAAACGCCGCAAGGGAAACCTTCCCTTCTGTTCAGTCACTGTGGCCACAGTTTTAGGGACAAGACCTAGAGTATACATGAGACTCAACTGCCAAAACCTATTGACAGGAGACAGATCCTTCTTGGAAACTACTGTCACTTTTGCACACCAGAACTGCACTAGACATGGCTTATGACTACCAAAGAGAATTCTGGCAATCTCTCACCATATCTAAGATACAGCCCTGATGTACAGGTAAACTCAGCAATTCCTCAAGTCAAAGGACTTGACCTGTACCGTTGGAACCGGGAATACTCGTCATACCTTGCAGACCATACTCAAGGTCCTCCGTAAGACGGTTCCCGCGAGTCACCTCAGTCAGCTGCATCCTAGCAGGCTAACCCACTAACACTGCTTAGACGATCCTCGTCACCCGTCGATGAAACACGACAGCAGATGCTTAGTGCAAGTCTCAAATGGAATCCCGGTACCCATTTTCGGGATTCCTTGACTTGGAGATTTCCGGACTGATTCGGGAAGACTGATTCCATGGACCTACCTCCAAGCGTAGTCCCAGTCCCCGAAATTGATTCTCAGTCCGTGGGCTTTGTTTGCATAGTGAACAGATATAGAAAAGTGAACACAAACAAAGTAATGCCAAATGAAATTCACTTCTTTATTCATTAATGATTTATCAAAACACTTATAATTGTCTAGACATAGGTTACATATACCCGCCAAAATTGGCTTACATGGTCACCTATTCTAACAATCTCCCACTTGACCTTTAAAGCCAATCACCCATATGCCTAATCCCCATCTTCTCAAGATGTTGCGTATGAGCACTTTGCGACATAGGCTTTGTCAGCGGGTCTGCTGTGTTGTCTGCTGAGTTGACTCGGTCCATCCGAACGTCACCTCTTCCTACCATTTCTCTAAGAAGATGGTAGCATCTAAGAATGTGTTTGGAACGGTGGTGAGATCTCGGTTCCTTCGCTTTGCGCTATTGCACCGTTGTTATCACAGAAGATGACAACGGGCTCGGCGATGCTAGGCACCACACCCAACTCTTGGATGTAGTTTCTCATCCAAACCGCTTCCTTGGCAGCTTCTGAAGCCGCTATGTATTCAGCCTCAGTGGTGGAGTCAGCAGTGGTTGCTTGCTTGGAACTTTTCCAAGTCACCACTCCTCCGTTGAGTTTGAATACATACCCTGATTGAGACTTGGCATCATCGTCATCAGACTGGAAGCTAGCGTCGCTAAAGCCTTCCAGAATTAGTTTTCCATTGCCATAGACTAAGAACATTTCCTTAGTCCTCCTTAGGTACTTAAGGATGCCCTTAACTGCATTCCAATGTGCCTCTCCTGCACAGGACTGATATCTGCTTGTCACGCTCAAAGCGTATGCAATGTCAGGCCTGGTGCAGTGGACCGCATATTGGATGCTACCTACGGCAGACGCATAGGGGATGACTTTCATCTTTTCAAGTTCCTCATCAGTCTGCGGGGACTGTTTCTTGGACAACTTGATCCCATGCCTCATAGGAAGGAACCCTCGTTTGGAGTTGTCCATTCGATATCTCTTTAGGACTTTCTCCACATACGAGTTTTGGGTGAGCCCTAACATCCTTTTAGATCTGTCCCTGACAATCTGGATGCCTAGGATGTAGGATGCTTCACCCAAGTCCTTCATGGAAAACTTGGTTGACAGCCATGCTTTCGTGTTTCCTAACATTCTGACGTCATTTCCAATGAGCAGAATGTCATCCACGTAAAGCACTAGGAACACTATGGAGCTCCCACTGACCTTCTTGTATACACAAGGGTCGGATTCGTTTTTGATGAAGTCATAACCCCGTATTACCTCATCAAATCGAATGTTCCAACTCCGGGAAGCTTGTTTGAGGCCATAGATGGACTTCTGGAGACGACAGACCTTCTGTTCTTCTCCAGTGACCGTGAAACCCTCCGGCTGATCCATATAGATCTCTTCTTCAACGAAACCGTTGAGGAAGGCCGTTTTCACGTCCATCTGCCATATTTCATAGTCATACCATGCTGCTATGGCAAGCAGGATCCGAATGGATTTAGCCATGGCTACTGGCGAGTAGGTATCCTCAAAATCGACCCCGGGTCGTTGAGTGTATCCCTTAGCTACAAGCCTAGCCTTGAAGGTAGTGACCTCTCCATCAACGCCGAGTTTGCGCTTGTAGACCCACTTACAGCCCACTGGCTTAACACCTTTCGGTGGATCTACAAGTCTCCAAACTTGGTTCTCGCTCATGGAGTCCATTTCGGTTTTTCATGGCCTCAAGCCATTTCCCAGAGTCGATGTCTGACATCGCTTCCCCGTATGTCTTAGGATCGTTATCCAGAAGATCGGTCGCACCTAGAAATCCATATCTCACTGGAGGTCTGGATTCTCTAGTGGACCTTCGGAGAACGGGAACGTTAGTGGTAACTGTGGGCGCTGACTGTATCGGAGCCGGCGGTTCAGGGACCGGGACTGGCCTTTTCTTGAGGTTGTCCTTCATGCCTAGCATGTTGGACTTCTCTAGGTTGGTCAGTCCTCCTAGTGTCTATCCTGAATCCTCTAGGTGAGGTTTCCGCGACTGTTTCTGATGGCTGAGTTCCATCACTTGATTCCTCAAGGATCAGCTCATCAGGTTGGATATCCTCTGGGAAGCCTTGCTCCAAGAATACTGCATTCCTTGAAACAAATACCTTTTGTTCCAAAGGGTCATAAAAGTAATAACCCGCAGTTTCTTTAGGGTATCCAACGAACCTGCATAGGCTAGACCTGGATTCTAGCTTATCTCCCACTAACCTCTTGACGTATGCGGGGCTACCCCACACTTTCAAGTAGTTGTAGGATGCAGGCTTGCCGTGCCATATCTCATATGGCGTTTGGGTCACTACACTAGTAGGCGCCAAATTCAATAACTTGGCTGCCGTTTCTAATGCATAACCCCAAAACGATAGGGGCAATTTGGTAAAACTCATCATGGAACGAACCATGTCCAACAGGGTTCGGTTCCTCCTTTCAGAGACGCCATTTAACTGTGGTGTTCCGGGAGGTGTCCATTCTGATATTATACCATGTTCCTTTTAGATAATCTAGGAATTCGGCACTAAGGTATTCACCGCCTCGGTCTGACCGTAGGACTTTAATTTTGCAGTTGGTTTGATTCTCCACTTCAAGTCTGAATTCTTTAAACCTCTCAAGAGCTTCAGACTTGTACCTCATCAGGTAAACATAACCATACCGTGAATGATCATCGGTGAAAGGTTATGAAGTAGGAGAACCCACCTCGGGCCTGCGTCCTTAGTGGTCCACACACGTCTGTATGGACCAAGTCCAACAGACCTGTGGCAAGCCTGCTTTGTCCTACAAAGGGCTTCTTGGTCATTTTCCCTCTTAGACAAGATTCACAAGTTGGTAGATCACTCAAGTCCCCAACCTCTAGGTTCTTTGAGTCTACCAACCTTTTCATCCTATCTTGGGATATGTGACCTAGCCTAGCGTGCCACAGACGTGCGTTCCCGTTATTATCTAATTTCCGTTTGTGTTGAGCGTTAAGAACGAAATTCGTTTGTTGCAAGATATAGAGCCCATTATGTAATGTACCAAAGTAGATGAGCAATTCCACACCTCATCAAATAAAAGCAATTTTTATTGATTTTAAACTCATAACCATTATTGTCTAACAATGGAATGGAAATGATGTTTTTAATCATACTGGGTACAAAATAAACTTGCTCTAATTCTATGCTAATGGTATCACTAATAACTAAAGTGGCGGATCCTACTGCTTCTGCCGAGATGGCCTTGCCATTTCCGAGCTTCAGGATCATGTCCCCGCTACTTAGTTTTCTGCTTCTTTTCAACACCTGCAGGTCATTGCAAATGTGAGCTCCACAGCCGGTATCCAATACCCAAGAGGCAGAATTAGTGACCATGTTAACCTCAATCACAAATATACCTTGGTTTGAGAAGAGTTTGGGGCACTCTCTCTTCCAATGCCCTTTCTCACGGCAGTTGATACATATGTCATATGCCTTCGACTGTTGCTTGGAGACAACCTTTCCCTTTCCTTTGCCTTTCCCCTCTTTGGCAATGGGAACACTCTGAGTGTTCGTAGCTGCTATGACTGCCTTTCCCTTCCCTTTCTTCCTTTTCCAACGTCCGGCGCCCTTGCCTTTCGTCTTGGAAGTAGAAGCACCTCCAAACAATACCGAAGGCGTGGACTTCTTAGTCGTTGCCTCGTATTGCACCAACATATTGATCAACTCATGAATACCCTTCTCAAGTGCATTCATGTTGTAGTTGACAATAAATTGATCAAAGGAGGGTGGGAGTGACTGAAGGATCACATCTATGTACGTTTCGTTATCGAGACCTGCCTTTAGGTCCTCGAGCTTTTCCACTAGGGTAAGCATTTTAACCCCATGCTCTTGTACAGAGGATCCTTCTGTCATTTTAGTTCCAAAGAACGCCTTGGTTGCGACATACCTAGTATGCCGGTCCGGGACTGCATAGCAATCCTTAAGGCGAGCCATTATGGAAGGGACATCGTCTAGCCTTTCATATTGCTTTTGAATCTCATTGGTCATCGAAGCAAGTATGATGCTACGAACCTTCCGGTTATCCTTATGCCAAGTCTCGAACGTCTCACGTTCCTCTGGCGTGGATCCTTCCGGTAAGGTCCTAGGGAGAGGCTCGTCCATGACGTAGCCTTGGTTCTCATAATCCAGGACTATCCTGAGATTGCGCAACCAGTCGTTGTAGTTGGTTCCATTAAATTTATTTTGTCTCAAGAATGGTTGAAAGTGGGTTCTTAGACATTTTAAAATCTACATGTTGAAAACAACGCGCGATCAGCAGAAAGTAAAGACGGTGGTTTGATAAAAATAATTAAATGCTTGGTCTTTAGTCATTTAATCCTCCCACTATTTATACGAAAACACGGTACTCTCAAACGTAGTTTTCGGGAAATCCTTTCCTAGTGGGCTTGGGATCCACAGCGATTTTTCCCATACCCCGCTTTTACGATTCGCATGGAAAAGATCCTGTGGGAGGTATTCCATACCATTCTCGTTCCACGAGATTCCCAAGATTATTGCCTCACCCTTTTGCATGATCCCGAGGACTCCAAGCGAATCATGCTAATTAGGCGTTAGACCCGACCCAATCGACCGAGCCATGGACCCACTAGTACCCCCACGACTCGTGAGACAGTAGCAGCAGCCCATTTTTCGTTCATGACATAGTGCAGCTTCCTTTAAGTACAATAACGTGCCACGACTCGTGAGACCACGCTATTGACCTAAAACAGCTTCCTCACTATGCCACGGATTGGAAGGCATGGACGAACTCCTAGAGTTCATGTCCACTTTATCTAGGGTCTAATATTTTAACATTGGTCCAACCAATGTGAGAGTAATAATGACCGAGATCTCATACTATATCCATACATTCATCCATAATGCATAAATAAAATCCATCCATAGCAGTCATATGATAAATAAAAGCCATTCATCCATCATAACAACCACATGCAAAATTAAAGCCTAGCACGCCCCTGTTGGATGATCACAAGCCCGAATCCCATGCGATCCACTGAGCCCGCAGTAGATCTATGGTCAATCTAGGGTTGGTCCTATACTATTACAATAATAGTAACCCAATCATCATTCTGATGGGCCTTGGTCTCTTTTTCTCTTTCTTCACTTCATGGAAAACGCCAAGGGACCTCCGGTCTGGGCTCTCCATGTGGTCCTTCCTTCTTCTCCACCAATTACAAAAATGGAAACCTCACTCCTAGTCTACTCTCATTACATATAAAAAAATTAGAAACCCCAGCGAAACCCCGGGGGGAGTACATAAGGAGGGAGGTAGAAAGCCTTATTATTCCAAGGCACTAGAAAGAGAGAAGGAGAAAGCAGTTTAAAGAGGCACACAGGCCCAACAGTAAATTAAACCATACATTCGGTCTAGGGCTCGTGATCATCCATTTCCATCCAACACACATAATTACATGATCCAATCACATAATCATAATATTCCAACAACACATGATTTCCAATCACATCAATCCAAGATGAAAATAAATGAACATGTGCGTAACGTGTGAAAAATAAAACACAAATATTGGTAATAAAATTTTTCTCGTTTTAGGAAAACCTTTCCTCATTATTTTAAGTAAAATAACCCCGGGATTCTAAATCCAATTTATTTTACTCCTAAAATAATGTCTTTAGGAATTTAGGCAAAATTGAACCCAAAAAACGAATTTTCAGAATTAATTCAAAATTAAAACTGAAAATAAATTTAAAAAATAAAATAATAATGCTAGGGTTTCAAAAAACCCTAGCTTGCAGCCGGCAGGCCGTGCGCGCAGGCAGCAGGCCCAGCCTGCCGCCCCTGCGCGCGCAGGCACTGCCTGGCCGGGCGCGCGCGCGCAGGCCCCTTGCCTGCGTGCGCGCGCGCTTGGCCGGCAGCGCGCTGCGCGGCCTGGTGCTCCGGCAGGCCGACGCGCGCGCAGGCTCCTTTGCCTGTGCGCGCGCGCTGGCCTGCTGGCCACCGGCCGCGTCCCTGCGTCGCGCGCAGAGCGCGCGCGCAGACGCGCACTGGGCGTGCCTGCCGGGCGCGCGCGCGCAGACGCCTCCGTCTGCGTGCGCGCGCGCCTGGCGGCGCGCCTGGTGCCCGTCCGCGCGCGGGCTCCTCCGCCCGCCAGCCTTGCGCGCGCGCGCGCATGGGCGCGCCTGCCGGGCGCGCGCGCGCAGACACCTCTGTCTGCCCGCGCGCGCGCCTGGAGGCGTTTCCATCCGCGCACGCCCGCGCGCAGCCAACCCGGCTGCGCGCTGCCCCTGCGCGGCCGGCAGCGCGCGCGCGCGCAGGCTTCCCATGCCTGCGCGCGTCTGCCCTGCCGGCAGCGCTCGGGCTGCGCGCGGCCAGCCTTCCCGGCTGGCCGGCTGTGACGTTTTCTCGTTTTTCAGATTAATTCCCATCCCGATTCCCAAGAAAAACAGAAAATACCAATATTCAGCAATTGACACGAATTAAAAGCAATAAAATAACATGCTTCAAGAATCAAGAAATTCAAGATTTAATTACAACATGCTATTTCACGTTTCATGCTTAAAACGCACATAAACCCTAGGCCTATACACCGAACCGGGCTCTGATACCACTGAAAGATTATGTGGATCGTCCCGGGAAAAGCGCGAATGCGGAAGCGCGGTATAATTAAAAATAAATGCGGAATTTAAACATGCTTTTAAATTAAAACACGTTTCAAAGGGTGTGCCTTTGAAATTTCCCGGGCGTTCGGTGTATCTCATGAACGAATAACATAAAATAAATCATGGAGGCCATAGGGTTGAAAATTAAAGAGGGACGAAAATTTAAAACGAGACCTACCCGTTGTCGTTTTCGTCTTCAACGGCTACACGCGTTGTTCCCCGTTTTGCACCAAGATCTCGTTCTTGAGACCCTCTAATTCGTGACACACGATCCACCCACGTATCTTGCACGTCGTGCTAGCAACGAACAAGTGTATAGTTTTGGAGTGGATGAATCAATAACACATTATCAATTAATGGTATTGATTCATCAAGATTCTAATGTTCCAAGAACAAAAGAATCAAGAAAATAATTTTTCTTGAGAGAGAGAGAGGGCGGACGAGAGAGATGGGAGAGAGAGATCCGTGTGTGTGTGTTGTAGTGTGTGTGTTGGAGATTCATCATCATGTAAATTGTAGGATGCTAGGGGTTTATATAGAAGAGGAGTTTTAATCCTCTTTAAACTCCTCTTTTAAGAACTCTAATTTGACTAGGATTTTGACCTAGTCAAAGTCCTAGTCAAACTAGTGTTTTGACCTAGTCAAAACGATCCTAGCCATCCATCTCTCCCATTAATCTCAACCGTTGATTTAATTTAATTTAATGGAATATTTAAAACCTATTTAAATATTTCCAAGAGGCTAAAATGAATATAAATATTATTTAAGCCCATTAAATAAATCCCTTTGATAAATCCAATTTATCAATTTAATTCCTTCTATCAAATAGAAAGAATTATTTCTCCAAGAAAAATAAAGGTCCCGATTAAATCTAATTTAATCATTCCTTCACTCCAATATTTAATTCCAAATTAAATATTTAATTGTGTGTGGATAGTGTGTGACTCTTTAGGTTCACCATTCAGCTAGACTTGGTCGGATTCCTAGAATCCGTCCGTTACCATGGGTGGCCATCTAGCAACGGTCCATGGCACTAGAGACTAGGTGAAATATTCAGGGATGAACATTTAGGCTCTAACAGTACGCTTGTCCTTCTGTCTTCGGTCTCATCACTTAGTGTCTAGGGCACGGATAACGCAGGTACCCATCTTGGACCTAAGTGTCGGTCTGTCCTTACTAAACGCCGCAAGGGAAACCTTCCCTTCTGTTCAGTCACTGTGGCCACAGTTTTAGGGACAAGACCTAGAGTATACATGAGACTCAACTGCCAAAAACCTATTGACAGAGACAGATCCTTTCTTGGAAACTACTGTCACTTTGCACACCAGAACTGCACTAGACATGGCTTATGACTACCAAAGAGAATTCTGGCAATCTCTCACCATATCTAAGATACAGCCCTGATGTACAGGTAAACTCAGCAATTCCTCAAGTCAAAGGACTTGACCTGTACCGTTGGAACCGGGAATACTCGTCATACCTTGCAGACCATACTCAAGGTCCTCCGTAAGACGGTTCCCGCGAGTCACCTCAGTCAGCTGCATCCTAGCAGGCTAACCCACTAACACTGCTTAGACGATCCTCGTCACCCGTCGATGAAACACGACAGCAGATGCTTAGTGCAAGTCTCAAATGGAATCCCGGTACCCATTTTCGGGATTCCTTGACTTGGAGATTTCCGGACTGATTCGGGAAGACTGATTCCATGGACCTACCTCCAAGCGTAGTCCCAGTCCCCGAAATTGATTCTCAGTCCGTGGGCTTTGTTTGCATAGTGAACAGATATAGAAAAGTGAACACAAACAAAGTAATGCCAAATGAAATTCACTTCTTTATTCATTAATGATTTATCAAAACACTTATAATTGTCTAGACATAGGTTACATATACCCGCCAAAATTGGCTTACATGGTCACCTATTCTAACAACCACTGGCTAGCTTACTTTGTCCAACAAAGGGTTTCTTGGTCATCTTTCCCTTTAGACAGGATTCGCAGGTCGGTAGGTTGTCCAAATCGTCTATTTCTAGACTCTTTGAGTCCACCAACCTTCTTATCCTATCTTTAGAGATATGACCTAACCTCGCATGCCATATCTGTGCGTTATTATGATCATCACGTTTTCGTTTGTGTTCTGTAGTCATAATCCAATTAGACTGTTGAAGTATGTACAGACCGTTGACCAATGTACCAAGCAAATGAGAAATACCATCTTGATAAAAAAACGTTTTTATTGATGGTAAATTCATATCCCTCCTTATCAAGGACCAGGATGGAAACAATGTTTTTAATCATGCTAGGTACATAGAAACAGTCGTTCAGTACAATCCTAACATGACTACTAATGGCTAACTCTAGTGATCCTACGGCCTCCGCAGCAACGGCCTTGCCATCGCCTAGCCTCAGGATCATCTCATCCTTGGTTAGCCTTCTGCTTCTTTACAGTGCCTGCAAATCATTGCAGATGTGAGCACCACACCCGGTATCCAATACCCATGAAGCAGAATTAGTAATCATATTAACTTCAACCACAAACACACCTGGGTTGGAGAGGAGTTGTGGGCACTCCCTCTTCCAATGCCCTTTCCCTTGGCAATGCATGCAGACATCATTTGCGTTGGACCGCTGAGAACCACGGGCCTTCCCTTTCCCTTTGCTCGGTCCAACTGGAGCAACAGGGACGCCCGGAGCGTGAGCAGGGGCCACAACCGTCTTCCCTTTGCCCTTCTTCCTCTTCCAGCGTCCGGCCCTCTTGCCATTCGCCTTGGAGGTTGAAGCCTCTCCTATCAATACCGCCGGCGCCGACTTGTGGGTCGTTGCCTCGTATTGGACCAGCATGTTGATCAACTCATGAATAGACTTCTCAAGTCCGTTCATGTTGTAGTTTACAACAAACGGGTCAAAGGATGGAGGAAGCGATTGGAGGATCACGTCAATGTACGTGTCATTGTTAAGCCCAGCTTTAAGGTCCTCGAGTTTCTCCACTAGGGAGAGCATCTTGACCCCATGACTCTGTACAGACGCTCCTTCAGCGAGCTTGGTGCCAAAGAATGATTTTGTGGCGGCATATCTAATATGCCTATCTGGAACCGCATAAACCTCGTTCATGCGGAGCATTATGGCGGAGACGTTGTCCAGCCTCTCATACTGCTTCTGGATGTCGTTAGACATCGAAGCCAGTATGATACTGCGTACTTTCCGGTTGTCCTCATGCCATTTCTCGAACGTCAAACGTTCTTCAGGCGTGGACCCCTCCGATAAGTTGCTCGGTGGCGGCTCGTCCAAGACGTAGCGTTGGTTCTCGAAACCGAGGACAATCCTCAGGTTTCTCAGCCAGTCCGAGTAGTTCGTTCCGTTGAATTTGTTAGTCTCAAGAATCATGGTTAACGGGTTCTTAGATATATCTACATTATTAAAAAAATGTAAAGCAGAAATTAGCAGATGATGGTAATATTATTGTTCAAGTTGAAGACTTGGTCTTTTAGTCTTTAACCCTCCCACTATTTATACGAAAGTCCGCCACTCTCAAGCGGAGTTTCGGGAAATCATTTCCTAGTGGGCTTGGGATCCACAAGCGTAATCTCCATGCCCCGCTTTTACGATTGACATGAAGAAGACCTTGTGGGAGATATCCAATATCATTCTGATCCAATGAGATTCCCAAGATATTTTGCCTCACCTATTCACATGGTCCCGAGGACTCCAAGCGAACCATGTTACTCAGAGTTGGGCCCGACCCATCAACCAAATCATGCCTCAAACTGTCGCCCCCCACGAGTCGTGAGACAGGGAAACAGCGAGCGCAGTCTTTTTGTTCACAACAATAGTGCAGCTTTCCCCTAGTCCAAGTGTGCCACGACTCGTGAGACCACACTTGGGTAGTGGTAGCTTCCTCACCACATTGCTGTGGATGGAAGGCTCGGACAGACCAAAATACCATTTTGATCCAAGTCGGTTCTGGGCCTAATATTTAATTTGGTCCAACCAAATGAGAGTTTAAGTGTGACCGAGACCTCATCACATTATGGTGTTTTAGCATGCATAAATATCCAATATTTAAAGCGATAAATAAATACGCCGCATGCAGAAAACATAGCATACCCCTGTTAGGATGATCACAAGCCCAACCTATGCGACCCACTGAGCCCGCAGTGAGTCTATGGTCTGTCTAGGGTGGTCCTAAATTATTACAATAGTAATATACCCATTGTCATTCCAATGGGCCTTGTAGTGCTCTTGTTTCACGCCTTGATGCTCCTCCTTGGGGTCTCTGACTCCAATTGCTTGTTAAAATTGAAACCTCACCAATCCTATCTACTCTCATTACAATTGAAAGTAATACATCGGTAATAAAGAAAACAAGCCTTAACATCATGAGGCTGAAAATACGGGAGATAATAGTCCCAAAAACAAGAGGCACGCAGACCCCATCCAACAGAAAATAAATAAACATTCATTCATCCATACACAAGGTCTAGGGCTTTGTGATCATCCCATGTTGATTCCATCAACTCACATAACATAATTATTCCAAATAATCATGCATAAATAACCAATGGATATTCCAAATACCCAAGTGATGTCCAACATCACAAAAGCATAAATATACAAATAATATGCAAAATTCAAATTTGAAATTTAATGGACATTTTAAACAATGCATCCAATGCATGTATTAATCCCAAATTAATTAAGCAAATTTAATTCAAGGAATAATCCAATTATCCCAAAATCAAAAATGCAAAATTAACATATTTTCAGAATATTGTGCAAAAAATACAGAAAATCGAATTTTCCGGAAAAAGTCGAAAAAACGGCACAAAACGGCCCAGCCGTTGTGCTGGCCGGCCGACCGCGCGCACAGGGCAGCGCGCGCTGGCCTTCGGCCAGCAGCGGCCGGCTGCGCACAGCGCGCGCGCAGGCGCCCGCCTGCGCGCGGCCACTGCCGGCCCGACCAAAATTTTTTATTTTATTTTTTTTTTTTCAAAACTGTTTCAGCACAATAAAATTAATATTATTCTGAAAATAAGCATGCAATTTTAGATCCAATCTAACAAAATTAGGCATGCCAAAAGTCCATTAAATCCAAACAATCGGATCATCATATTATTCATATATTTACGTAATCTAACATGCCAATAAAGCCATTTAAAAGCTAGTAGATCATGCCAAACACATAGATCTATGCCCCTTACATCGAACCTGGCTCTGATACCACTTGAAGGACAAGCGGATCCGCCCAGGAGCGCGAGCGGAAGCGAGAAAAGCGAGAAAGTGCGTAAATTTAAGTCAAATTCAAAATACGCGAATCCTAAGGGGTGTACCCTTGGGTGCTCAACCGGGCGTTCGATGTAGGATGTGTAAATATTAAAACATATATTTAAACACATAGGGCATAGATATACAAATGAAATCAATCAAAGCGTAATAAACCGTTACCTTTGATTGTTTAGCGTATGCTCCCGGCTACTAGCGTTGTTCCTTCTCCGGAATGCTCACGAAATCCAAACGTATGGATTCTCCAAAGGTGATCCACACCACACCGGAAGAAACACACGTTCTTCTTGCTAGAAAAGAACGGGTTTAGGAAGGAATCGGTTTAAGAGAAGAACACTATGAATTAGTGTTCTCTTAAACTTACTTTGTTCTTCTTCTTGATTCAAAATCAAGTGAAGAACACAAGTGTAAGAGAGGGAGGGAGCACGAAATTTTGAGAGAGAGGAGAGGATTTTTGTCTTCTCTTTTCCTAGAAAAAGATGAATAATAAATCACTTATGCTAGGTGTTGTATATTCTAATATATATACATAATTAATGTGATTATTGGAGTGTGTCTAGGTTCATCCAAGGATGTCTAGATTCATTCCAATCAATCACCATCAATTCTTCAATCAAGCCTACCAAAATTTATGGTATGATCAAATCATACCAAAAGGAAGAGCTTGATTGGAGTTGATTTGTCTCTTTCCAAAAGAGATAAGTCAACATACCACCTACCATGAAACATGGCTGATTTTGCTTCCTCCAAGGGAGCGTGTCGGCCATGTTTGATTAAGGAAAGAAGTCCAACTTCTTCCCATTCCAAATTAGGAATTATTTCTCCTCTCGGGTATAATTTAACGGACCGAGTTTTATCGTAATCAAATTGCGACGAATCCAATATTAAATCCAATTTAATGTCCACTCAAATTATTCCCGTTGATCTTTTAATCCAATTAAAAGATCCAACGTCTCAACATCTTAACTTTCTATATTTAATCGAAAATCCAATTTACCGATTAAATGAAAGCCCGATACAATATCGGCCCGCCCATCCAATGGACTTTCCCTTAAGTAATCCAATTACTTATTTTATCCTTCGAAATTGACTACAAGTCGATCTCTCAACCTCCTCGGTGATTTGTGTGTGACCCTTTAGGTTCACCCTCAGCTAGACTTGGGCCCGTGTCCCACAAGGGCCCGTTACCATGGATGGCCGTCTAGCAACGGTCCATGGCACTAGAGACTAGGTGAATTGGCGTGAACATTTAGGCGCCGATTCCGTACGGGTACGATCCTTCCGTCTACCATCTCCCGGCCTTAGTCTAGGGTATGGAATTGGGCGTCGGTTCCCATCCTTGACTAGGCATCTATGCTTAATACTCAAGACCACGTATGCTTCATTGCGTCGACACAGGAAACCATTCCCTGTTCGACCAACCACTGTGGCCACAGCTTCAAACAGCATGTACGTGTCTCCGAGTGCATAGGAGATACCTCTGTCATATACTGACAGGGGACGGATCCTCTTCTTGGAATCCACCGTCCTCGCTACACATTCTGACTGCACTGGACAAGGCTTATGATGATCATCTTACAGAATGATCACCTCTCGCCAGATCCAAGATACAGCCGTCCTGTGCACGTAACTGCCATGATTCCTCAAGTCTGAGGATTACTCCCGTACTATCGGAACCGGGGAATCCAATCATACCGACCAAGCCTCCAAGGCTTCCATATGATGATCCCCGCGAGTCAGTCCAGTCGGCTCGACCCCAGTCGACCAACCCATCAAGACCGTGTAGGCGTCCCACGCCTGTCGCCGATGAAACACGGCACTCATCCAATGAACACGACTCTTGATGCAAGTCTCAATAGGACTCTCGATGCCCTATCTCGAGGTCCTCGACTTGGAGCGTTTCAGACCCAACTCTTAATCAGTTGGTTTCATGACCACCATCCAATGCGTGGCCCAACTGCACGAGTTGTTATCCATGGTCTGTGGGCTTTGTTGCGATATAAGTTAAACACCGGTTTAACAAATGTAAGATGAGCGCAACAAATAAGGTATCATTGGTGACGAATACTCATCTTATTCATCACATAATAATATTACATTCACATCAAGTTGTCGGATAGGTTACAAATTGCCAAACCTATTGGCTTTCTGGTCACCTATTCTAACAATTATTGGAATGTTTCTAGGTTCATCCAAGGATGTCTGGATACATCCCAATCAATCCTTCTAATTCATCAATCAAGCTTACAATGTCATAAGGAATGATTTAATCATACCAAATGAGAGAGGCTTCATTGGAATTGATTTGTCCCTTATCATAAGGGAAAAGTCAACCTCACCAAGGCCATGTATGGCCGAATTTTACTTCTCCCAAAGATGTAATTTTTGGCCATACTAGTTTAGGAACAAGTCCAACTTCTTCTCATTCCAAAAGTGGAATTAACACACTTCTTGGCCCAAAATTTAATGGACCGAGTGTTGTTGTAATCCAATTACAACAATCCCCTTTAATTCAAGGTCCATTTAAATAATTCTCATTGATCTTTTAATCCAATTAAAAGACCTAATTTTACGACTCTCTACATTCACCGATAAATTCCATTTACCAATTGAACGAGGTTCCGGTACAATATCGGTCCGTCCATCCAGTGGACAATCTCTTGAGTAATCCAATTACTCATTATCCTCTGAAATTGACTCCAACTCAATTTCTTCACCTCCTCGGTGATTTGTGTGTGGCCCTTTAGGTTCACCGTCAGCTAGACTTGGTCTCATTTCCAACAGGAGCCCGCTACCATGGGTGGCCGTTTAACAATGGTCCATGCAACTAGAGACTAGGTGAATGTTGGCATGAACATTTTGGCATAGATGCTGTATGGGTACGGTCCTTCCATCTACCGACTCTCGGCCTTAGTCTAGGGTACGAAATTGGGTGTCGGTTCCCATCTTTGACTAGGCGTCTAAGCTTAATACTCGACACTACGCATGCTTTATTGCATCGACACAGGAAATCATTTTCTGTTCGACCAATCACTATGGCCATAGATTTAAGCAGCTTGAACGTGTCTCCGAGTCCATAGAAGATACCTCTGTCACATACTGAAAGGGGACGGATCCTCTTCTTGAAAACCATCGTCCTCACTATGCATTATGACTCCACTGGACAAGGCTTATAATGATCCTCTTACAGAACGACCACCTCTCCCCAGATCCAAGACACAACCATCGTGTGCACGTGATTGCCATGGTTCCTCAAGTCTGAGGACTACTCCCATACTATCGGAACCGGAAAAATCCAATCATACCGACCAAGCCTCCAAGGCTTCCATATGATAATCCCCGCGAGTAAGTTTAGTCGGCTCGACCCCAGTCGACCAACCCACCAAGATCGTGCAGGTGTCTCATGCCTGTCGCCGATGAAGCACAACACTCATCCAATGAACACGACTCTTGGTGCAAGTCTATATGGAACTCTCGATGCCCTGTCTCGAGGTCCTCGACTTCAAACGTTTCAGAACCAACACTTTATTAGTTGGTTTCGTAACCACCATCCAATGCGTGGTCCAACTGCATGAATTGTTTATCCGTGGTCTGTGGGCTTTGTTGTGATATATGTAAAGCAGTATTTAGCATATGAAAATGAGCACAACAAAGAAGATACCAATGGTAATGAACACTCATTTTATTCATTACATCAAATTGTCAAATAAGTTGCAAAATGCCAAACCTATTGGCTTTCTAGTCAGCTATTCTAACACGGACATATCCTGATTTTGCAGCTGAGCCTCCTAATGTTAGGCTGGGGCTGTGCACGGATGGGTTTGCACCCCACGGGCAGTATGGTAAAACTTACTTATGTTGACCCGTGATACTTACACCTTACAATCTCCCACCGGGAATGTGCATGAAGTCTGACTATATGTTCCTGACGATGGTAATCCTTGGCCCATCCAATCCCAAACGTCGGATCAATGTGTACCTAGATCCGTTGATCGAGGAGCTGCAAAATTTATGGCATGAGGGTGTACGGACACATTCATGATCCAGGCCGCATTGATATGGACAATGAACGACCTACCCACTTATGGGAGGGCGTCTAGATGGAGTACCGTCGATGTTCAGGGGTGTCTAGCTTGTATGGAGGACATACGGCCATTCTATTTGCAGCATAGTAGGAAGGCATTCTATTTTGACTGCCACATGCATTTTTTCACACCAGACCATCCATACTGCTGGAAGAAAAAAGCGTTCACTAATAATCGAGTGGAAAGGAAGGTTGTACGTCTGAGGCTGACTGGAGAGCAGATCTGAGCATGTGTCAATGCATTAGTGTCGAGCACAAGTGGACAAAGAAAAGCATCTTTTGGGAGCTTGAATACTAAGGGACGTATCTGACACAGTACAATCTTGATGTCATGCACATTGAGAAGAATGTGTTTGACAATATATTCACTACCGCGATAGATATAAAGGGCAAATAAAGGATAATCTGAATGCACGAAAGGATCTAAAGATCATATGTAATTAGCTGGATCTTGAGGTGGATGAAAGGAGACCGAATGTGATTTCCAAAGTTGTATATACACTGACGAAGGACCAGAAAAAGAGAATATATGAGTGAATTCGTTGTTTTAGGTTTCCTGATAGGTACGCATCAAACTTGTCCCGCTGCATCGACATAATGGAGCTAAGGATGCACATCTTGAAGAGCCATGATTGTCATGTATTCATGTAGAAGTTGATTCCAGTTGCCTTACATGAAATGCTTCCTGAGCATATGTGGGGGGCCTTGATGGAGGTGAGCCTTCTATTCTAGATCCTATGCTCAACCACGCTAGATGTCCACAAGGTATAAGAATTGGAAGATAGTGTAGCCATCATCATGTGCAACCTTGGAAAAATATTTCCTCATTTTTTCGACTCAAGGAGCACCTAACTGTTCACCTGTCACATAACCGCGCATCGGGGAGGGGGCGCGCAATACAGATGGATGTACCCATTTGAGAGGTAACTACACTAGAAAATTTAATTTTATATATATATATATATATATATTAATTTTCTATCATCCATATTTTAATAAACATTCATATGAATAGATTCCTCCACGATTTGAAGAAGAAGGTGAAATGGCACAGGTCGAGGTGTCAATTGTAGAAGCATATATTGTCAAAGAAATTGGACTTTTCTCTTTCCACTACTTCGAATCATACATTCCTAGCAAGCGAAGCAGACCCGGTCGAAACGATGATCTCACGAGCAACCACGAGCAAGTGGAGCCTCAAATAGGAGGTGGCTGAGCGGTGAAAAACTTCACATAATCGAGACGTACGTGCTATGTAATTGTAAAATAGTTGCGCCATACTACGAGTAAGTGTATAGATACACACGCATATAGTCTAATGATCATTTTAGTTTGAACATGTATATTTCTGTTTTTAGGATTCTTTTGTAATTATTAAGAAATTTTTGAAATTTGTTGCAAATTTGTTTTGATTTTTTTAGGATTTTCTGAATTTTTTGAAAATGTGTAATTTTTAACATTTTTTTTTATGAATTTTTGAAAAATTTTGCCAATTTTGTGTAATTTTTCTGGAACTTTTATGGATTTTCTGGAAATTTCTATGAATTTTATTTGAATTTATGTGGAATTACATATAATATATTGTAAGGATATAGAAATGATAGGTACTAATTATTATAATATATAATCATATTTATGCGTACTATAAGGATATAGGAAATATAAGGTTTTAGTGTAATTCTTGGAAATTTAGGAAATAATTTTGGGATTTAGTATACATTGTAGGAAAAATTTCAATAATCTAGCAATTATTAGATTAATTTTGGGACTTAGTATACAATTTTGGGATTTAGTATACATTTTATGAAAGAATTTTAAGACTTAGTATACATTTTAGAACAATTTTCAAGGATTAGATTAATTACATAATTATTAGAAATTTTAGATAATTAATAGAATAATTATGAAATTTGGAGAAATTATCATTATTAAAAAAAATATTTTTAACATATTTTTGTAAAATTCATAAAACTAATATTTTGAAAAAAATTGTAGATTATGTCTAGTAAAGATCTGCCTCTTTGATGAGGTGTACGTACTTGCGGCCATGGTGGTGGTTGTGGCCGCGGTCGTGGCCCATCGGTTCCACCAGCTGCTTCCCAGGTTGGGGAAGCAATAGCCCGACCACCCCGACCGCTACCATCAGTTGAGTCCTCAACTGTCGCACTGGCGACAGATCCAGACGTAGACCCGTCTACTCGGTTGCCGCCATACAGGAGGCTAGACCGTCTACTACCGCACCAGCGGTAGATTCGACCCGTCCATGGGTTGCACCATCCCCATCCCCACCACCTGTGCACCACCAGCCCCGCCACTATCCGTGCGCCGGTGTGTCACCTGTTAGAATAGGTGACCATGTAGCCAATCTTGGCAGGCAAAAATGTAACCTATGTCTAGACAATTTCAGGAATTTGATAAATTATTAATGAATAAAGAAGTGAAATTCATTTGGCATTACTTTATTTGTGTTCACTTTATCTGCATTATGTATCTGTTCACTACGCAAACAAAGCCCATGGATTGAAAACATACTTCGGGGACTGGGACTACGCTTGGAGGTAGGTCTATGAAATCAGTCCCGTCGAATCAGTCCAGAACTAGCTTTAGCGACGCTAGCTTCCAGTTTGATGACGATGATGCCAAGTCTAAATCGGGTTATGTATTCAAGCTCAATGGAGGAGCAGTGGCTTGGAAAAGTTCCAAACAAGGAACCACTACTGTCCACTGAGGCCGAATACATAGCAGCTTCAGAAGCTGCCAAGGAAGCGGTTTGGATGAGAAACTACATCCAAGAGTTGGGTGTGGTGCCTAGCATCGCCGAGCCTGTTGCCATCTTTTGTGATAACAACAGAGCAATAGCGCAAGCAAAGGAACCAAGATCTCATCACCGTTCCAAACACATTCTTAGATGCTACCATCTTCTAAGAGAAATTGTAGGAAGAGGTGACGTTCGGATGGACCGAGTCAACTCAGCAGACAACACAGTAGATCCGCTGACAAAGCCTATGTCGCAGAGCGCTCATACGCAACATCTTGAGAAGAAGGGGATTAGACATATGGGTGATTGGCTTTAAGGTCAAGCGGGAGATTGTTATAATAGGTGACCATGTAGCCAATCTTGGCAGGCAAAATATAACTTATGTCTAGACAATTTCAGGGATTTGATAAATTATTAATGAATAAAGAAGTGAAATTCATTTGGCATTACTTTGTTTGTGTTCACTTTATCTGCATTACGTATCTGTTCACTACGCAAACAAAGTCCAAGGACTGAAAATGTACTTTGGGGACTGGGACTACGCTTGAAGGTAGGTCTATGAAATCAGTCTCGTCGAATCAGTCCGGAAATCTCCAAGTCAAGGAATCTTGAAAATGGATACCGAGATTCCCCTTGAGACTTGCACTAAGCATCTGCTGTCGTATTTCATCGACGGGTGACGAAGGTCGTCTAAGCAGTGTTAGTGGGTTAGCCTGCTAGGGAGCAGCTGACTGAGGTGACACGCGGGAATCGTCTTACGGAGGACCTTGAGTAGGGTCGGCTAGGTGTGAAGTGTGTTCCCGATTCCAACAGTACAGGTCAAGTCCTTTGACTTGAGGAACTGATGAGTTTACCTGTATGTCAGGGTTGTATCTTAGATATGGTGAGAGATTGCCAAGAAATACTTGAGTAGTCATAAGCCATGTCTAGTGCAGCTCCGGTGTACAGAGTGACAGTAGTTTCCAAGAAAGGATCTGTCTCCTGTCAAAAGGCATTCATAGTTGAGTCTCACATATTCTCTGTGTCCTGTCCCTAAAATCTGTGGCCACTGTAACTGAACACTTAGGTCTAGTGCACACATTAAGTATGTAATTTAGAATTAAATATTGGAGAAATGGAATGATTAAATTTGATTTAATCGGGTCCTTAATTTTCTTGGAGAGAATTAATTCCTTTTATTAGATAAAAGGGATTTATCTAATAAATTGGATTTATTAGAAAATTAATTTAATGGGCCTAGAATAAATATTTATATTTATTATATTAATTTATTGCCCTTTGGAATATTTAAATAGATTTTAAATATTCCATTAAATTAAATTAATGGTTGAGATTAAAAGGAGAGATGGCTGGCTGGGATTAATTTGACTAGGTCAAATTACTACTTTGACTAGGACTTTGACTAGGTCAAAATCCTAGTCAAATTAGTCTTCTAGAGTTGGAGTTTGAAGAGGATTAAACTCCTCCTCTATAAATAGTCCTAGCTCCTCACCATAAGAGATGATGATGAAACTCCAACACACACAACACACACTCTCTCTCGGCTCTCCCTCTCTCGTCCGCCTCTCTCTCTCTCTCTCTCTCTCTCTCTCTCTCTCCAAGTATGTTCTTTTGTGTTAACAATTGAACAAAAGGAGGATTAATCCCGTTAATTAATAACGTGTGATTGATCCGTCTTCTCTTATATACTTGTTTGTTCGCTAGCACGACGTGCAAGATATGTGGGCGGATTGCGTGTCACAATTTGGAGAATCTCAAATACGAGATTTGGTGCAAAACCGGGAACAACGCGAGTACCGGTTAGAAGATGAAAACGACAAATCGGTAATTCCCTTTTACATTTTCGTCTCTTCTTTTATTTTAAATCCTATGGCCTCCATGATTATTTATATGCTTTTAATTCATGAGATACACCGAACACCCGGGAACTTCAAGGGTACACCGCTTGAACGTGTTCTTTATTTTACGTAAAAGCATGTTCAAATTTTGTTATTTAATTTTATATCATGATTCCGAATTCGCGCTATTTCCCGGGACGATCCACAATCTTTCAGTGGTATCAGTGCCCGGTTCGGTGTATAGGGCTAGGGTTTTACGTGCGTTTTAAGCATGAAAACGTGTTATGGCATGTTTTAATTAATTCTTGATTTTATTATTATTAAAGCATATCATTTTTCTTGCTTTTAAATTCGTATGATTTTGGTATTGTTGGATATTCTGTTTTTCTTGGGAAACGGGGGGTGAAAGTCAAACAAAATGGAGAAATACAGCACGCGGCCTGCCGAAAGCTGGCTGCGCGCGGCCGTGCACACAGGCGAGGCAGACGCGCGCAGGCAAAGGAGCCTGCGCGCGGCCACCTGCGCCAGGTGCGCATGGCTGCGCGCAGTCAGCCTGCCAGGTGGCGCGGTCGGGCGACAGGCAGGCGGCTGGCCGGGCGCGTGCGCAAACAAGCAGGGAAGCCCGCGCGTTGGGATGCCTGCACGCCCGGACGCGCTGCCAGAGAGGCCGCGCGCGAGCGCGCAGGCATCCCAGTGTGCTACCAGGTTGAATTATGTTGGATTTGGAATCCTGGGGATAATGTACCTAGAAATAATGGGGAAGGGTCTTCCTAAAACGGGAAAAATATTATTGCCAACGGTTGTACCATATTTTTCATACGTTACGCATTTATTTTATCTTGGATAATTATGATTGGTAATCATGTGATATTAGCATGTATTTTATGTGATTGGATCATGTGATTATGTGCGTTGGATGGAAATGGATGATCACGAGCCCTAGACCTAATGTATGGTTTAATTTTATGTTGGGTCTTTGTGCCTCTTTTTTTGCTTTCTCCTTCTCCCCTTTCTAGTTGCCTTGGAATAATAAGGCATTCTTTCTCCCTCCTTATGTACTCCCCCCGGGTTTTCGCTGGGGTTTCTATTTTTACATATGTAAGAGAGTAGGATAGGAGTGAGATTTTATTTTTGTAATTGGTGGAGAAGAAGGAAGGTCCAAATGGAGAGCCCAGACTGGAGGTTCCAAGACATTTCTATGAAGAGAAGAAAGAGAAAAGAGACCAAGGCCCATCCGAATGATGATTGGGTTGCTATTAATATAATAGTGTAGGACCAACCCTAGATTGACCATAGATCCACTGCGGGCTCAGTGGATCGCATAGGATTCAGGCTCGTGATCATTAACAGGGGTGTGCTAGGCTTTAATTTTGCATGTGGTTATTATGATGGATGAATGGCGTTTTATTTATCATATAACTGCTATGGATGCAATTTATTTATTTTCTCATTATGGATGAATGTGTTAATATTACTATATGAGATCTCGGTCATTTACTACTCTCACATTGGTTGGACCAATGTCCAAATATTAGACCCTAGACAAAATGGACATGGACTCTAGGAGTGTGTCCATGCCTTCCAGTCCATCGCATGGTGAGGAAGCTGATTTAGGTCGATAGCGTGGTCTCACGAGTCGTGACACGTCTATCGTACTTAAAAGAAGTTGCACTATGTCATGAACGAAAAGTAGACCACTGTTACTTGTCTCACGAGTCGTGGAGGTAGCAGTAGGTCTATGGCTCGATTGATTGGGTCGGGTCTAACGCCCGATTAGCATGATTCGCTTGGAGTCCTCGTGATCATGTGAAAAGGTGAGGCAATAATCTTGGAAATCTCATGGAATGAGAATGGTATGGTATACCTCCCACAGGATTTTTTCCATGCGAATCGTAAAAGCGAGGTATGGGAAAATTCGCTGTGGATCCCAAGCCCTCTAGGAAAAGGTTTTCCGAAAACAACGTTTGGGAGTACCGTGTTTTCGTATAAAAAGTGGGAGCATTAAATTACTAAAGACCAAGCATTTAATTATTTATCAAACCAGCGTCTTTTATATTCTGCTGATCGCGAACTCTATTTTTAAATGTAGATTTAAAATGTCTAAGAACCCTTTATCGACCATTCTTGAGACCAACAAATTCAATGGAACCAATCACAACGACTGGTTGCGCAATCTCAGGATAGTCCTGGATTACGAGAACTAAGGCTACGTCATGGACGAGCCTCTCCCTAGGACCTTACCGGAAGGATCCATGCCGGAAGAACGTGAGACGTTCGAGACTTGGCATAAGGATAACCAGAAGGTCCGTAGCGTCATACTTGCTTCGATGACGAATGAGATTCAGAAGCAATATGAAAGGCTAGACGATGTCCCTTCCATTATGGCTCGCCTTAAGGATTGCTATGCAATCCCGGACCGGCATACTAGGTATGTCGCGACCAAGGCGTTCTTTGGAACTAAAACGACAGAAGGATCCTCTGTACAAGAGGACGGGGTTAAAATGCTTACCCTGGTGGAAAGATCGAGGACCTAAAGGCAGGTCTCGATAATGAGACGTACATAGATGTGATCCTTCAGTCTCTCCCACCCTCCTTCGACCAATTTATTGTCAACTACAACATGAACGCACTTGAGAAGGGCATTCATGAGTTGATTAATATGTTGGTGCAATACGAGGCAATGACCAAAAAGTCCACGCCTTCGGTATTGTTTGGAGGTGCTTCAACTTCAAAAACGAAAGGCAAGGGTGCCGGACGCTGGAAAAGGAAGAAGGGGAAGGAAAAAGCCGTCAAAGCAGCTATGAACACTAAGATTGTTCCCATTGCCAAAGAGGGGAAAGGCAAAGGAAAGGGAAAGGTTGTCTCCAAGCAACAGTCGAGGGCATATGACATATGTATCAATTGCCGTGAGAAAGGGCATTGGAAGAGAGAGTACCACAAGCTCCTCTCGAACCAAGGTATATTTTGATTGAGGTTAATATGGTCACTAATTCTGCCTCTTGGGTATTAGATACCGGTTGTGGAGCTCACATTTGCAATGATTTGCAGGTGCTGAAAAGAAGCAGAAAACTAGATAGTGGGGATATGATCCTGAAGCTTGGGAATGGCAAGGCCATCTCGGTAGAAGCAGTAGGATCCGCCACTCTAGTAGTTAGTGATAATATTAGCATAGAATTAGAGAAAGTTTATTATGTACCTAGTATGATTAAAAACATCATTTCCATTCCATTGTTAGACAATAGTGGTGATGAGTTTATGATCAATAAAAATTGCTTTTATTTGATGAGGTGTGGAATTGCTCATCTACTTGGTACACTTAATAATGGGCTCTATATCTTGCAACAAATGAACTTCGTTCCTAATGCTCAACACAAACATAAAATACATAATAACGGGAACGCACGACTGTGGCACGCTAGGCTAGGTCACATATCCCTAGACAGGATGAAAATATTGGTAGACTCAAAGAACCTAGAGGTAGGGGACTTGAGTGAGCTACCAACTTGTGAATCCTGTCTAAGAGGGAAAATGACCAAGAAACCCTTTGTAGGACAAAACAGGCTTGCCACAGGTCTGTTGGACTTGGTCCATACAGACGTATGTGGACCACTAAGGATGCAGACCCAAGGTAGGTTTTCCTACTTCATAACCTTTACCGATGATCATTCACGGTATGGTTATGTTTACCTGATGAGGTACAAGTCTGAAGCTCTTGAGAGATTTAAAGAATTCAGACTTGAAATGGAGAACCAAACCAACTGCAAAATGAAAGTCCTACGGTCAGACCTAGGCGGAGAATACCTTAGTACCGAGTTCCTTAATTATCTAAAAGAAAATGGTATAATATCTGAATGGACACCTCCCGGGACACCACAATTGAATGGTGTCTCTGAAAGGAGGAATCGAACCCTGTTGAACATTGTTCGATCCATGATGAGTTTTACCAAATTGCCCCTGTCCTTTTGGGGCTATGCATTGGAAACAGAGGTCAAGTGGTTAAATTTGGCGCCAACCAGTGTATTGACCCAAACGCCATATGAGATATGGCACGGCAAGCCTGCATCCTACAACCATTTGAAAGTGTGGGGTAGCCCCGCATACGTCAAGAGGTTAGTGGGAGATAAGCTAGAATCCAGGTCTAGCTTATGCAGGTTCATTGGATACCCTAAAGAAACTGCAGGTTATTACTTTTATGACCCCTTGGAACAAAAGGTATTTGTTTCAAGGAACGCAGTATTCTTGGAACAGGGCTTCCAAGAGGATATCCAACCTGATGAACTGATCCTTGAGGAATCAAGTGATGGAAACCAGTCATCAGAGGTAGCCGCGGATTCCTCACTTAGAGGATTCAGGATAGATACCCAAAGGACTGACCGACCTCGAGAAGTCCAGCATGCTATGCATGTAGGATAGCCTCAGGAACAGCCAGCCCCAGTACCTGAACCGCCAGCTCCTATACAGTCAGCGCCCACAGTCACCACTGACGTTCCCCTTCTCCGTAGGTCTACTAGAGAGTCCAGACCTCCAGTGAGATATGGTTTTCTAAATATGACCGGTCTGTTGGATAACGATCCTAAGATATACGGAGAAGCGATGTCTGACATCGACTCTGGGAAATGGCTTGAGGCCATGAAAACCGAAATGGACTCCATGAGCAAGAACCATGTCTGGAGACTTGTAGATCCACCGAAAGGTGTTAAGCCAGTTGGCTGTAAGTGGGTCTACAAAGCGCAAACTTGGCGTTGATGGAGAAGTCACGACTTTTAAGGCTAGGCTAGTAGCTAAGTGGTACACTCAACGACCCAGGGTCGATTTTGAGGACACCTACTCGCCGGTAGACATGGCTAAATCCATTCGGATCCTGCTCGCCATAGCAGCATGGTATGACTATGAGATATGGCAGATGGACGTGAAAACGGCCTTCCTCAATGGTTTCGTTGAGGAAGAGATGTATATGGATCAACCGGAGGGTTTCACAGTCACTGGAGAAGAACAGAAGGTTTGTCGTCTACAGAAGTCCATCTATGGCCTCAAACAAGCATCCCGAAGTTGGAACATTCACTTTGATGAAGTAATACGAGGCTATGACTTCATCAAAAACGAATCCGACCCTTGCGTATACAAGAAGGTCAGTGGAAGATCTATAGTGTTCCTAGTGCTTTATGTGGATGACATTCTACTCATAGGTAATGATGTTAGAATGTTGGGTGACACAAAAGCATGGTTATCAACCCAATTTTTCGTGAAGGACTTGGGTGAAGCCTCCTACATCCTAGGCATCCAGATTGTCAGGGACAAATCTAAAAGGATGTTAGGGCTCACCCAAAACTCGTATATGGAGAAAGTCCTAAAAGAGATATTGGATGGACAACTCCAAACGAGGATTCCTTCCCATGAGGCATGGGATCAAGTTATCCAAGAAACAGTCTCCGCAGACTAATGAGGAACTTGAAAGGATGAAAGTCATCCCCTATGCTTCTGTCGTAGGTAGCATCCAATATGCTGTCCACTGCACAACGCCTGACATTGCTTACGCTTTGAGCGTAACAAGCAGATATTAGTCTTGTGCAGGAGAGGCACATTGGAATGCTGTTAAGGGCATCCTTAAATACCTGAGGAGGACTAAGGAAATGTTCTTAGTCTATGGCAATGGAGAACTGATCCTGGAAGGCTTTAGCGACGCTAGCTTCCAGTCTGATGACGATGATGCCAAGCCTCAATTGGGTTATATATTCAAGCTCAATGGAGGAGTAGTGGCTTGGAAAAGTTCCAAACAAGCAACCACTGCTGATTCCACCACTGAGGCCGAATACATAGCAGCTTCAGAAGCTGCCAAGGAAGCGGTTTGGATGAGAAACTAAATCCAAAAGTTGGGTGTGGTGCCTAGCATCACCGAGCCCGTTGTCATCTTTTGTGATAACAACAGAGCAATAGCGCAAGAAAAGGAACCGAGATCTCATCACCGTTCCAAGCAAATTCTTAGATGCTACCATCTTCTAAGAGAAATAGTAGGAAGAGGTGACGTTCAGATGGACCAAGTCAACTCAGCAGATCCGCTGATAAAGCCATTGTCGCAGAGCGCTAATATGCAACATCTTGAGAAGATGGGGATTAGACATATGGGCGATTGGCTTTAAGGTCAAGTATGAGATTGTTATAATAGGTGACCATGTAGCCAATCTTGGCAGGAAAAATGTAACCTATGTCTAGACAATTTCAGGGATTTGATAAATTATTAATAAATAAAGAAGTGAAATTCATTTGGCATTACTTTGTTTGTGTTCAGGTTATTTGCATTACGTATCTGTTCACTATGCAAACAAAGCCCAAGGACTGAAAACGTACTTCGGGGACTGGGACTACGCTTGGAGGTAAGTCTATGAAATCAATCCCGTCGAATCAGTCCGAAAATCTCCAAGTCAAGGAATCTCGAAAATGGGTACCGAGATTCCCCTTGAGACTTGCACTAAGCATCTACCGTCGTAATTCATCTATGGGTGACGAAGGTCGTCTAAGCAATGTTAGTGCGTTAGCCTGCTAGGGAGCAGCTGACTGAGGTGACTCGCGGGAACCGTCTTACAGAGGACCTTGAGTAGGGTCAGCTAGGTATGACGTGTGTTCCCGGTTCCAACAGTATAGGTCAAGTCCTTTGACTTGAGGAACTGCTGAGTTTACCTGTATGTCAGGGTTGTATCTTAGATATGGTGAGAGATTGCCAAGAAACACTTGAGTAGTCATAAGCCATGTCTAGTGCAGCTCCGATGTACAGAGTGACAGTAGTTTCCAAGAAAGGATCTGTCTCCTGTCAAAAGGCATTCACAGTTGAGCCTCACATATGCTCTGTGTCCTGTCCCTAAAATCTATGGCCACAGTAACTGAACAGAAGGTAAGGTTTCCCTTGCGGTGTTTAGTAAGGACAGACCGACACTTAGGTCCAAAATGGGTACCTGCATTTTCCGTGCCTTAGACCCTAAGTGGTGAGACCGAAGATAGAAGGACAAGTGTACTGTTAGAGCCTAAATGTTCATCCCCGAATATTCACCTAATCTCTAGTACCATGGACCGTTGCTAGATGGCCACCCATGGTAACGGGCGGATTCTAGGAATCCGACCAAGTCTAGCTGAAAGGTGAACCTAAAGAGTCACACACAATCCGCACACATTAAGTATTTAATTTAGAATTAAATATTGCAGAAATTGAATGATTAAATTGGATTTAATCGGGTTCTTAATTTTCTTGGAGAGAATTAATTCCTTTTATTAGATAAAAGGGATTAATCTAATAAATTAGATTTATTAAAAAATTAATTTAATGGGCCTAGAATAAATATTTATATTTATTATATTAATTTATTGCCCTTCGGAATATTTAAATAGATTTTAAATATTCCATTAAATTAAATTAATGGTTGAGATTAAAAGGAGAGATGGATGGCTAGGATTAATTTAACTAGGTCAAATTACTACTTTGACTAGGACTTTGACTAGGTCAAAATCCTAGTCAAATTAGTCTTCTAGAGTTGGAGCATAAGAGATGATGATGAAACTCCAACACACACAACACACACACTCTCTCGGCTCTCCCTCTCTCGTCCGCCTCTCTCTCTCCAAGTTTATTCTTTTGTGTTAACAATTGAACAAAAGGAGGATTAATCCCGTTAATTAATAACGTGTGATTGATCCGTCCTCTCCTATATACTTGTTCGTTCGCTAGCACGACGTGCAAGATACGTGGGTGGATTGCGTGTCACAATTTAGAGAATCTCACATACGAGATTTGGTGCAAATCGGGGAACAACGCGAGTACCGGTTAGAAGACGAAAACGACAAATCGGTAATTCCCTTTTACATTTTCGTCTCTTCTTTTATTTTAAATCCTATGGCCTCCATGATTGTTTATATACTTTTAATTCATGTGATACACCGAACACCCGGGAACATCAAGGGTACACCCTTTGAACGTGTTCTTTATTTTATGTAAAAGGATGTTTAAATTTTGTTATTTAATTTTATACCACGCTTCTGCATTCACGCTATTTCCCAGGACGATCCACAATCTTTCATCACCCTCGCCGATGTCAGGTACCAGTTTTTTTATTTTTTTGTTAATTTTTTGGATTTTTTTTTATAAACACTTGTTAATATGTAATTTCAGGACTGAGTGCAAGATACACGAGCGCATCAATGCGGTGGTGCGAGGGCATTATCCCCACCTTTGGGGATGTTTGCGTCAGGTGCCACCAGAGCACCAACATTTCTGGTTCGATAGTATGAAGGTAGTTTATTTTAATGTATATTTAATGGTATAAATTTAATTTTTTTGTTACATATTTTAACAATTTCTTTCTTTTACAAATGACGTATTGGTGGGACTGTGATGGTGAGTCCATGTTCCGTGTATTCCATATGTTCGCGGGAAAGTTCATCCGCAAGCACTTCACTCTCGCCAGACAGCCTCCGATGAAGCCGGTGTGGCTGGCGAACGAGGTATGGCGCCAACTCCAGCTGTATTGGGCAAACGAGAAATTCATGAACAAGTCCTCCATGAACAAGGTGAACCTGTCAGCCAACCCCGCGGCATCAACTACTGTCTACCGCTGGGGTTCTTCCTCAATCAACATGCACATGAGGAAGATGGTAAGTAATTTTATTTTTTAAAAGCATTTATCAGTATTAAATAAAAACTTGACTAACTGTTACTTTCTTGTATAGGAGGCACAGCTCGGTCGGCCAGTGAAGCAGATGGAGTTATTCTCCAGATGCTACAAGAAGAAGGCCGACGACGGCTGGAGCGGGCCGAGGGTAGTGGAGGTGGCAGTAAGTACTTATACTTTAAAATTTATTTCCTTTAATTTTTTGCAATAATAGTAGTATTTTGCTTGGGTTTGCAGGAGACGTTCCAAAAAGCTGATGGAGGACCACCAGTCTCAGGCTACGACTGATTCTTGGGATATTCCGGCAAATCGGAGGGCTCGGTGGTGATATAGGATCTATGGCTGGCAGCGGTCGGGGGGCAAGAATAAGGATCGTATATTCGGCCTTGGTTTTGAGGCCCACAACCTTAGCTAGACCTATACATCGCCACCACCACCGTCGGACATGGAGGATAGGGTGGTCCGGCTCGAAACGATGATGGTCGACATGATTACCATGATGAAGTCCATACAAACCAACAATTCCATTGTCGGCCCGTCACAGCCTCCGATAGACCCCTGTGACCCAGACGATGCCGACATAGACAACTATGAGGGGGATGCGATGTAGATTTAGGATATTTTTTTAATATTTGTAATTAAATTGGATAATATTTTTATTAATTTTTTTTCATAATTATGCATATTTTTGTTTGAATTGCATAACATCATTCAATAATTATTATTTAATCAAATTAAAAAATAATAATTAATAATTTTATTTCATTTATAGAAATAATAATTATTATATAATTAAAAAAAATTAACTAATAAATAATTTAGGAACGGTCTTCTGCGCGGTTAGGGGATGCTAAAATATCGACTGAACCGTTCCAATCATGGATCCCACAAACAAGGCCTCATTCCTAAAACCGTTCATCAGTAGCATTCCAAATAAGGGACAAATCGTGCCTAATTTTACTCCAAAGTTAATGACTATATATCATCATGGCACTCTAAATACACATCCTAAACCCATGCCAATAGTGTATTTCAAATAAAGATCAACATCGTTCCTACATACATTAAATAGGATTTAAATAGAGTTGCAATGACCATTCCAAATTATGTCAATAACATATCATCTGACGTTCTAAATATTAATTAAGTGTTCCAAATACAAAAATTACATATTCACACAGACAAACATAATCAGGAACGATTTTTAGCTTGTGCATCAAAAACTGTTCCAAAATAGGAACGGTCACTGCATAACCGTGAATTAAGACGGATGGTCTCCTGTTCCATTAGTGTTCCAAATCTCGGTCCAGGTTCATCCAGTGAGTTTTTGCCCATTCCAAAGTAATAAAAAAAAGGTTCCTAAGCCCGTTTCAATTCCCACATTTTTTTTTTTTTGTAGTGGTAGGAGTTTATATGTTTCAAATAAGTTTAGCGAAACACCCTCTAAGTTTGTAGAAACGTAGTACATTATTCAATATGAAATAGATAATACCAATTAGATTTATATGAATAAGATCAAGAAATCACACTAATAATTACAAATAAAGGCCAAAAAATAATATTTTATGCGATAATATTTCAAATTTAGAAGTTAATAAAGAATGTAAATAATATTTTGATAAAATTAGCATAGTTATAGTTATAAGATCTTGCAATACAAATAGTGATATTACAGATGTCTAATTAGATTATAATTTGATTAACAATATTTAATAAATAATTAGTTTAAAACTTTTTGACATCAATAATGTTTTAAATGATATTTTGTCATGTATCTTTTGTATTTTAGCATTTTAGTCCTTTATTTTTTTAGGATTACAAATAATTCTTGTAACTTTTAAAATTTTCACGATTTTGGTCCTTCAGTCGCCAGAGTTTGCAAATATTGTGAAAAAATAAAAATAATAATAAACATGTGCAATGGAAAAAAGCATGTGCCATGCACGTGCTTTTAAATATTCTGTGCTTTTGTTCCATTGATCAATTTCTACCAACATGAAGCAAATGTCCATCCTGTATCTTTTGCATTTTGGCGTTTTAGTTCTTATCTTTCTAAGATAGCAAATAGGTCCTATAACTTTTTAATTTTTTGCAATTTTGGTACATTAGATTAACCAATTGGAACAAAAGACTCAAACTAAAAAAACATGTGTGAGGCACATGAAAGTGTGGATCGGCTTGGGAGACACACGGCGGAAGCATGGAAGCAATAAAAAATTAAAAGCATAAAAAACATAATTTAAAGCTTTAACTTCTTGCTAAAGGTATTTCTTTTTTTCTTTTCTTAGTGCAATATCGAGAATTAGGTCAAAATCATCACCTCCGCAGGGATCCCTGTGCCACAACAATATCGTTGTTTAAGAAGATCCTATTCAAAGCCCAAGTGGGGAGTACTGCCCAAAAGCTTGCATCAGAAGATATGCTCCCCATTGTTTTAAGCTTGAAGCCCACCAGCTTCAGGTGCATGATTTAGAGTTAAAATTCATTCGACACATGTCGGTTAGACTCTCGTGGAAGTGTGGCTTTGTGCATTTCCCTTTTGGCTGGGAAGCTAACCACAAGGAAAAGGCACCTGCTCTCCAATTTCTATTCTTTGTTATCTGTATCGAACTTATCTGTTCCAAAGAAAAGAGTTGAAGTCTGTCTTCTTCACTTGACTTAGAAAAAGGCTTATCCCTTGCTTTTCTTGAATTATGATCACTTGACTCACAACCGACCTAATGGACGTGCCTGGTCGAAGGAAGGGAATGTGAGGGAATAAATCCTCCTTTTTGACAGATTGAAGAATCCGGATCAAGGGGTGTGCCCTTGATTCTCCCCGATGTTTGGTGTATCTCATGTTCAAGAAAAGTACAACACATGGAAAGCCATAGAATTGAATTGTAAACGAGATATAAGAAAACATAAAGAGGAAACTACCCTCGTAGTTTTCTTCGTTCCGCTACACTCATTGTTCCTAGATTTACAATCAAGATCTTAACGTAGAGACCCTCTAAAAATGTCCACACGATTCACTAGATACCAAATGAACTCTCGTGCTAGCAAGAACTCATTAGAAGAGAAGGGACATCGATTCAATGTTATTGATTAATGCTACCAATGTCTCTAACATTCTATCTTGATCGAATCAAGACGAACAAAAGGAAAAACCTTGGAGATGGGTGGATGAGAGAGAGAAGATAGATGTGGCAATTGCGTAGAGATTAGTGTGTGAGGTGTGTATATTTGAGTATTCATATGACTAGTTCATATATCCTACTCAAACGCTTCCAATGAGACACACCCTAATCAACTAGAGGTTTGACTAGCAATTTGGGATCTGATCTAATCAAACCTCATCCTAGGATGAATCCTAGCTATCCATCTTAAAACTTCTAAATCAAATCCCGTCCATCCATTCTTGATGGGCTTTATGGAATAGACCTATTAAATCTAATTTAAATGGCCCAAGGTTCAATGGACTTTATGTATTAAATCTAATTTAATACTTAAGCCCAAAAAATAATAATTTCCACCTTGTAATCTAATTAAAAAGGGAAAGTCCAACTTCTAAATTCATAAATCCAATTTATGAACCAAGCCTGATTAAAACAATTAATCGATGAAGGCTTACCACTCCAAAATGGATCAATTTAATCCAATTAAATTGTTTCATCTCCCGGAATTAATTCTAAATTAATTCTTTTACTTCCAGTGAATCATGTGTGACTTTTTAGGTTCATTCTGAGCTAGACTTGGACCTACTTCCTGTTATCCCATAACCAAAGTAGTCCGTCACCATGGGTGGCCATCTAGCATCGGTCCATGACACTAGAGACTAGGTGAATATACGACGTGAACATTTATGCTCCGAGTTATATACAAGTACGGTCCTACTGTCACCTGTCTCCCGACCTTAGTCCAGGACGTTAGTTCCCATCCTTGACTAGGCATCTATGCTTCAAACTCCAGATAGGTTTAACTTTATGATTGACGTATGAAATCCTTTCCTACTCAATCAAATGCTATGGCCATAGACTTTGAGAGTCTAAACCATCTCAAAAAGCATAGGAGATCTCGTTGTCATAATCTTTGACAGGGTGCAGATCCTGTCTTGGAATCCACCGTCCTCACTACATACTCCGACTGTACTAAACAACGCTTATGATGACCATAACTTATGATACAATCACCGCTTGCCAGATCCTAGATACAACCTTCGTATGTAAGCGACTGTCGTGATTCCTCAAGTCTGAGGACTAATCCCATACTATCAGTATCGAGAATACCAGTCATACCGACCAAGCCCGTGTAGCTTCTATATGACGATTCCCGTGAGTCACCTCAGTCAGCCGACTACCTGCCAGCCAACCCATTAAGATTGCATGGACGACCTACGTCTCTAGCTGATGAAACTCGGTTGTAATCCTTAGTGTAAGTCTCTCTCGGACCCTCGATACCCATTCTCGAGGTTCTCAACTTGGAGTGTTTCAAACCAATCCATAGAAGTTGGTTCCATGATCGTCAATCTATGCGCAGTCCAACTTCTTGGATTCACATGTCCGATCTATGGGCATTTGTTGTGACATCGAAACCACGTTCAATGTAATAATATAATAAAAATAAATAAAATTAAAAACATAGCAAATCGTACAAAAAAACCTACAAATGAAATATGATTAATTATATTAAATTGGAAATCTTTATAAAAATCCAAAAATAAGGAACTTTGATTAATTAATTTTATTTTAATATTGAATTTTATATATTATACTTTATTTTTGCATTAATTTATTTTAAAATAAGATCATCAAATATATTAATTAGTAAATACAAAATGAAAGATTTCAATTTTCAAGATTAAATTTTTTGCTTGATTGTATCAACTAAACTTAGAAGTGAATTACAAATAATAGAATTAAATAGTTTTAAAACAATTATGATCGTTTTCTAAAAAATATAATTATATATATTAATGTTTCAATAGTAGAAATATAAATAAAACTATGAGCTTAATATCTTTTCTGCAGCTAATAAGTGATATATTTAGCTCTAAATATATGTTTTTATACGTGCAAAAATGCACGTGATACATTCTAGTATTTGAGAATGTTGAGAAATGGCCCATGACCCTTTCTGGAGGCCCAAGCCCACCAGTGCCACTTCACCCTTCTACTTGGATGGCCCAAGCTAACTCCACCAAGGCCCAGCCCACTCTGATGATCAAGCCCACTCTAAAACTCGACCCCGTAAACCCACTACTTATACACCAACCTCAACCCTAATCAGATTAAGCGCCTCGTCCTTCTTCTTGCCTCTCTTCATTCATGTCTCCTCGTCTCTTGATGCGCCTCTCTGATCTCTCTCTCGGGTTTCTCACTTCACCGATTACCATGGCATCGGAAAATGCCTCCACCGTTTCCGTCTCCATCTACATCTACCTTCAAACCTTAATCTCTATAAAAAGGTTTTCACACCTTTTCTAAGAAAACACATTTAAGATATCTCTGTCTTCTTCCTCCTAAAAAGCTCTCTGTGAAAGCTGGTAAATGCTAAGTGGGCCTTTGTGGGTGAGTGATCTGTTGTGGGGCTAAATCCTTGGTGGATTTGCTCTAAGTTGGTCTTGGAGCAACCGGTTGAAAGGTGCCAGCCTTTGTGGCTGTAAGCTTCTCTCTCCGGATCCGGGATCTCTAAGCCTACATCTGGTACATTTTATTTCTGATTATTATATTCATTATGCCCCATTTCTGGTATGTAATTAACGATTTCTGTTAAACCCAATCCCTGTGTAATTTGTTTATTTCTAATCTTGCTGAAAATTTGTATAGTTCCTGGGTTATTCGCCGGTGGTGTGTCCACCCAACAATGGTATCAGAGACTTCGGGTTTTGTATTTGGTGCTGATTCTGGTAAGACTGTTCCTATACCCTTCTCCTTTGTGGATCTGAAATTTGTTACTGCTTTGTGCAATATTTCTGTGATATCTTGATCCTTAGTGGAAGCAGTTATCTTTTCTATTTGTGCGAACTATTTCTCTGAAATTACTGATTTGTGTTGAGCAATGTTTCTGGAATATATCTTTTTGCCTTGAATACTGCTTAGTGCAATTTCTGGTTATACTCCGTGCATTCTAATAAATTCGAACAATTATTATCACTGCTTATTATTATTATTACTGATTGTTCGACCTAAGTCCAAAACTTGGTTTACCCCTCACTTGGCCGAGCCCTTGAGGCTGTTGGGTATCTGGTTGAGGCTAAACCTAAGTGTTCCTTTTTTTTCCTTGGTTCCGAATTTCTATTGTATATCTGTCTCTTATAATCTGTTGTGTTTGACATACATTGCATTTGTTGCTAATATTCATCTTCATATGGCTGGTTATAACTTGCAACCCTTTGATGGAAAATCAGATGTTTTCTATTTGGCAACAAATGAAAGGTATTTTAATACAACAAAAGGTTTTCAAAGCCATAAATGAAAAATATTCTGAAAATATTTCTGAAGAAAAGAGACTAGAAAATGATGAATATGCTTACTCTTCTATCATTTTAAATCTCTCTAATAATGTTTTAAGAAAGGTAGGAAACAAAATTCTGCAAGAGATTTATGGGATAAACTATAAGAGCTATACACTGAAAATTACTAGCCTAGTTATTCTTACTTGAAAAAAATTCCGTTATAAATTAGATCTTTCTAAAAATATTGAAGACAATCTGGATGAGTTTACAAAATTAATTCAAGATATAAAATTGACTGGTGATAAGAACATAGATGAATATTCCCTTATTGTTCTGTTAAATGCAATCCCTGAAACCTATGGTGATGTTAAAGCAACAATAAAGTATGGTTGGGATCAGGTTAACCTTGACACTGTTATAAATAGATTAAAAAGCAAGAAAATTCATATAAAAGCTAATAAACCTAGTCAAGTGCAAAATGAGGTAACTCATGTTAGGGCAAGAACAAGAAATAGAAATTCTGATTATAAATAGGAGACTCACAGTAAGGAAAGAAGTAGAAGTAGGAGTAAGAGTAGATCAAAATCTAGGCCTAGGGATGATAAATTCGGAAATGAAAAATAGAAGAATAGAAAATATTACAATTGTGATGGTAAATGACATTACATAAAAGACTGTGAGAAACCAAAAAGGAATAACAAAAATAATAATAATAACTATAATAATGAAGATGCTAATGTCACAACTGAGGAAAACAATGGAGAAGTATATGCAGTGTGTGATGTTAATAATGTCCAGAATTCAGTAAATATGAATGAATGGATAATTGATTCTGGTTGTACTTCCACATGAGTCCGTTTAAAGAAATTTTCACAAATTATAAGTGAAAGATTGGGCATTGTGTCCATGGCAAACGAGAAACTCTGTGAAATTAAAGGTCTGGGTGACATTTCTGTAATCTTTGAAAATGGTTATAAGTTCACAATGAAAAATATTAGGTAGTTTCCTAACTTGTGTCACAACTTAATTTGTTGTGCTGCCCTTAAGGAGGATGGCGTTGAGGGAAGATGGGGTAAGGGAGTCATGAAAATTATGAAAGGTTCTTTAACTGTCTTTAAGGCTGAAAGAAAGAAAAATTTGTATATTTGCTCTGTAAAATATGATTCCTTTGTTGCTACAGTTTCTGAGAATGATAAAACCAGTCTGTGGCATAAAATGTTAGGCTATATAAGTGCTAAAGGCTTAGACTTGCTACATAAAAATGGTTTTCTAACTGATAAAATTAGCAAAATAGATTTTTGTGATGATTGTGTTCTGGGAAAACAACACAAGGTTCATTTTCCTACATCACCTTACCCCAACCCCTCATCTTCATCAAATATCCTTGATTATATGCATGTTGATGCTTGGGGACCAGCAAATATTACTACCCATGGTGGAAATAAATATTTCTTGTCTATAGTTGATAGTTATTCAAGAAAAGTTTTTGTTTTCTTAATGAAAAAAAAGACTGAAGTTTTTGAGAAATTTAAAAACTGGAAAACCTTAGTGCAAAATCAGACTGGTAGAAAACTAAAGACATTAAGAACTGATAATGGTTTAGAATTCTGTAACCAACAATTTACTGATCTATGTAATGAATTCGGAATAAAAAGGCATAGAACCACACCTTATACTCCAGAGCAAAATGGTGTTGCTGAGAGAATGAATAGGACTTTCTAGAACAAAGTAAGATGCATGCTTATAAGTTCTGGTTTGTCAAAATCTTTCTGGGGTGAAGTTGTATGAACATCCGCTTATCTAATTAATAGGTCTCCTTCATTACGCATTTTTGGATGCTCTGTCCTGTTACTAGGAAAAATACCCGCATCTCTTTGGACTGATAAACCTGTTGATTTTTCTTCATTACGCATTTTTGGATGCTCTGCTTTTGCTTTACAACTAGGTCACAAACTTGATCCCCATTCTCAAAAATGTGTTTGTTGGCTATCTTGAGGATGTTAAGGGTTATAAATTATGGCTTAGAAGCTAACCTGGTTTTAAAGTTATCATTACTATAGACGTAAAGTTTAATGAATCTTAAATGCCATGTCTCAATAATACACAGACAACCAATAAGGATGTAGATATAGAATCCACCTTTAATAAGGTGGAGGTCCTCTAGAGGATAACCAACAAAGGGAAGATAATTCTAATGAAGAAAATCAAAATAAAAACATAGGGTCTAATGAAGATCTCCAGAATTATCAACTTGCTAGGGATAGAGAACGTAGAGAACGAAGGCTCCCTTCTAAGTTGAAAGATTTTCAACTTGCTTTAAATATTAAAAACTTCGAACCTAGTACGTATGAAGAAGCATTAAATTCTGAAGATTCAAAAAATATGATAAAAGCCATGAATGAAGAGATGAGGTCCTTATATAATAATAAAACTTGGGGTCTTGTTCCAAAACCTAATAACTGTTCTGTTATAGACTGTAAATGAGTTTACAAAATTAAACAAGAAAATGCCTTAAATCGTTTTAAAGTAAGACTGGTTGCAAAAGGTTTCACTCAGAAAGAAGAAATTGACTATACTGAAATCTTTACGCCTATAGTAAAATACACTACTGTTAGGACTATGCTAGCCCTTGTTGCTCATCATAATTAGGAATTAAAACAAATGGATGTTCAAACTGCTTTTCTACATGGGGATTTAGAAGAATGGATTTATATGAAGCAACCCATTTTTTGAAAATAAACAAAAACCTGATCATGTTTGTTTTCTATGAAAATCCTTATATGGTTTAAAATAATCCCCTAGGCATTGAAATAAAAATTTTAATTTGTTTATGAATTCTTTGAATTCTAAAGAAGTACTTATGACCCCTGTTTATACTTTAAGCATGATCGAAATGTTCATGTATTTCTCCTTTTATATGTTGACGATATGCTAATTGCTATCCCTAGTCTCACATTAATAAAGAACTTCAAGATAGCCTAAGTAAACACTTTGAAATGAAAGACTTAGGAAATGCTAAGAAAATTCTGGGAATGACTATTGACCAAGATAAAAAGAACTCTACCATTTTGCTAAATCAAAAATCCTTTGTTCTTTCAATGCTAAAGAAGTTCCCTATGTCTAACTGAAAACCTACATCTATTCCTTTAGCTGCTCACTTCCAATTAAGTAAGGATCAAAGCCCTAAAATAAAACTTGAAAAAAAACAAATGGAAAAAGTTCCTTTTTCAAATGCTATTGGTTCTTTCATGCATCTAATTGTCTGTACTTGTCCTGATATTACTTATGTCATTAGTTGTTGAAGTAGATATATGTCAAATCCTGGAACCTCTCATTGGGATGCCATCAAATGGTTACTTAGGTATTTAAATGGCACTAATAATATAGGCATAAAATTTACAAAAAGTGCTGATGGTATAACTCTAGTTGGATATGTTGATTCTAACTATGCAAATGATAGAGATAGTAGAAAATCCACAACTTCTTATACTTTTACTCGATATGGTTCTTGCATAAGCTGAAAATCGCAACTCCAACCTATTGTTGCTCTATCAACAATTGAAGCAGAATACATAGCTACTACTAAAGCATGCAAAGAAGAAATATGGCTTAAAGGCTTATTAAAGGAAATTGGTTTTCTACAAGAAAATGTCATTGTGTTCTCTGATAGTCAGTCTGGCATCCATCTGTGTAAAAATCCTATTTTTCATGACAGAACTAAACACATTAATATGAGATATCATTTTATTAAAGATATTGTTGAAAAAGAAATTATTAACCTTGAAAAAATAGGCATTGACTCTAATCTTGCAGATATGGGAACTAAGTGCTTGCCAAAGAAAAATTTAAAACTTGCCTTAAAATTTTAAATTTAGTTTAGTTGCTTCCTAACCAAATATGTGCAAGTTTTTCTTCTTTGTTGTGCAGGTACTTCCATGGCGTTCTAGCAATGATGAATGTCGGATTCGGCCTTGGGCCTGGTTCCCCCTCTCGGGTCCTGGTCCAAGGTAGAGAATGTTGAGAAATAGCCCAGGACCCTTTCGGGACGCCCAAGCCCACTAGTGCCACTTTACTCTTCTACCTAGATGGCCCAAGCCAACTCCACTAAGGCCCAGTCCAATTTGAAACCCTATCCGATAAACCCACTACTTATACACTAACCTTAACCCTAATCAAACTAAGCGCCTCTTCCTTCTTCTTGCCTCTTCTTCACTCATGATCTCTCTCTCTATGGTTTCTCTCTTCACTAATTACCATGGCATCGAAAAATGCCTCCATTGTTTCCCTCTCCATCCATTTTCAAACCTTAATCTATATAAAAGGTTTTCCCACCTTTTCTAAGAAAACACACATCAGATATCTCTCTCTTCTTCCTCCTAAAAAGCTCTCTGCGAAAGATGGTACTTCCAGAGTAGGCCTTTGTGGTTGAGTGATCTGTTGTGGGGCTAAATCCTTTGTGGCTTTGATCTGGAAAGCCTTGGTGGCTTTGCTTTGAGTTGGTCTTAGAGCAACCGGTTGAAGGGTGTCGGCCTTTGTGGTTGTGAGCTTCTCTCTCCGGATCCTGGCTCTCTGAACCTACATCTGTTAGATTCTATTTCTGATTATTATTGCTATATTCATTATCCCCCATTTGTGGTCTGTAATTAAAGATTTCTGTTAAACCCAATCCCCTCTGTAATTTGTATATTTCTAATCTTGCTAAAAATTTGTATGATTTCTGGGTTATTCACTGGTGGTGTGTCCACCCAACAGAAAAAATATATAAAAAAAAAATTAAGAGTGGGTAAAGTAAATAATTCATTAGGCATATTAGTCTATAAAAATATTTTAGAAAATTTTAAAAATATGTAAAATTATAATATAAAAGGGCATTTTGACCAATTCATGATAAAAATTGGATAAAAACCTAAGAGATAATTACACTTCACCCCTAAGATTTGATATAATTATACGGACACATAGTGTGATTTGAAAAATCACATAAATCAGTATAATTAATTATTATTTCATTTCAAATTTAAAATGTTGAAAGCTTACTCTCTAAGATCTTCTACTAAAAAAATAATTAAAACTACCTCCTTTTATAATATAATTAAAAGATAAGGAAAAAATATTTTGTCATCATAACTATACTATCTTTTATATTTTTCTATTTATTTTTTTTGTTAGACTTTACTATTCCAGTTCACACATGCCATTTCAATTCATTTTTCATCAGAAAGTGATCATATAACTGACACATGACATTTTTTACATACTAGACGGTTAAATCCAATGTTTTTTGAACAAATTTGACTATCTTGCTCTTAAAAAAGACATCACGTATGATCAGTCATGTGATCACGTTTCAATGAGAGATTCTTCTAGAGAGTTATCTAAGATTGCAATATGCATAATTTTTGTAGTTGGGACGGTAAAGTGTAACGTTAGTAAAAAAAGAAAGTGTAAAAATAACATAATTTAGATGCCAAAGTGGTTTTTTGTTCCTAAACAAAATTACACCTTTATGTTTTTGAAAATAAATTATTAATATCCTATTAATTTCTAATTATTACCCACGTCACGCACATGTTCAGAAACGTAATAAATTTTAAGAAAAAATAGTATCAATTATGATACTAATTAATATGATTAATTAATTGTAGGCATGAGAACTGGAAATGCTAAGCGTGCAAATAATATTAAAAATTTCAGTATCCGCCCCAAAGTCTCTTAAAATTGTGGATCAAACCCGGGAATATATTATATATATTAGGGAATACACCCCTAATCCATGGTTTATTTACCAAATTATTCTTGTCTTTTGTATAATTACGGAAATTACTTTTGACAGTAAAAAAACAGGGGTAATTTATGTGATGATGTTGACTTTTGGGAGATTTATGTGTAATTGTTCAAGAGTACAAGGTGATTTGTATCAATGATGCAGACGTTTCTTGTGAGTATATATATAATTATTTAAAAGATAGTGGTGATTCGTGTAAATAGACCATATAAAGGGAAGATAATATAATTATCCTTATATATTATTCATCTACTTCCAGCGAACTTAAAACTAGAATCCAAACTGCTCTGCTTTGCTTCCCTTTTGCATGGCTTTGGCATTCACTTCCACTAAATCCTCATATCAAAGGGTTTCTTCTTTTGATTCTCAAGTTTTTGTTTGTCTTCTTGTATCAAGAATCAATCTTTTTCACCAGAAGTTTATACAAAGTTTCATTTTCATTACAGTTTCCTCAAGATTTTCTTGAGGGTTTTCTTGTTATTTTGGCACGTGGTACGTAGTTTCTTGGCTTGTGTATATTTGTTCTTGTTCTGATTTTTTCGGGTTTTCTGCAGGCTGGACTTGTATAATCACGGTTTCTTGATCAGCAGAAGCATGCAATCAACTGCCGGGACTTCTGCCACACAGGCTAATGTTCATAATGATGGTGATGGTATACACATTTTTAGCCTGAATTTAAGATTCTTTAATTGTTTCAGAACTTCTCTGTTTTCTTGACATAAATGTGTCATCTTTTAATGTTTCTTCTACTTGATGATGGCAGTCTAAGCCGCAATATTTCATACTATTTTTAATAGAATTGATACTTATATCATGCTTTACAATATGCAACACGTTTTTTATATCCCATTCTCTTGATTGCTCAGGTGAAGGGACCAGTGATGAGAAAAGCGCGTTATACCACTGTAACTATTGCAAAAAAGATATTACACGACGAATTCGTATAAAATGTGCAGAGTGTTCTGATTTTGATCTATGCATAGAGTGTTTCTCGGTAGGTGCTGACCTTCATCCTCACCAAAGTGACCACCCGTTTCGGGTTATGGTTAGTACCTTACCCCAAAGGCCATCTACTGTTTAATGCATAATTTTGGTGACTTTTAATGTTTCTTGTCATGGATCTTGCCATATATTTTTCTTGCACCCTATGATTATTTTCTGCCAATGGTTCTACGTGCAAATTATTAGTGAATGCGGAGAGATTTCGTCGTTCATAGTGCTGATGGTCTTTACAATATGATCTGTCCAGCAAAACCTGTCGTTTCCTCTCATTAGTCCAGAATGGAGTGCTGACGAAGAACTGTTACTTCTGGAGGTCTCCTTTGAATTTTCATTTGATCATTGATCTATAAGCTCATAAGTTGTTTGGAAGTCTTATGTTGTTATCTGCATGGGCGATTATCACAACTAGCAGGGGATTGAAATGTTTGGCATCGGATCATGGGCTGATGTTGCTGAGCATGTCGGAACCAAGACACAGGAAGCCTGCATTGAACATTATACCAATGCTTACCTTAATTCTCCTTACTTCCCCCTGCCGGTATGACATCTAGCAAAACTAAGTTGCTTTCTCAGACTATGTTATCAAATGCATTCGGTATCTCAGGACACAACACATTTTGCTGGTAAGACAAGAGAGGAACTCCTTGCGATAGCCAAAATGCATCGTCATGACAAAAAAGGTTGGTCCTGTTTTCTCTGTTTACTGCAGTATTTGATAATTGATTACGGCATTTTGCATTGACCTGTAACTTGTAAAATTTTGCGGTAATGATAATGTTAACGTAATTTGTTCTTGGCTTCCTTTGCCAGGGAAAATTCAGGAGGAATCTGCAGCTTCCTCCTCAAGAGTCGGGTAGAATAAAGGTTTTCCTTGTAAATGCATTTACACAGGCTATGCTTGAACATCTTTTTAACTTTTGCATGATGGGTTTCAGGATTGAAGATTCACGCCAAAGTGGTGCTTCTCGTCGTTTACCTTCCACCCCGACTCCAGGTAGTTAGAATCGAACCACTGTGACACGGACTTGTTTACCATGGAGGACCGCTTATCCGCTTCCAATACTAAAGTACAAATCTTGCAGAAATCTGCAAATGTTGAGACCCCAGCTTGGTGGATTTTTCAGGTGGTTATAACCTAAAAAGACATGAACTTGATATTGAATATGATAATGATGTCGAGAAGTTGCTGGTTGATATGGAATTCAAGGAAACTGATGATGAATGGGAGCGTGAGTTGAAACTGAGAATTATTCGTATATATTCAAAGAGGTATCTCGTGAATCAATCTCAGTTTGTTTTCATGAAACTGAAATATGTCAAAGAAAAACTGGTGAGAGAATAAAACCTTGCACTAAAATTATTTATTAACATTGACAGAGTTGATGAGAGAAACCGGCGGAAGGATTTCATCATCAAGAGGGGTTTGCTGCATCCTAGTCCATTTGAGAGGGACTTAAGTGAAGAAGAGAAGCGATTATGCCGACATTATGACATCTTCATGCGTTTGCATTCCAAGGAGGAACATGAAGAACTACTGAAAAGTGTTATTTCAGTGCACAGGACTCAGAAAAGACTTCAAGAACTCAAGGTATGCTGCACCCTCAGGAAAGATCCAGTAGCTTCTAATATCCCATGAGGAATGCATCTGAAGAATATAAACTATATCTTGCATCTAATGAATAATCAGGAAGCGCGAGCAGCTGGTTGTCGGTCAGGTGCTGAAGCTGATAGGTATATTAAACAGAAGAAGAAACGACTATCTGAATTTGGTGATCATAGGACGGATATTTCTCAGGAAGGTCCAAGCAGCCCGGAAAGTCTGAGTGCATCAGTTTCTTCAGATTCATTTGATACATACTCGACTCTGACCTCTGCTGGCCAAGCCACCTCATCAACTGATTTGTATTCTGTGACAACTTCTGCAGCAAATTTACTATGTGAATCTGTAAGTATCCAGTTCTTCTTTGCTGCACTTTTGAAGCAGCTGCAAACTGATCAAGGAGAAACTCCATTAGCTTCTATTAGTCAATGAAAATGCAAGTGAACATGCACTCTTATCTAACTGAAATTGAATTACTTAGGGAGCACAAGGTGGTGGTTTTGGTTCGTCTCAAGATACAAGTTCTCAAGCAGGTTCCACCTGTATAATTCATTTGTGTCGAAGGAGAAACAACTATGCCATGAGATGGGGTTAGCTCCGAACCTTTATCTGAAGATACAACAGGACATGACAATCGAAATTATGAGAGGCAATATCACTAAGAAATCTGATGCTTATTCCATGTTTCAAGTTGAGCCAACCAAAATCGACAAAGTTTATAATGTGCTCGTCAAGAAGGGGATTGCTCCACCGTAATTTTGCCAAAAGGCTAACATAAACGTATGCTTCCTTCATACTTGGTTCCTGGGGATGAGGCATTTGATGGTGTTGAATGTACCGAAAATGAGAAGAAAAACAAATAACCAGAACATCGTATAGTCCCTACCCCTATTGTAAGACAGTCATTCTTTTTGCTAAGCTTGTTAAGGTACATTGATAGTATTAGCAGTAACTGGTGTGATACCCTGGGGACAAGCCAAATCTTGCAGTGCATGTTGCCTTCGGAAAAGAATTATAATAGTTCAGCATTTCAGCATGCCATGGGCAAAACCTGTATTTTCTGTTGCTCCATTTTCACACTTAAACTATATTGAATGAGTCGCTTAGGCTTGTCAGTCCACAACCCCCAAACAAAAGAGGAATGAAGAAAATCAGCAAAGTTTTCCCTTCGCCTATTTGCCTTCTCAAAAACACTGTCCTTTTCAGGGAAACGTAAATATAAACTAATGCAGGCAGCAGATACAGAACCAAAATTGCAGTTGTTTCCCTTGAGTAATTGTTGAAACTCTCATTCTTGCCTTGTCTACCTCTATAGCACCCCCTACAGTATTACGCTTTAATACCACTCGTTGTAATACACCCTCTATAATTATAACTTGTTTTATAAGAAATTTTTATTAGAACTAATCAGACAAATTATATTTTTATCAATATAATATAGGGAAAAATGCAAGTAACCCCCTGTAATATTGTAAATGTGCAAATTACCCCCCTATAAAAAAATAAATAGCAATTTATCCCTTTGTATTTTTCAAAATGAAACAATTTACCCCCCTGTGTTTTCCAAAATGAAGCAATTTACCTCCCTGCCTAGGGAGGTAAATTACTTCATTTTGAAAAATACAGGGGGGTAAATTGCTATTTTCTTTTTATAGGGGGGTAATTTGCTCATTTGCAATATCACAGGGGGGTAAATTGCATTAAACCTATATAATATATATGTCTTAAACGATAATAGACATTGTCAAAAGTTTCTATTTACCGTTCCATTGGTATATTCATGGACACAATCCAAAAGGGAGAAAAGTGAAATTTCTATGATAAGAAATCTTGAAATATAATTTCAAGCAAAGTATAATATCTATGTAATTATGTAGCTAGAACTCCCAATTCAAGATGACATTGCTGACCTACCTAATATGACTGACAGCATGACTTATGATCCAATTCAACTAATCACTGTAATTTATCCTGAAAAATATATGATAAGGAATGAACTGCCTACTCAATAAGTATAGCTAATTATAACCTCTCCTCCGTTGTGCCCATCATGCTCTTCATTCCCTATCTCTCGAGCTCTCAAACTCGCTTACATACCTCTCAGTTTCCTTCATCCAAATGTTGAAAGCTCCGATGACTATCGTTTTCTGGTAATTCAACCAAGATTGAATGTTAGGACACCTTCTTCAATGACTGGTATTGCATATATGCCATCCTTATCAACCAGACCAGCAATTCAGTTCCCAAAAACATTATTTAGGAGGGTAGACAAAAGTATGTGAACTTATCAACATTGCCAAGCAGACAAACTGATGGAGATGGAAGTAACAGGTAGATGGCAGATAGTTTTAGAACTTACTTTTGTGTTTTTGTGGCTATTGAACATACTGCATGCAATATTAGTTTTTGTGGATATTAGATAGTGTGTGAGTATTAATTGATTTTTATGGACAACCAAAACACATTACAGGTCTGTTGTTGCTTTTGGTATAATTTTGTTAACTGAAATTTGCATCAGTACAACTGAATTTGGTGAATGAAAAGTGCAGTTTTTACAATGTTGTTTGATGTGTTTGGCACTGCTTTTTATGTCTTCTTTTAGCACTTTATTTATTCTTTCTGGTAAAGATTATATGGCACAGGAGACCACACTTTTGTTAAAATGAAAACAATGCTCATAAGATGCAGCCAAAACCAAACAATTTGTTCATTAAAATATATTACATATAGTAGATAGAAAGAGCACACTGGCACCTAAAGTTTTTTCTCAATTAAAACCTGTAACTATTTTAGTACATTACAAACTGTTATACCATAAATGTAGGTAGGTATCTTAGGGGTTTATAGTGACTTTCAAGATATTCTGCTACTCCCGATCTTTGGAAAGTGCTCAAATGATCAGGTAAAGCCTGCAAAATAAGACAGTGTTAGGGCCAAGTCGGAGGGATCTCTATCAAAGGCACTCCGACGCTCAAAACAGTAAGAGAAGGTATCTGAAATGATAAGAGCAATAGGTGGGGAAGCAAAAGTTGTACCTGAGGGTGGAGTGCCTGTATTTATAAATTATAGTGGATTGTACGATTACATGTGCACCCAAGATCAGATATTCGATCAATGGCGTGCAATGGGCCACACATATCTACAGTAATAGTAACAGGCAGTGGTCCAAGGAGACAAAAGTTGCACCACTACCAAAAGTAGTCGGTACAGTAACAGTCAAGGATGGTTGTCCTATTTTCCAAGTATGAAGGTCTCTGCTACCTCTAAACTTAGTTGAATTATTAGTAGTATTCCTGGGTTGACCTTAAACTTAGGAGTCCCTGATGGGGGTCCGCCTGGAGCCTTTCTTGTGGAGGTCCCTGAATTGAGAGTTTTATCATGTACTTGAAGGTGGATTAGAAGTCCCCCCACTTATCAAGGTTTGGAGGTCAAGGCTTGGTGCGTGCAGTCAAAGTGACCTTCAAGTTGTTTTTGTGCTTGGTTGTTTTTGGAGGTCTCTCGGGACCTTGTTACTTAATCAAGATCTAGTCTCGCACTTAAACTGATGTCAACAGTGTAAGAGTTTTCAAAGTTTTCCACGTCTTCAAGTGACCCTTGCACACCAGTAGTCACATTCGTACAGGTGTCAGTGTTTGAGGCTTGTGGCAGGATTACACCCAATGGAAATTAGCCTTCAAAGCGGGCGTTTCGGTTCACGCACAATTGAGTCCGGGAACAAGTTCGTGATTTCCTCCTCTATTCCTGGTAATTTGTTGCTTTGTATTTACCATCCAAATGAGTTCCAGGGGCTCATCCAATGACGAAACCTTGATGATATTTTTCAAGCTATGGCTGCTCATGTTACTAGTCAAGCCACAGTTCCTCCCACCTTATTCTCCCTTCCATCAGGTGCCCTCGACTACTCTGATATGAAGGAGATTTCGTTTATTCCTGGTGGTGACTCTCCCATTCTTGGCCTGTCACCACACTTATTTCTTCCGAACTGACCTTGCTCAAATCAAACTTCTTCACCCCTGACGAATTTCATTTTATCCTCCCTTCTCCTTCAGACAGGATCTTTCTTCCTCTTGTAGGATGCAGGACTCTATTCCTTGCTGACTTTGAGACGTGGTTAAGATTTCCCTTGCATCTTCTCATTGAGGAGATACTGCGCAACTCAGGTCTTTGCATTTTGCAATTAACCCCTAGATCTTTCGGGACCATTGTAGCCTTTGTCTTTTTAATGTCTTATTTTCGGATTCCCCCGTCTTTTAGCAATTTCTGCCCTCCACCAAAATTAACTCTAGCGTAGGGAGCGAGGGTTTTTTCTACCTGAATAGCTAGAGAACTTGTAAACTAGTGAAAAATAACAAAGTTTCGTACTCATTTTGGAAGGAAAAATTCCTCTTTGTGAAGCCTCTTGCAGGTGTATCCGAGAATAGCCCCCTCAAATGGTCTTTTACTAGACTCCGATTATTGTCTCCAGACCCTATTACCTGCGATGCCAATTTTGTTAGCGATGTGTTACTCTAATATGAATATGATTATAAGATGCTTATGACTGAAGATAATGTCTCTCTAGTTGGTTTATCGCCGTCCCATTTTGATCTTGATCCTTCCCATCTCCGTACATTGTAGCGTTACATACACATATTTATGTGTATGCTTTATTAATATCGTCATATGCTCATATACTTGAGTTTGTTTTGAGTTAGGTGTGTCATGTTTTCGTGCAGTGCTCGCATGGCCCATCTGTATTGCTCAAGGAGGGATTCTGGCACACACCCTACTCCAGCTTCTTCAACTGAACAGAAGGGAAGGATTTCCTGCGGCGTTTGGTAAAGGACAGACCGACACTTAGGTCCAAAATAGGTACCTACATAATCCGCGCCCTAGACACTAAGTGGTGAGACCGTAGACGGAAGGATTGATGTACTGTAGAGCGTAAATGTTCATCCCCACGCATATTCACCTAGTCTCTAGTGCCATGGACCGTTGCTAGACGGCCACCCGTGGTGACGGGCGGATTCTAGGAATCCAATAAAGTCTAGCTGAAGGTGAACCTAAAGAGTCACACACAATCCGCACACATGACGTATTTAATTTGAAATTAAATATTTGGAGAAAAGTGGAGCAATTAAATTGGATTTAATCGGGTCCTTCTTTTTCTTGGGAAGAAATTAATTCCTTTTATTAGATGAAAGGAATTTATCTAATAAATTAGATTTATTGGAAATTAATTTAATGGGCTTGGAATAAATATTTATATTTGATATATTTATTTATTGCCTTTAGGATTATTTAAATAAGATTTAAATATTCCATTAAATTAATCAATGGTTGAGATTAAAGAGAGGATCAATGGCTAGGATTGGTTTGACCAAGAAGCAAGATGTTGACTAAGATTTGACTAGGTCAAATCCTATTCAAGGAGGAGTCTTCAAAGAGTAGGAATTAGAAGAGGAATAGGATTCCTTCTCTATAAATACTCTCAGGTGTTCTCTTTAGAAGTGATGATGAAATTTCAAAACACACACACACACACACCACCGCCGACTCCCTCCCTCTCTCTCTGCCACTCCCTCTCATCTTTCCTCTATGTTCTTTTGTGTTATACAATTGAACAATAAGAGGTTTGATCTCGTTAATTAAATAGCGTTTTATCAATCCGTCCTCTCAAATTATCATATACACTTGTTCTTTCTCTATCACGAGGAGCAAGACACGTGGGCGGATTGCGTGTACAAATTAGAGGGTCTCAAAGTCGAGATCTTGGAGCAAAACGGGGAGCAACGCGAGTAGCGGCTTGAAGATGAAAACGACAATAGGTAGGTTTTCGATTTAATGTGTTCGTCCCTTTTTCTTTTAAACCCTATGGCTTCCATGAAACTTTTATACGCTTTTATTATTCATGAGATACACCGAACGCTCGGGAGATTCAAGGGAACACCCCTTGAACGTGTTTATTCTATATCATTTATGCATGTTTAAATTCTTGCAAATTTTAATTATACCGCGCTTCCGCATTCGCGCTACTCCCGGGCCGATCCACACGCCTTCCGTAGGCTTTCACTGAATACACAAGACTAAAAAAGGATTCAAAAGTCTGAGAACCTTTGGTAGGTTCGGGGCATTACACTTGGAGTGGTGAATCAAATTTATTACCTTTTCATTAGATCGAGAGGACGTGTATTCAGTGGGAGTTCTCGAATATCAGAATGAGAATGGAATTCTCAATCAGTTTAAATTCTTCTTGAAGCGGCCATGGTTCGGTCTCTGATAAGGGAGAAAACGAACCCTGTTGGACTTCGTTCGCTTAGTGTTTCACTGAAGTTACCTTAGCCCATCTAGACATGGACCTAAAAGTTGCCAGGTTGAGCAACATGGCACTTCTCAAAGTCTTGATCTAGTTACCATATTGGATATCGTTTGGAAAGCCTGTATCCTTCAAAGCTCTTGAGTATGTGAGATGGTCTTACATACGTCAAGGGATTAGTAGATAGACAGACTAGACTCGGTGTCTGGTTTCTGCAGGTCTAGTGAAATATAATGCAAACATCATGTTATGTCCCACTGACTATATTCCAGTCCTCCTAGGGATGACCAGAATACCTTAGATAACTTGATGGGTACAAGTTTTTGGGTTTAACCGGTCAATTGGATCATGATCCCAAGGACATATGAAGAAGCGATGTAGGGCATCTGGATGGGATTAATAGCTTAAAGCTGTGGGATCCATCTTGAAATTCAAACTAGGTTTGAGATTTCACAAATTTGGAATATTCATTTTTTAAGAACTCATATGGTGTATGACTCGGTCAGTAACGAGCATTAGGGTCAGTGGGAGTGCGGTTGTGTTCCGAGTGTTCAGTGTGTAACATGTTATTCATTTGGAATGAAATTAAGATGTTAGGAAACACTAGAAACACGAGTATTGTTCACGCAATTCTCCATGAAAGGAATCGGATTTCTACTCATAGGGTCAAGCTGTCCAAGACTTAGCCACGATTAACTAATGAGGAAGCTTAGATGTTTAACATCCCCTACGTCTTTGCCGTACGCAGCATGCGTATGTTCTTCGGTCTACAAGGGCCTGATGTTGTTTATGCATCGAACATAAGAACGGATATCGGGTGTGTACCGACGAGGCAATAGACAACAATTGAGAGCAATTTTTAAGACCTGAATAAGGATTAGAGAAGTGTTCTTGATGGACGATTTATTGGGAGTTGATTTTGGTAGGTTATAGCGATACTAGCTTCTGAAAGCCTAGCAAAGGCGTGTGGATCGTGCCCGGGAGTAGCGCGAATGCGGAAGCGCGGGAAAAAATAAAAGGATTTGCAGGAATTAAACATGCATGAACGATATGTAAACACGTTCAAGGGGTGGTCCCTTGAACCTCCCGGGCTTTTGGTGTATCTCATGAACAATAAAAGCATATAAAATAATCATGGAGGCCATAGGGTTTAAAAGAAAAGAGGGACGAAAACCATAAATCGGAAACCTACTGATTGTCGTTTTCGTCTTCAAACCGGTACTCGCATTGTTCCCCGTTTTGCTCCAAGATCTCGTATAGGAGACCCTCTAATTCGTACACGTAATCCACCCACGTATCTTGATCCTCGTGCTAGCAAAAACTGAAAGAATCGGGTACGGCCCGGGAACGCAATGGAAGCGTAAAAAACGTAAATTTAAGACATAATTTAAATTGGATTCAAAGGGGTGTTCCCTTTGAAGTTCCAGGGCGTTCGGTGTTTGTCAAAGCATAAACAACAAAATAAAACATGCTGGACATGTGGCTTAAAAGGAGAAGAAGAAAGTTATACAAAAATGTAAAAAGGAAACCAACCTTTGTTCGTTTATGTAGAACGGGTTCGTGCGTTGTTCCTTTCTTTTCTTTCTTCGTTTGTCCACTTGAGAGCTCAACGTAGAACTCCTCTAATGCGTTCCACACCACACTATGAATTTATTTCTACTCTATTGCTAGATAGAAATTAGAAACAAAGAAGAAGAAACAATTCCAAAGAAAGCACTATCGATTAGTGTACCTTGGAATGTTTTTGTTCAATCTTCTCTAAGAAGTATGAACACTAAAAGAGAGAATTTTCAGAGAGTATTTGGCTAAAGAACTCCAGCAAAAAGTGAAGCAAGTTAAGTGAATTGTGTCTAGCAAAGTAGTTTTGTGTATGTAGAATGTAGTGTTCAAAAACCACCTACATAAGTAACCTCCAAGGCAACTTCCACATACACACACTTCTAGCACATCCACTACACATGATAGCAAGAGAAAGCCACCCACAAATCAGCAAATTTTCGTGCTCATCATGTTCATATGTGGAAGAGTTGAAACTCCTCCTTAACTAGCTTCAACTTGCATGAAAAAATGGACTTGGACCTTCATGGTTTTTGGACTTGTATTTAATCAAATTAAATAAATTCCAAACATGTATCCATTAGGCATTAATTAATCTAAATAATTTCAATCCAATTGAATCCCAATTATTTATTTAATCCAATTAAATAAACATAAGTCCAAATTAAGAATAATTGATCCAATCAACTATTCTAGCCAAAACCCAATAAATTAATCCAATTAATTTAAAGGTCCTTAGTCCAAAAAATTAAATAATCTAATTAATTAATTCTTGGACCATCCATCAAATGGATTTCTAAATAAATGATCCAATCATTTATTTTCTCTCTTGAATAAATTTAATCCGATTAAATTTATTCGCTTCTTATAGAATTAATTCCAAATTAACTCCGCCAAATCCAAAGTGATTTGTGTGTGACTCATTAGGTTCACCCTCAGCTAGACTTGGGCTTGTGTCCAACACAATTGATCAATTAAATCCAATTTAATTAATTGTTTTTCCGATTAACCATTAATCAGAAGAACGCCCGTCACCATGGGTGGCCGTCTAGCAACGGTCCATGGCACTAGAGACTAGGTGAATGTTGGCATGAACATTTAAGCTCTCGAGTTCCATACGAGTACGGTCCTTCCATCACCCGTCTCCCGGTCTAAGTCTAGGGTATGGAATTGGGCGTCGGTTCCCATCCTGGACTAGACAACTATGCTCAGTAACTCGAGGCACGTTTACTCTATCGATCGACGTAGGAAACCATTCCCTACTCGACCAATCGCTGTGGCCACAGACTTATAAGAGTTTAAACTGTCTCAGAGCGCATAGGAGACTCGACTGTCATATACTGACAGGTGACGGATCCTATCTTGGAATCCACCATCCTCAATACATATTCCGACTGCACTGTATAAGGCTTATGATGAACGTATCCCAGATACTGACATCTCTTGCCAGTGTTAGAATAGGTGACCAGAAAGCCAATAGGTTTGGCGATTTGTAACCTATTATACAACTCGATGTAATTGTAATATTATTATGTGATGAATAAAGTGAGTGTTCGTCACTATTGGTACCTACTTTGTTGTGCTCACTTTACATTTGTTAAAACGGTTTTTAACTTATATCGCAACAAAGCCCACAGACCATGGATAACAACTCATGCAGTTGGGCCACGCATTGGATGGTGGTCATGAAACCAACTGATTAAGAGTTGGGTCTGAAACGTTCCAAGTCGAGGACCTCGAGATAGGGCATCGAGAGTCCTATTGAGACTTGCATCAAAGAGTCGTGTTCATTGGATGAGTGCCGTGTTTCATCGGCGACAGGCGTGGGACGCCTACACGGTCTTGATGGGTTTGGTCGACTGGGGTCGAGCCGACTGGACTGACTCGCGGGGATCATCATATGGAAGCCTTGGAGGCTTGGTCGGTATGATTGGATTCCCCGGTTCCGATAGTACGGGAGTAATCCTCAGACTTGAGGAATCATGGCAGTCACGTGCACAGGACGGCTGTATCTTGGATCTGGCGAGAGGTGATCATTCTGTAAGATGATCATTATAAGCCTTGTCCAGTGCAGTCGGAATGTGTAGCGAGGACGGTGGATTCCAAGAAGAGGATCCGTCCCCTGTCAGTATGTGACAGAGGTATCTCCTATGCACTCGGAGACACGTTCATGCTGTTTGAAGCTGTGGCCACAGTGGTTGGTCGAACAGGGAATGGTTTCCTGTGTCGACGCAATGAAGCATACGTGGTCTCGAGTATTAAGCATAGATGCCTAGTCAAGGATGGGAACCGACGCCCAATTCCATACCCTAGACTAAGGCCGGGAGACGGTAGACGGAAGGATCGTACCCGTACGGAATCGGCGCCTAAATGTTCACGCCAATTCACCTAGTCTCTAGTGCCATGGACCGTTGCTAGACGGCCACCCATGGTAATGGGCCCTTGTGGGACACGGGCCCAAGTCTAGCTGAGGGTGAACCTAAAGGGTCACACACAAATCACCGAGGAGGTTGAGAGATCAACTTGGAGTCAATCTCGAAGGATAAAATAAGTAATTGGATTACTTAAGGGAAAGTCCATTGGATGGACGGGCCGATATTGTATCGGGCTTTCATTTAATCGGTAAATTGGATTTTCGATTAAATATGGAAAGTTGAGATGTTGAGACGTTGGATCTTTTAATTGGATTAAAAGATCAACGGGAATAATTTAAGTGGACATTAAATTGGATTTAATATTGGGATCGTCGTAATTGGATTACGATAAAACCCGGTCCGTTAAATTATACCCGAGAGGAGAAATAATTCCTAATTTGGAATAGGAAGAAGTTGGACTTCTTCCCTTAATTAAATATGGCCGACATGCTCCCTTGGAGGAAGCAAAATCAGCCATGTTTCATGCTAGGTGGTATGTTGACTTGTCTCTTTTGGAAAGAGACAAATCAACTCCAATCAAGCTCTTCCCTTTTGGTATGATTTGATCATACCATAAATTTTGGTAGGCTTGATTGAAGAATTGATGGTGATTGATTGGAATGAATCTAGACATCCTTGGATGAACCTAGACACATTCCAATAATCACATTAATTATGTATATATATTAGAATATACAACACCTAGCATAAGTGATTCATTATTCATCTTTTTCTAGGAAAAAGAGAAGACAAAAATCCTCTCCTTTCTCTCAAAAATTTCGTGCTCCCTCCCTCTCTTACACTTGTGTTCTTCACTTGATTTTGAATCAAGAAGAAGAACAAAGTAAGTTTAAGAGAACACTAATTCATAGTGTTCTTCTCTTAAACCGATTCCTTCCTAAACCCGTTCTTTTCTAGCAAGAAGAACGTGTGTTTCTTCCGGTGTGGTGTGGATCACCTTTGGAGAATCCATACGTTTGGATTTCGTGAGCATTCCGGAGAAGGAACAACGCTAGTAGCCGGGAGCATACGCTAAACAATCAAAGGTAACGGTTTATTACGCTTTGATTGATTTCATTTGTATATCTATGCCCTATGTGTTTAAATATATGTTTTAATATTTACACATCCTACATCGAACGCCCGGTTGAGCACCCAAGGGTACACCCCTTGGGATTTGCGTATTTTGAATTTGATTTAAATTTACGCACTTTCTCGACTTTCTCGCTTCCGCTCGCGCTCCCGGGCGGATCCGCTTGTCCTTCAGCCAGATGCTAGATACAGCCATCATATGCATGTGACTGCCATGATTCCTCAAGTCCGAGGACTAATCTCGTACTATCGGAGCCGGGAATGCCAGTCATACCGACCAAGCCTCCAAGGCTTCCATATGACGATTCCCGCGAGTCAGTTCAGTCAGTTGACATCCTTGTCAACTAACCCACTAATATTGCATAGACGTCCAACGTCTGTCGTCGATGAAACACGGCACTCATCTAATGAATGCAATCATTAGTGCAAGTCTGTATAGGGCTCTTGATGCCCTGTCTCAAGGTCCTCGACTTGGAACGTTTCAGACCTAACCCTTAGAAGTTAGTTTCATAGCTGCCATCCAATGCGCAGCCCAACTACATGGGTTGTTCGTTTGGCCTGTGGGCTTTGTTGTGATGTTAAATGGAATAAACATAAATAGCGAGCACAACAAATGGGACTGCCAAACATGAATACTCATTTTATTCATGTAAGAATATTACAATTACAATGACATTGTCAGAAATAGATTACATCAAGACCAATCTAATTGGCTTTCCGGTCACCCTATTCTAACAAAAACAAGTATATTGTTGGAGAGGACGGTCGATCAAACGTTATTGATTAATGAGATCAATCCTCCTTGATGTTCAATTGTCAAACAAAAGAACAAGAAAAGAGTTTCTTGGAAGAGGAGGAGAGAGGTGCGGCCGAGAGGGACAGGAAGAGAGACGAGTAGTGTGTGTGTGTGTGTTTCAAGATTCATCATCTTCTTCCAAGTGGATACTTAGCAGTATTTATAGAGGACTAATCCTATTCCTCTTCTAGTTTCCTACACTTTGAAGACTTCTCTATGAATAGGATTTGACCTAGTCAAATCCTAGTCAAATTCTAGCTTCTTGGTCAAACCAATCTTAGCCATTGATTCCTCCCTTTAATCTCAACTATTGATTAATTTAATGGAATATTTAAATCCCATTCAAATACTCCAAAGGGCAATAAATATATTAAATATAAATATTTATTCCAAGCCCTATTAAATTAATTTTTAATAAATCTAATTTATTAGATAAATCCCTTTTATCTAATAAGAGGAATTAATTCTTCCCAAGAAAACAAGGACCCGATTAAATCCAATTTAATCACTCGATTTCTCCAAATATTTAATTCCAATTAAATACGTTATGTGTGCAGATTGTGTGTGAATCTTTAGATTCACCTTCAACTAGACTTGGTTGGATTCCTAGAATCCGCCCGTTACCATGGGTGGCCGTTTAGCAACGGTCCATGGCACTCGAGACTAGGTGAATATGCGTGGGGATGAACATTTAGGCTCTACAGTACATCAATCCTTCCGTCTACGGTCTCACCACTTAGGGTCTAGGGCACAGATTACGTAGGCACCCATTTTGGACCTAAGTGTCGGTCTGTCCTTTACTAAACGCCGCAAGGGAAACCTTCCCTTCTGTTCAGTTACTGTGGCCACAGATTTTAGGGACAAGACACACAGAGTATTTGTGAGACACAACTGTCAACCTTTTGACAGGAGACAGATCCTTTCTTGAAAACTACAGTCACGTTGTACACCGCAACTGCACTAGATATGGCTTATGACTACTCAATTGCATCTTGGCAATCTCTCACCATACCTAAGATACAGTCTCGATGTACAAGTAAACTCAGCAATTCCTCAAGTCAAAGGACTTGACCTGTACTGTTTAGAACCAGGAACTCACGTCATACATAACTGACCCTACTCAAGGTCCTCCGTAAGACGGTTCCCGCGAGTCACCTCAGTCGGCCGCTCCCCCAGCAGGCCAACCCACTAACACTACTTAGACGACCCTCGTCACCCGTCGATGAAACACGACAGCAGATGCTTTGTTCAAGTCTCAAGGGGAATCTTGGTGCCCATTTTCGAGATTCCTTGACTTGGAGATTTTCAGACTTGTTCGCGTGACTGATTTCATGGACCTACCTCCAAGCGTAGTCCCAGTCCCCGAAGTATGATTTTAGTCTGTGGGCTTTGTTTGTGTAGCGAACAGTTATAAAGCAGATAAAGTGAACACAAACAAAATATATACCAAATGAACTTCACTTCTTATTCATTAAGGTTTTATTAAAACTTCGAAATTGTTCAGACATAGGTTACAATTCGCCTACCAAGATTGGTTATATGGTTACCTATTCTAACAATCTCCCACTTGACCTTAAAGCCAATTGCCCATATGCCTAATCCCCATCTTCTCAAGATGTTGCGTATGAGCGCTCTGCGACATAGGCTTTGTGAGTAGATCTGCTGTGTTGTGTGCTGAGTTGACTCGGTCCATCCGAACGTCACCTCTTCCTACCATTTCTCTTAGAAGGTGGTAGTGTCTAAGAATGTGTTTAGATCGGTGGTGAGATCTCGATTCCTTGGCTTGCGCTATTGTTCCGTTATTATCACAAAAGATAACAACGGGCTCGGCGATGCTAGGCACCACACCCAACTCTTGGATGTAGTTTCTCATCCAAACCACTTTCTTAGCAACTTCTAAAGCTGCTATATATTCGGCCTCAGTGGTGGAATCAACAGTGGTTGCTTGCTTGGAACTTTTCCATGTCACCACCCCTCCATTGAGCCTGAATACATAACATGATTGAGACTTGGCATCATCGTTATCAGCCTGGAAGCTAGCATCGCTAAAGCCTTCCAGGATCAGTTCTCCGTTACCATAGACTAAGAACATTTCCTTAGTCCTCCTCAGGTACTTGAGGATGCCCTTGACTACATTTCAATGTTCCTCTCCTGCACAGGACTGATATCTGCTCGTTACACTCAAAGCGTAAGCGACGTCAGGTCTAGTGCAGTGGACCGCATATTGGATGCTTCCTACGGCAGAAGCATAGGGAATGATTTTCATCTTTTCAAGTTCCTCGTCAGTCTGCGGAGACTGTTTCCTGTACAACTTGATCCCATGCCTTATGGGAATGAATCCTCGTTTGGAGTTGTCCATCCGAAACCTTTTCAGGACTTTCTCCATATACGAGTTTTGGGTGAGTACTAACATTCTCTTAGATCTGTCCCTGACAATCTGGATGCCTAGAATGTAGGAGGCTTCACCCAAATCCTTCATAGAAAACTGAGTTGATAACCATGCTTTTGTGTCACCCAACATTCTAATGTCATTTCCTATGAGTAGAATGTCATCGACATAAAGCACTAGGAACACTATAGAGCTCCCACTAACCTTCTTGTAAACACAAGGGTCGGATTTCTTTTTGATGAAATTGTAGCCCCGTATGACTTCATCAAAGCGAATGTTCCAACTTCGGGATGCTTGTTTGAGGCCATAGATGGACTTTTGGAGACGACAGACCTTCTGTTCTTCTCCGGTAACTGTGAAACCCTCCGGCTGATCCATATAGATCTTTTCCTCAACGAAACCATTAAGAAAAGCCGTTTTCACGTCCATCTGCCATATCTCATAGTCATACCATGCTGCTATGGCAAGCAGGATCCGAATGGACTTGGCCATGGCTACTGGCGAGTAGGTTTCCTCAAAATCGACCCTAGGTCGTTGAGTGTACACTTTTGCTACTAGTCTAGCTTTAAAGGTTGTGACCTCTCCATCAATGCCAAGTTTGCGCTTATAGACCAACTTAGAGCCAACTGGCTTAACCCCTTTCGGTGGGTCTACAAGTGTCCAGACTTGGTTCTCATGGATGGAGTCCATTTCGGTTTTCATGGCCTCAAGCCATCTCCCGAAGTTGATGTCAGACATCGATTCCCCGTATATCTTAGGATCCTTATCCAATAGACTGATCGTGTTTAGAAAGCCATATCTCACCAGAGGTCCAGACTCTCTAGCTGACCTATGGAGAACGGGAACTTCAGTGGTGACTGTGGGCGCTGACTGTATAGGAGCTGGCAGTTCAGGTATCGAGGCTGGCCCTTCCTGAGGCCGTCCTTCATGCCTAGCATGCTGGACTTCTCGAGGTTGGTCAGCCCTTCGGGTATCTATCCTGAATCCTCTAAGTGAGGAATCTGCGGCTCCACTGATGACTAGTTTCCATCAGTTGACTCCTCAAGGATCAGTTCATCTGGTTGGATATCCTCTGGAAAACCTTATTCCAAGAACACTGCGTTCCTTGAAACAAACACCTTTTGCTCCAAGGGGTCATAGAAATAATAACTTGCAGTTTCCTTGGGGTATCCAATGAACCTGCATAAACTAGATTTCGATTCTAGCTTGTCTCCTACTAGCCTCTTGACGTATGTGGGGCTACCCCACACTTTCAAGTAGTTGTAGGACGCAGGCTTGCCGTTCCATATTTCATATGGCGTTTGGGTCAATACACTGGTTGGCGCCAAATTTAACAACTTGGCCGCAGTCTCCAGTGCGTAGCCCCAAAAGGACAAGAGCAATTTGGTAAAACTCATCATGGATTGAACCATGTATAACAGGGTTCGATTCCTCCTTTTAGAGACACCATTTAACTGTGGTGTCTCGGGAGGTGTCCATTCAGAGATTATACCATTTTCTTTAAGATAATCAAGGAACTCAGTACTAAGGTACTCTCCACCTCGGTCTGACCGTAGGACTTTAATTTTGCAGCCGGTTTGGTTCTCAACTTCAAGTCTGAATTCTTTAAACCTCTCATGAGCTTCAGACTTGTAACTCATTAGGTAACTATACCGTGAATGATCATCGTTGAAGGTTATGAAGTAGGAGAACCCACCTCGGGCTTGCGTCCTTAGTGGTCCACATACGTCTGTATGGACTAGGTCCAACAGACCTGTGGCAAGCCTGCTTTTTCCTACAAAGGGCCTCTTGGTCATTTTCCCTCTTAGACAGGATTCACATGTTGGTAGCTCACCAAAGTTCCCTACCTGTAGGTTCTTTAAGTCTATCAATCTCTTCATCCTGTCTTGGGATATGTGACCTAGCCTAGCGTGCCACAGTCGTGCGTTCCCGTTGTTATCTATTTTACATTTGTGTTGAGCGTTTAGAACGAAGTTCGTTTGTTGTAAGACATAGAGCCCATTATTAAGCGTACCAAGCAGATGAGCAATTCCACACCTCATCAAATAAAAGCAATTTTTATTGATCATAAACTCATATCCACTATTGTTTAACAACGATGGAAATGGTGTTTTTAATCATACTAGGTACATAATAAACTTGCTCTAACTCTATACTAATACGATCACTAACTACTAGAGTGGCGGATCCTACTGCTTCTGCCGAGATGGCCTTGCCATTCCCAAGCTTCAGGATCATATCCCCGCTACCCAGTTTTCTGCTACTTTTCCGCACCTGCAAATCATTGCAAATGTGAGCTCCACAGCCGGTATCTAATACCCAAGAGGCAGAGTTAGTAACCATATTAACCTCAATCACAAAGATACCTTGTTTGGAGAGGAGTTTGGGGCAATCCCTCTTACAATGCCCTTTCTCACAACAATTGATACATATGTCATATGCCCTCGACTATTGCTTGGAGTCAACCTTCCCTGTTCCTTTTACCTCTCCCCTCTTTCGCAATGGGAACATTCTTAGTGTTTGTAGCTGTTTTGACGGCTTTTCCCTTGCCCTTCTTCCTTTTCCAACATCCGGCACCCTTGCCTTTCGTCTTGGAAGTCAAAGCATCTCCAAACAATACTGAAGGACAAGCGGATCCGCCCGGGAGCGCGAGCGGAAGCGAGGAAGCGAGAAATTGTGCGTAAATTTAAATCAAATTCAAAATACGCGAATCCCAAGGAGTGTATCCTTGGGTGCTCTACCGGGCGTTCGATGTAGGATGTGTAAATATTGAAAACATATATTTAAACACATAGGGCATAGATATATAAATGAAATCAATCAAAGCGTAATAAACCGTTACCTTTGATTGTTTAGCGTATGCTCCCGGCTACTTGCGTTGTTCCTTCTCCGGAATGCTCACGAAATCCAAACGTATGGATTCTCCAAAGGTGATCCACACCACACCGGAAGAAACACACGTTCTTCTTGCTAGAAAAGAACGGGTTTATGAAGGAATCGGTTTAAGAGAAGAACACTATGAATTAGTGTTCTCTTAAACTTACTTTGTTCTACTTCTTGATTCAAAATCAAGTGAAGAACATAAGTGTAAGAGAGGAAGAGAGCACGAAAATTGAGAGAGAGGAGAGGATTTTTGTCTTCTCTTTTTCCTAGAAAAAGATGAATAATGAATCACATATGCTTGGTGTTGTATATTCTAATATATATACATAATTAATGTGATTATTGGAATGTGTCTAGGTTCATCCAAGAATGTCTAGATTCATTCCAATCAATCACCATCAATTCTTCAATCAAGCCTACCAAAATTTATGGTCTGATCAAATCATACCAAAAGGGAAGAGCTTGGTTGGAGTTGATTTGTCTCTTTCCAAAAGAGATAAGTCAACATACCACCTAGCATGAAACATGGCTGATTTTGCTTCCTCCAAGGGAGCGTGTCGGCTATGTTTAATTAAGGAAAGAAGTCCAACTTCTTCCCATTCCAAATTAGGAATTATTTCTCCTCTCGGGTATAATTTAAAGGACCGGGTTTTATCGCAATCCAATTACGACGAACCTAATATTAAATCCAATTTAATGTCCACTTTAAATTATTTCCCGTTGATCTTTTAATCCAATTAAAAGATCCAACGTCTCAACATCTCAACTTTCCATATTTAATCGAAAATCCAATTTACCGATTAAATGAAAGCCCGATACAATATCGGCCCGTCCATCCAATGGACTTTCCCTTAAGTAATCAAATTACTTATTTTATCCTTCGAGATTGACTCCAAGTCGATCTCTCAACCTCCTCGGTGATTTGTGTGTGACCCTTTAGGTTCACTCTCAGCTAGACTTGGGCCCGTGTCCCACAAGGGCCCGTTACCATGGGTGGCCGTCTAGCAACGGTCCATGGCACTAGAGACTAGGTGAATTGGCGTGAACATTTAGGCGCCTATTCCGTACGGGTACGATCCTTCCGTCTACCGTCTCCCGGCCTTAGTCTAGGGTATGGAATTGGGCGTCCGGTTCCCATCCTTGACTAGGCATCTATGCTTAATACTCGAGACCACATATGCTTCATTGCGTCGACACAGGAAACCATTCCCTGTTCGACCAACCACTTGGCCACAGCTTCAAACATCATGAACGTGTCTCCGAGTAGGATGAGCGCAACAAAGAAGGTACCATTGGTGATGAACACTCATCTTATTTATCACATAATAATATTACATTCACATCAAGTTGTCGGATAGGTTAGAAATTGCCAAACCTATTGGCTTTCTGGTCACCTATTCCAACAGTTCCAACTTCGGGAGGCTTGTTTGAGGCCATAGATGGACTTCTGGAGACGACAGACTTTCTGTTCTTCTCCAGTGACCGTGAAAACCCTCCGGCTGATCCATAAAGATCTCTTCTTCAACGAAGCCGTTGAGGAAGGCCGTTTTCACGTCCATCTGCCATATCTCATAGTCATACCATGCTGCTATGGCTAGCAGAATCCGAATGGATTTAGCCATGACTACTGGCGAGTAGGAATCCTCAAAATCAACCCCGGGTCGTTTAGCTACAAGCCTAGCCTTAAAGGTTGTGACTCCTCCATCAACGCCAAGTTTGCGCTTGTAGACCCACTTACAGCCGACTGGCTTAACACCTTTTCGGTGGATCTACAAGACTCCAGACTTGGTTCTCGCTCATGGAGTCCATTTCGGCTTTCATGGCCTCAAGCCATTTCCCGGAGTCGATGTCAGACATCGCTTCTCCATACGTCTTAGGATCGTTATCCAAAAGATCGATCGCACCTAGAAAGCCATATCTCACTGGAGGTCTGGACTCTCTAGTGGACCTACGGAGAACGGGAACGTCAGTGGTGACTGTGGGCGCTGACTGTATCGGAGCCGGCGGTTCAGGAACCGGGACTGGCTGTTCCTGAGGCTGTCCTTCATGCCTAGCATGTTGGACTTCTCGAGGTTGGTCAGCCCTTCGGCTGTTAATCCTGAATCCTCTAAGTGAGGGTTCCGCGGCCTCCTCTGATGGCTGGATTCGATCACTTGATTCCTCAAGGATCAGCTCATCAGATTGGATATCCTCCGGGATGCCTTGCTCCAAGAATACTGCATTTCTTGAAACAAATACCTTTTGTTCCAAGGGGTCATAAAAGTAATAACCCGCAGTTTCTTTAGGGTATCCAATGAATCTGCATAAGCTAGACCTAGATTCTAACTTATCTCCCACTAACCTCTTGACGTATGCAGGGTTACCCCACACTTTCAAGTTGTTGTAGGATGCAGGCTTGTCGTGCCATATCTCATATGGCGTTTGGGTCAATGTACTGGTAGGCGCTAAATTCAACAATTTGGCCGCCGTTTCTAGTGCATAGCCCCAAACGATAAGGGCAATTTGGTAAAACTCATCATGGACCGAACCATGTCCAACAGGGTTCGATTTTCTCCTTTCAGAGACACCATTTAACTGTGGTGTTCCTGGAGGTGTCCATTCTGATATTATACCATGTTCTTTTAGATAATCTAGGAACTCCGTACTAAGGTACTCATCGCCTCGGTCCGACCGAAGGATTTTAATTTTGCAGTTGGTTTGGTTCTCCCCTTCAAGTCTGAATTCTTTAAACCTCTCAAGAGCTTCAGATTTGTACCTCATCAGGTAAGCATAACCATACCACGAATGATCATCGGTGAAGGTTATGAAGTAGGAGAACCCACCTCGGGCCTGCGTCCTTAGTGGTCCACATACGTCTGTATGGACCAAGTCCAACAGACCTATGGCAAGCCTGCTTTGCCCTACTAAGGGCTTCTTGGTCATTTTCCTTCTTAGACAGGATTCACAAGTTGGTAGATCGCTCAAGTCCCCAACCTCTAGGTTCTTTGAGTCTACCAACCTTTTCATCCTATCTTGGGATATGTGACCTAGCCTAGCGTGCCACAGTTGTGCGTTCCCGTTATTATCTAAATTTCCGTTTGTGTTGTGCATTGAGGACGATATTCGTTTGTTGCAAGATATAGAGTCCGTTATGCAATGTACCAAGTAGATGAGCAATTCCACACCTCATCAAATAAAAGCAATTTTTATTGATTCTAAACTCATACCACTATTGTCCAACAATGTAATGGAAATGATGTTTTTTAATCATACTAGGTACAAAATAAACTTGCTCTAAATCTATGCTAATACTATCACTAATCACTAGAGTGGCGGATCCTACTGCTTCTGCCGAGATGGTGAAGGACAAGCGGATCCGCCCGGGAGCGCGAGCAGAAGCGAGAAAGCGTGTAAAGTGCGTAAATTTAAATCAAATTCAAAAAATACGCGAATCCCAAGGGGTGTACCCTTGGGTGCTCAACCGGGCGTTCGATGTAGGATGTGTAAATATTAAAACATATATTTAAACACATAGGGCATAGATACATAAATAAAATCAATCAAAGCGTAATAAACCGTTACCTTTGATTGTTTAGCATATGCTCCCGGCTACTTGCGTTGTTCCTTCTCCGGAATGCTCACGAAATCCAAACGTATGGATTCTCCAAAGGTGATCCACACCACACCGGAAGAAACACACGTTCTTCTTGCTAGAAAAGAACGGGTTTAGGAAGGAATCGGTTTAAGAGAAGAACACTATGAATTAGTGTTCTCTTAAACTTACTTTGTTCTTCTTCTTGATTCAAAATCAAGTGAAGAACACAAGTGTCAGAGAGGGAGGGAGCACGAAAATTGAGAGAGAGGGAGAGGATTTTTGTCTTCTCTTTTTCCTAAAAAAAGATGAATAATGAATCACTTCTGCTTGGTGTTGTATATTCTAATATATATACATAATTAAATGTGATTATTGGAATGTGTCTAGGTTCATCCAAGGATGTCTAGATTCATTCCAATCAATCACCATCAATTCTTCAATCAAGCCTACCAAAATTTATGGTATGATCAAATCATACCAAAGGGAAGAGCTTGATTGGAGTTGATTTGTCTCTTTCCAAAAGAGACAAGTCAACATACCACCTAGCATGCAACATGGCTGATTTTGCTTCCTCCAAGGGAGCATGTCGGCTATGTTTAATTAAGGGAAGAAGTCCAACTTCTACCTATTCCAAATTAGGAATTATTTCTCCTCTCGGGTATAATTTAACGGACCGGGTTTTATTGTAATCCAATTACGACGAACCCAATATTAAATCCAATTTAATGTCCACTTAAATTATTCCCGTTGATCTTTTAATCCAATTAAAAGATCCAACGTCTCAACATCTCAACTTTCCATATTTAATCGAAAATCCAATTTACCGATTAAATGAAAGCCCGATACAATATCGGCCTATCCATCCAATGGACTTTCCCTTAAGTAATCCAATTACTTATTTTATCCTTCGAGATTGACTCCAAGTCGATCTCTCAACCTCCTCGGTGATTTGTGTGTGACCCTTTAGGTTCACCCTCAGCTAGACTTGGGCCCGTGTCCCACAAGGGCCCATTACCATGGGTTGCCGTCTAGCAATGGTCCATGGCACTAGAGACTAGGTGAATTGGCGTGAACATTTAGGCGCCGATTCCGTACGGGTACGATCCTTCCGTCTACCGTCTCCCGGCCTTGGTCTAGGGTATGGAATTGGGCGTCGGTTCCCATCCTTGACTAGGCATCTATGCTTAATACTCGAGACTACGTATGCTTCATTGCATCGACACAGGAAACCATTCCCTGTTCGACCAACCACTCTGGCCACAGCTTCAAACAGCATGTACGTGTCTCCGAGTGCATAGGAGATACCTCTGTCATATACTGACAGGGGACGGATCCTCTTCTTGGAATCCACCGTCCTCGCTACACATTCTGACTGCACTGGACAAGGCTTATAATGATCATCTTACAGAATGATCACCTCTCGCCAGATCCAAGATACAGCCGTCCTGTGCACGTGACTGCCATGATTCCTCAAGTCTGAGGATTACTCCCGTACTATCGGAACCGGGGAATCCAATCATACCGACCAAGCCTCCAAGGCTTCTATATGATGATCCCCGCGAGTCAGTCCAGTCGGCTCGACCCCAGTCGACCAACCCATCAAGATCGTGTAGGCGTCCCACGCCTGTCGCCGATGAAACACGACACTCATCCAATGAACACGACTCTTGACGCAAGTCTCAATAGGACTCTCGATGCCCTACCTCGAGGTCCTCGACTTGGAACGTTTCAAGACCCAACTCTTAATCAGTTGGTTTCATGACCACCATCCAATGCGTGGCCCAACTGCACGAGTTGTTATCCATGGTCTGTGGGCTTTGTTGCGATATAAGTTAAACACCATTTTAACAAATGTAAGATGAGCGCAACAAAGAAGGTACCATTGGTGACGAACACTCATCTTATTCATCACATAATAATATTACATTCACATCAAGTTGTCGGATAGGTTACAAATCGCCAAACCTATTGGCTTTCTGGTCACCTATTCCAACAGTAATTGGATTACTTAAGGGAAAGTCCATTGGATGGACGGGCCGATATTGTATCGGGCTTTCGTTTAATCGGTAAATTGGATTTTCGATTAAATATGAAAAGTTGAGATGTTGAGACGTTGGATCTTTTAATTGGATTAAAAGATCAACGGGAATAATTTAAGTGGACATTAAATTATTTCGCGTATTTTGAATTTGATTTAAATTTACGCACTTTACACGCTTTCTCGCTTCCGCTCGCGCTCCCGGGCGGATCTCGCTTCCACCTAGCATGAAACATGGCTGATTTTTGCTTCCTCCAAGGGAGCGTGTCGGCCATGTTTAATTAAGGAAAGAAGTCCAACTTCTTCTCATTCCAAATTAGGAATTATTTCTCCTCTCGGGTACAATTTAACGGACCGGGTTTTATCGTAATCCAATTACGACGAACCCAATATTAAATCCAATTTAATGTCCACTTAAATTATTCTCGTTGATCTTTTTAATCCAATTAAAAGATCCAACGTCTCAACATCTCAACTTTCCATATTTAATCGAAAATCCAATTTACCGATTAAACGAAAGCCCGATACAATATCGGCCCGTCCATCCAATGTTCGACCAACCACTGTGGCCACAGCTTCAAACAACATGAACGTGTCTCCGAGTGCATAGGAGATACCTCTGTCACATACTGACAGGGGACGGATCCTCTTCTTGGAATCCACCGTCCTCGCTACACATTCTGACTGCACTGGACAAGGCTTATAATAATCATCTTACAGAATGATTACCTCTCGCCAGATCCAAGATACAGCTGTCCTGTGCACGCGACTGCCATGATCCCTCAAGTCTGAGGATTACTCCCGTACTATCGGAACCGGGGAAAACCAATCATACCGACCAAGCCTCCAAGGCTTCCATATGATGATCCCCGCGAGTCAGTCCAGTCGGCTCGACCCCAGTCGACCAGCCCGTCAAGATCGTGTAGGCGTCCCACGCCTGTCGCCGATGAAACACGGCACTCATTCAATGAACACGACTCTTGACGCAAGTCTCAATAGGACTCTCGATGCCCTGTCTCGAGGTCCTCGACTTGGAACGTTTCAGACCCAACTCTTAATCAGTTGGTTTCATGACCACCATCCAATGCGTGGCCCAACTGCACGAGTTGTTATCCATGGTCTGTGGGCTTTGTTGCGATATAAGTTAAACACCGTTTTAACAAATGTAAGATGAGCGCAACAAAGAAGGTACCATTGGTTATATTACATTCACATCAAGTTGTCAGATAGGTTACAAATTGCCAAACCTATTGGCTTTCTGGTCACCTATTCCAACAATCTCCCACTTGACCTAAAGCCAATCACCCATTGGCCTCAAACCTCTTATTCAGATGGTGAGTATGGGGAACTTGCGACATGGGCTTAGCAAGTGGATCTGCTACGTTTTCTGCGGAGCTGACTCGGTCCAACCGAACGTCACTCCTGCTATCCATCTCTCTAAGAGATGGTAGCGTCTAAGAATATGCTTGGATCGTGATGAGATCTCGGTTCCTTTGCTAGCGCTATCGTCCTGTTGTTATCATAAAAGATAATTACAGGCTTTAGCAATGCTAGGTACTACATCCAACCCTTGGATGTAGCTCATCAACCAAACCACTCCTTAGCAGCTTCCAAAGCCGCTATGTATTCAAAACTGTATGGTGGAGTCCGCCGTGGTAGCCTGCTTGGAACCTTTCCAAGTAACCACGGCACCATTTAGTCTAAATACAAATCCGAATTGAGACTTGGCATCTTCGTCATCCGACTGGAAGCTAGCGTCGCTATAGCCTTCCAGTATCAACTCTCCACCACCGTAGATCAAGAACACGTCCTTAGTCCTTTTTAGGTAATTCAGGATAGTCTTGACTGCAATCCAGTGTGCCTCCCGGCACACGACTGATATCGACTTGTTACGCTCAAAGCGAAAGCCACATCAGGTCTAGTGCATTGAACAGCATACTGTATGCTGCCTACGGCTGAAGCATAGGGGATGTCCAACATCCTTTTAAGCTCCTCATCAGTCTTAGGAGACTGCTTCTTGGATAACTTAATTCCATGCCTCATAGGAAGGAATCCTAGTTTTGAGTTCTCCATCTTGAATCTCTTCAAGAGTTTCTCAATGTACGAGGACTGGGCCATTCCTAACATCCTTCTAGATCTATCCCTGTAGATCTTGATGCCAAGGATGTAGGATGCCTCGCCCATATCCTTCATGGAGAATTGCATTGACAGCCAAGCTTTAGTGGTACCCAACATCTTAGCATCATTCCCAATGAGCAAGATGTCATCCACGTAAAGCACCAGAAACGCAACTGAGCTCCCACTGATCTTCTTGTATACACAAGGATCAGACTCGTTCTTGATGAAATCATATCCCCGTATGACTTCATCAAAACGTATGTTCCAGCTTCGGGTTTAACCCCTTTTGGTGGATCTGCTAGGGTCCAAACCTTGTTTGTACCCATAGAGTCCATCTCGGATTTCATGGCCTCAAGCCACTTGTCCGAATCGATGTCCGACATCGCTTCTCCATACGTCTTTGGATCATTATCCAACTGACCGGTCAGGCCCAGAAATCCATACCTATCAGGTGCATCGGATACTCTGGCCGACCTACGGAGGACTGGAACAATATCAGTGGGAACCACTGGCTCAGATGTCACTGCCGCCTCATGGGGTGCCTCACTAGATTCCTCAAGGAGCACCTCATCGCGTCGACTATCCGATGGAAAACCTTTTTCCAAGAACACTGCGTTTCGCGAGACAAACACCTTTTGCTCGGAGGGATCATAGAAATAATACCCCGCAGTTTCTTTCGAAGAACCGATGAACCTGCATAAACTAGACCTCGAGTCCAGTTTATCTCCCACTAATCTCTTGACATATGCGGGGCAACCCCACACTTTCAAGTATTTGTAGGAGGCATGCTTGCCATGCCATATCTCATATGGCGTCTGGGATACCCTTTTAGATGGCGCCAAGTTCAAAACTTTGGCCGCCGTCTCAAGAGCGTATCCCCAGAAGGAAAGGGGTAGTTCGGTAAAACTCATCATGGATCGGACCATGTCCAACAAGGTCCGATTCCTCCTTTCAGACACACCATTAAGCTGCGGTGTTCCAGGAGGGGTCCACTGAGAGAGAATCCCATTCTCTATTAGATAATCAGTAAACTCACCACTCAAATACTCTCCACCTCGGTTCGACCGAAGGGCTTTGATCTTTCGACCGGTTTGGTTCTCTACTTCAAGTCTGAATTACTTAAACCTTCCAAAGGCTTTAGACTTGTACTTCATCAGGTAAACATAACCATACTGTGAGTGATCATCGGTAAAGGTTATGAAGTACGAGTACCCACCTCTAGCCTGAGTATTTAGTGGACCACAGACATCTGTATGGATCAAATCCAACAGACCACTGGCTAGCGTACTTTGTCCAACAAAGGGTTTCTTGGTCATCTTTCCCTTTAGACAGGATTCGCAGGTCGGTAGTGTTAGAATAGGTGACCATGTAAGCCAATTTTGGCGGGTATATGTAACCTATGTCTAGACAATTTCAGGTGTTTGATAAATCATTAATGAATAAAGAAGTGAATTTCATTTGGCATCACTTTGTTTGTGTTCACTTATATTTGTTTTCCATATCTGTTCACTACGCAAACAAAGCCCATGGACTGAGAATCAATTTCGGGGACTGGGACTACGCTTGGAGGTAGGTCCATGGAATCAGTCTTCCCGAATCAGTCCGGAAATCTCCAAGTCAAGGAATCCCGAAAATGGGTACCGGGATTCCATTTGAGACTTGCACTAAGCACCTGCTGTCGTGTTTCATCGACGGGTGACGAGGGTCGTCTAAGCAGTGTTAGTGGGTTAGCATGCTAGGACGCAGCTGACTGAGGTGACTCGCGGGAACCGTCTTACGGAGGATCTTGAGTATGGTCAGCAAGGTATGACGTGTATTCCCGGTTCCAACGGTACAGGCCAAGTCCTTTGACTTGAGGAATTGCTCAGTTTACCTGTACGTTAGGGCTGTATCTTAGATATGGTGAGAGATTGCCAGAATTCTCTTTGGTAGTCATAAGCCATGTCTAGTACAGTTCTGGTGTGCAAAGTGACAGTAGTTTCCAAGAAAGGATCTGTCTCCTGTCAATAGGTTTTGGCAGTTGAGTCTCATGTATACTCTAGGTCTTGTCCCTAAAACTGTGGCCACAGTAACTGAACAGAAGGGAAGGATTCCCTTGCGGCGTTTAGTAAGGACAGACCGACACTTAGGTCCAAAATGGGTACCTGCATTATCCGTGCCCTAGACTCTAAGTGATGAGACCGAGGACAGAAGGACAAGTGTACTGTTAGAGCCTAAATGTTCATCCTCGAATATTTCACCTAGTCTCTAGTGCCATGGACCGTTGCTAGATGGCCACCCATGGTAACGGAAGGATTCTAGGAATCCGACCAAGTCTAGCTGAAAGGTGAACCTAAAGAGTCACACACTATCCACACACATTTAGATATTTAATTAGGAATTAAATATTGGAGTGAAGGAATGATTAAATTGGATTTAATCAGGTCCTTTATTTTTCTTGGAGAAATAATTCCTTCTATTAGATATAAGGAATTAAATTGATAAATTAGATTTATCAAAGGGATTTATTTAATGGGCTTAAATAATATTTATATTTATTTTAGCCTGTTGGAAATATTTAAATAGGTTTTAAATATTCCATTAAATTAAATTAAATCAACGGTGAGATGAATGAGAGAGATGGATGGCTAGGATTGTTTTGACTAGGTCAAAACACTACTTTGACTAGGACTTTGACTAGGTCAAAATCCTAGTCAAAATAGAGTTCTTGAAAGAGGAGTTTAAAGAGGATTAGACTCCTCTTCTATATAAACCCCTAGCATCCTACAAATTGAATGATGATGAAACTCCAACACACACACAACACACACATACTTTTCGGCTCTCTCTCTCCTTCTCTCGTCCGCCCTCTCTCTCTACACACTCCAAGAAAATTATTTTCTCTTAGTTCTCTTGTTCTTGGAACGTTAGAACTTGATGAATCAATACCATTATTCATAATGTGTTGTTGATTCATCCACTCCAAAATATAAACTTGTTCGTTGCTAGTACGACGTGCAAGATACGTGGGTGGATCGTGTGTCACGATTTGGAGGGTCTCAAGAACGAGATCTTGGTGCAAAACGGGGAACAACGCGTGTAGCCGTTGAAGACGAAAACGACAACGGGTAGGTCTCGTTTATGTTTTTCGTCCCTTTTAATTTTCTACCCTATGGCCTCCATGATTCTTTTATGTTTTATTATTCATGAGATACACCGAACACCCGGGAATTTCAAAGGCACACCCTTTGAAACGTGTTCTTTAATTTAAAAGCATGTTTAAATTCCATATTTAATTTTAATTAGACCGCGCTTCCGCATTCGCGCTTTTCCCGGGACGATCCACAATCACTTTCAGGTAGGTTGTCCAAATCGTCTATTTCTAGACTCTTTGAGTCCACCAACCTTCTTATCGTATCTTTAGAGATATGACCTAACCTCGCATGCCATATCTGTGCGTTATTATGATCATCACGTTTTCGTTTGTGTTCTGCAGTCATAATCCAATTAGACTGTTGAAGTATGTACAGACCGTTGACCAATGTACCAAGCAGATGAGAAATACCATCTTTGATAATAGTGGTTATGAGTTCAGAATCAATAAAAATTGCTTTTATTTGATGAGGTGTGGAATTGCTCATCTACTTGGTACATTGCACAACGGGCTCTATATCTTGCAACAAACGAATTTCGTTCTTAACGCTCAACAAAAACGAAAATTAGATAATAACGGGAACGCACGTCTGTGGCACGCTAGGCTAGGTCACATATCCCAAGATAGGATGAAAAGGTTGGTAGACTCAAAGAACCTAGAGGTTGGGGACTTGAGTGATCTACCAACTTGTGAATCTTGTCTAAGAGGGAAAATGACCAAGAAGCCCTTTATAGGTCAAAGCAGGCTTGCCACGGGTCTGTTGGACTTGGTCCATACAGACGTATGTGGACCACTAAGGACGCAGGCTCGAGGTGGGTTCTCCTACTTCATAACCTTCACCGATGATCATTCACGGTATGGTTATGTTTACCTAATGAGGTACAAGTCTGAAGCTCTTGAGAGGTTTAAAGAATTCAGACTTGAAGTGGAGAACCAGACCAACTGCAAAATTAAAGTCCTACGGTCAGACCGAGGCGGTGAATACCTTAGTGCCGAATTCCTAGATTATCTAAAAGAAAATAGTATAATATCGGAATGGACACCTCCCGGAACACCACAGTTAAATGGCGTCTCTGAAAGGAGGAACCGAACCCTGTTGGACATGGTTCGGTCCATGATGAGTTTTACCAAATTGCCCTTATCGTTTTGGGGTTATGCATTAGAAACGGCAGCCAAGTTATTGAATTTAGCGCCTACTAATGCAGTAACCCAAACGCCATATGAGATATGGCACGGCAAGCCTGCATCCTACAACTACTTGAAAGTGTGGGGTAGCCCCGCATACGTCAAGAGGTTAGTGGGAGATAAGCTAGAATCCAGGTCTAGCCTATGCAGGTTCGTTGGATACCCTAGAGAAACTGCGGGTTATTACTTTTATGACCCTTTGGAACAAAAGGTATTTGTTTCAAGGAATGCAGTATTCTTGGAGCAAGGCTTCCCGGAGGATATCCAACCTGATGAGCTGATCCTTGAGGAATCAAGTGATGGAACTCAGCCATCAGAAAGAGCCGCGGAATCCTCACCTAAAGGATTCAGGATTAACGCCCGAAAGGCTGACCAACCTAGAGAAGTCCAACATGCTAGGCATGAAGGACAACCTCAAGACAGGCCAGCCCTGGCCCCTGAACCGCCGGCTCCGATACAGTCAGCGCCCACAATAACCACTGACGTTCCCGTCCTCCGTAGGTCCACTAGAGAATCCAGACCTCCAGTGAGATATGGGTTTCTAGGTGCGACCGATCTTCTGGATAACGATCCTAAGACATACGGGGAAGCGATGTCTGACATCGACTCTGGGAAATGGCTTGAGGCCATGAAGACCGAAATGGACTCCATGAGCGAGAACCAAGTTTGGAGACTTGTAGATCCACCGAAAGGTGTTAAGCCAGTGGGCTGTAAGTGAGTCTACAAGCGCAAACTCGGCGTTGATGGAGAAGTCACAACCTTTAAGGCTAGGCTTGTAGCTAAGGGATACACTCAACGACCCGGGGTCGATTTTGAGGATACCTACTCGCCAGTGGCCATGGCTAAGTCCATTCGGATCCTGCTTGCCATAGCAGCATGGTATGACTATGAAATATGGCAGATGGACGTGAAAACGGCCTTCCTCAACGGTTTCGTTGAAGAAGAGATCTATATGGATCAGCCGGAGGGTTTCACGGTCACTGGAGAAGAACAGAAGGTCTGTCGTCTCCAGAAGTCCATCTATGGCCTCAAACAAGCATCCCGAAGTTGGAACATTCGATTTGATGAAGTAATACGGGGATATGACTTCATCAAAAACGAATCCGACCCTTGTGTATACAAGAAGGTCAGTGGGAGCTCTATAGTGTTCCTAGTGCTTTACGTGGATGACATTCTGCTCATTGGTAATGACGTCAGAATGTTAGGAAACACGAAAGCATGGCTGTCAACCAAGTTTTCCATGAAGGACTTGGGTGAAGCGTCCTACATCCTAGGCATCCAGATTGTCAGGGACAGATCTAAAAGGATGTTAGGGCTCACCCAAAACTCGTATATGGAGAAAGTCCTAAAGAGATATCGAATGGACAACTCCAAACGAGGATTCCTTCCAATGAGGCATGGGATCAAGTTGTCCAAGAAGCAGTCCCCGCAGACTGATGAGGAACTTGAAAAGATGAAAGTCACCCCCTATGCTTCTGCCGTAGGCAGCATCCAATATGCGATCCATTGCACCAGGCCTGACATTGCATACGCTTTGAGCGTGACTAGCAGATATCAGTCCTGTGCAGGAGAGGCACATTGGAATGCCGTTAAGGGCATCCTTAAGTACCTAAGGAGGACTAAGGAAATGTTCCTAGTCTATGGCAATGGAGAACTAATTCTGGAAGGCTTTAGCGACGCTAGCTTCCAGTCTGATGACGATGATGCCAAGTCTCAATCGGGGTATGTATTCAAACTTAACGGAGGAGTAGTGGCTTGGAAAAGATCCAAGCAAGCAACCACTGCTGACTCCACCACTGAGGCTGAATACATAGCAGCTTCAGAAGCTGCTAAGGAAGCGGTTTGGATGAGAAACTACATCCAAGAGTTGGGTATGGTGCCTAGCATCGCCGAGCCTGTTGTCATCTTCTGTGATAACAACGGTGCAATAGCGCAAGCAAAGGAACCGAGATCTCATAACCGTTCCAAACACATTCTTAGACGCTACCATCTTCTTAGAGAAATGGTAGGAAGAGGTGACGTTCGGATGGACCGAGTCAACTCAGCAGACAACACAGCAGACCCGCTGACAAAGCCTATGTCGCAGAGTGCTCATACGCAACATCTTGAGAAGATGGGGATTAGGCATATGGGTAATTGGCTTTAAAGGTCAAGTGGGAGATTGTTAGAATAGGTGACCATGTAAGCCAATTTTGGCGCGTATATGTAACCTATGTCTAGACAATTTCAGGTGTTTGATAAATCATTAATGAATAAAGAAGTGAATTTCATTTGGCATCACTTTGTTTGTGTTCACTTATATTTGTTTTCCATATCTGTTCACTATGCAAACAAAGCCCACGGACTGAGAATCAATTTCGGGGACTGGGACTACGCTTGGAGGTAGGTCCATGGAATCAGTCTTCCCGAATCAGTCCGGAAATCTCCAAGTCAAGGAATCCCGAAAATGGGTACCGGGATTCCATTTGAGACTTGCACTAAGCACCTGCTGTCGTGTTTCATCGACGGGTGACGAGGGTCGTCTAAGCAGTGTTAGTGGGTTAGCATGCTAGGACGCAGCTGACTGAGGTGACTCGCGGGAACCGTCTTACGGAGGACCTTGAGTATGGTAAGCAAGGTATGACGTGTATTCCCGGTTCCAACGGTACAGGCCAAGTCCTTTGACTTGAGGAATTGCTCAGTTTACCTGTACGTTAGGGCTGTATCTTAGATATGGTGAGAGATTGCCAGAATTCTCTTTGGTAGTCATAAGCCATGTCTAGTACAGTTCTGGTGTGCAAAGTGACAGTAGTTTCCAAGAAAGGATCTGTCTCCTGTCAATAGGTTTTGGCAGTTGAGTCTCATGTATACTCTAGGTCTTGTCCCTAAAACTGTGGCCACAGTAACTGAACAGAAGGGAAGGATTCCCTTGCGGCGTTTAGTGAGGACAGACCGACACTTAGGTCCAAAATGGGTACCTGCATTATCCGTGCCCTAGACTCTAAGTGATGAGACCGAGGACAGAAGGACAAGTGTACTGTTAGAGCCTAAATGTTCATCCTCGAATATTTCACCTAGTCTCTAGTGCCATGGACCGTTGCTAGATGGCCACCCATGGTAACGGAAGGATTCTAGGAATCCGACCAAGTCTAGCTGAAAGGTGAACCTAAAGAGTCACACACTATCCACACACATTTAGATATTTAATTAGGAATTAAATATTGGAGTGAAGGAATGATTAAATTGGATTTAATCGGGTCCTTTATTTTTCTTGGAGAAATAATTCCTTCTATTAGATATAAGGAATTAAATTGATAAATTAGATTTATCAAAGGGATTTATTTAATGGGCTTAAATAATATTTATATTTATTTTAGCCTCTTTGAAATATTTAAATAGGTTTTTAAATATTCCATTAAATTAAATTAAATCAACGGTGAGATGAATGGGAGAGATGGATGGCTAGGATTGTTTTGACTAGGTCAAAACACTACTTTGACCCGGACTTTGACTAGGTCAAAATCCTAGTCAAAATAGAGTTCTTGAAAGAGGAGTTTAAAGAGGATTAGACTCCTCTTCTATATAAACCCCTAGCATCCTACAAATTGAATGATGATGAAACTCCAACACACACACAACACACACACACTTTTCGGCTCTCTCTCTCCTTCTCTCGTCCGCCCTCTCTCTCTACACACTCCAAGAAAATTATTTTCTCTTAGTTCTCTTGTTCTTGGAACGTTAGAACTTGATGAATCAATACCATTAATTCATAATGTGTTGTTGATTCATCCACTCCAAAATATAAACTTGTTCGTTGCTAGCACGACGTGCAAGATACGTGGGTGGATCGTGTGTCACGATTTGGAGGGTCTCAAGAACGAGATCTTGGTGCAAAACGGGGAACAACGCGTGTAGCCGTTGAAGACGAAAACGACAACGGGTAGGTCTCGTTTATGTTTTTCGTCCCTTTTAATTTTCTACCCTATGGCCTCCATGATTCTTTTATGTTTTATTATTCATGAGATACACCGAACACCCGGGAATTTCAAAGGCACACCCTTTGAAACGTGTTCTTTAATTTAAAAGCATGTTTAAATTCCATATTTAATTTTAATTATACCGCGCTTTCCGCATTCGCGCTTTCCCCGGGACGATCCACAATCACTTTCAGGTAGGTTGTCCAAATCGTCTATTTCTAGACTCTTTGAGTCCACCAACCTTCTTATCGTATCTTTAGAGATATGACCTAACCTCGCATGCCATATCTGTGCGTTATTATGATCATCACGTTTTCGTTTGTGTTCTGCAGTCATAATCCAATTAGACTGTTGAAGTATGTACAGACCGTTGACCAATGTACCAAGCAGATGAGAAATACCATCTTTGATAATGAAAAAATCGTTTTTATTGATGGTAAATTCATATCCCTCCTTATCAAGGACCAGGATGGAAATAATGTTTTTAATCATGCTAGGTACATAGAAACAGTCGTTCAGTACAATCCTAACATGACTACTAATGGCTAACTCTAGTGATCCTACGGCCTCCGCAGCAACGGCCTTGCCATCACCTAGCCTCAGGATCATCTCATCCTTAGTTAGCCTTCTGCTTCTTTGCAGTGCCTACAGATCATTGCAGATGTGAGCACCACACCCGGTATCCAATACCCATGAAGCAGAATTAGTAATCATATTAACTTCAACCACAAACACACCTGGGTTGGAGAGGAGTTGTAGGCACTCCCTCTTCCAATGCCCTTTCCCTTGGCAATGTATGCAGACATCATTTGCCTTGGACCGCTGAGAACCACGGGCCTTCCCTTTCCCTTTGCTCGGTCCAACCGGAGCAACAGGGACGCCCGGAGCGTGAGCAGGGGCCACAACCGTCTTCCCTTTGCCCTTCTTCCTCTTCCAGCGTCCGGCCCTCTTGCCATTCGCCTTGGAGGTCGAAGCCTCTCCTATCAATACTGCCGGCGCCGACTTGTGGGTCGTTGCCTCGTATTGGACCAGCATGTTGATCAACTCATGAATAGACTTCTCAAGTCCGTTCATGTTATAGTTTACAACAAACGGGTCATAGGATGGAGGAAGCGACTGGAGGATCACGTCAATGTACGTGTCATTGTTAAGCCCAGCTTTAAGGTCCTCGAGTTTCTCCACTAGGGAGAGCATCTTGACCCCATGACTCTGTACAGACGCTCCTTTAGCAAGCTTGGTGCCAAAGAATGCTTTTGTGGCGGCATATCTAATATGCCTATCCGGAACCGCATAAACCTCGTTCATGCGGAGCATTATGGCGGAGACGTTGTCCAGCCTCTCATACTGCTTCTGGATGTCGTTAGACATCGAAGCCAGTATGATACTGCGTACTTTCCGGTTGTCCTCATGCCATTTCTCGAACGTCAAACGTTCTTCAGGCGTGGACCTCTCCGGTAAGTCGCTCGATGGCGGCTCGTCCAAGACGTAGCCTTGGTTCTCGAAACCGAGGACAATCCTTAGGTTTCTCAGCCAGTCCGAGTAGTTTGTTCCGTTGAATTTGTTAGTCTCAAGAATCATGGTTAACGGGTTCTTAGACATATCTACATTAATGAAAATGTAAAGCAGAAATTAGCAGATGATGGTAATATTATTGTTCAAGTTGAAGACTTGGTCTTTTAGTCTTTAACCCTCCCACTATTTATACGAAAGTCCGCCACTCTCAAGCGGAGTTTCGGGAAACCATTTCCTAGTGGGCTTGGGATCCACAAGCGTAATCTCCATGCCCCGCTTTTACGATTCACATGAAGAAGACCTTGTGGGAGATATCCAATATCATTCTCATCCAATGAGATTCCCAAGATATTTTGCCTCACCTATTCACATGGTCACGAGGACTCCAAGCGAACCATGTTACTCAGTGTTGGGCCCGACCCATCAACCAAATCATGCCTCAAACTGTCGCCCCCCACGACTCATGAGACAGGGAAACAGCGAGCGCAGTCTTTTTGTTCACAACAATAGTGCAACTTTCCCCTAGTCCAAGTGCGCCACGACTCGTGAGACCACATTTGGGTAGTGGTAGCTTCCTCACCACATTGCTGTGGATGGAAGGCTCGGACAGACCAAAATACCATTTTGATCAAAGTCCGTTCTGGGCCTAATATTTTAATTTGGTCCAACCAAATGAGAGTTTGTGTATGACCGAGACCTCATCACATTATTGTGTTTTAGCATGCATAAATATCCAATATTTAAAGCGATAAATAAATACGCCGCATGCAGAAAACAAAGCATACCCCTGTTTAGGATGATCACAAGCCCAACCTATGCGACCCACTCAGCCCGCAGTGAGTCTATGGTCTGTCTAGGGTGGTCCTAAATTATTACAATAATAATAAACTCATTATCATTCCAATGGGCCTTGAAGTGCTTCTTGTTTCACGCCTTGATGCTCCCCCTTGGGGTCTCCGACTCCAATTGCTTGTTAAAATTGAAACCTCACCGATCCTATCTACTCTCATAACAACTGAAAGTAATACATCGGTAATAAAGAAAACAAGCCTTAACATCATGAGGCTGAAAATACGGGAGATGATAGTCCCAAAAACAAGAGGCACGCAGGCCCCACCCAACAGAAAATAAATGATCATACATTCATCCATACATAAGGTCTAGGGCTCTTGTGATCATCCCATGTTGATTCCATCAACTCACATAACATAATTATTCCAAATAATCATGCATAAATAACCAATGGATATTCCAAATACCCAAGTGATGTCCAACATCACAAAAGCATAAATATACAAATAATATGCAAAATTCAAATTTTAAATTTAATGGACATTTTAAACAATGCATCCAATGCATGTATTAATCCCAAATTAATTAAGCAAATTTAATTCAAGGAATAATCTAATTATCCCAAAATCAAAAAGTGCAAAATTAACATATTTTCAGAATATTGTGCAGAAAACACAGAAAATTGAATTTTCCGGAAAAAGTCGAAAAACGGCACAAAACGGCCCAGCCGTTGTGCTGGCCGGCCGCGCGCGCGCGCTCTGTGCCGCGCGTTGGCAGCGGCCGGCTGCGCACAGCGCACGCGCGCCCCCGCGCTGGCCGAAGCCCAGCGCGCGCAGGCGCCCGCCTGCGCGCGGCCGCTGCCGACCGATCCCAATTTTTTTTTTTTTTTTTTATTTTTATTTTTATTTTTTTTAAACTGTTTCAGCACAATAACATTAATATTATTCTAAAAATAAGCATGCAATTTTAGATCCAATCTAACAAAATTAAGCATGCTAAAAGTCCATTAAATCCAAACAATTGAATCATCATATTATTCATATATTTATGTAATCTAACATGCCAATAAAGCAATTTAAAAGCAAGTAGATCATGCCAAACACATAGATCTATGCCCCTTACATCGAACCGGGCTCTGATACCACTTGAAGGACAAGCAGATCCGCCCGGGAGCGCGAGCGGAAGCGAGAAAGCGTGTAAAGTGCGTAAATTTAAATCAAATTCAAAAATACGCGAAATAATTTAATGTCCACTTAAATTATTCCCGTTGATCTTTTAATCCAATTAAAAGATCCAACGTCTCAACATCTCAACTTTTCATATTAAATCGAAAATCCAATTTACCGATTAAACGAAAGCCCGATACAATATCGGCCCGTCCATCCAATGGACTTTCCCTTAAGTAATCCAATTACTGTTGGAATAGGTGACCAGAAAGCCAATAGGTTTGGCGATTTGTAACCTATCCGACAACTTGATGTGAATGTAATATTATTATGTGATGAATAAGATGAGTGTTCGTCACCAATGGTATCTTCTTTGTTGCGCTCATCTTACATTTGTTAAAATGGTGTTTAACTTATATCGCAACAAAGCCCACAGACCATGGATAACAACTCGTGCAGTTGGGCCACGCATTGGATGGTGGTCATGAAACCAACTGATTAAGAGTTGGGTCTGAAACGTTCCAAGTCGAGGACCTCGAGGTAGGGCATCGAGAGTCCTATTGAGACTTGCGTCAAGAGTCGTGTTCATTGGATGAGTGCCGTGTTTCATCGGCGACAGGCGTGGGACGCCTACACGATCTTGATGGGTTGGTCGACTGGGGTCGAGCCGACTGGACTGACTCGCGGGGATCATCATATGGAAGCCTTGGAGGCTTGGTCGGTATGATTGGATTCCCCGGTTTCGATAGTACGGGAGTAATCCTCAGACTTGAGGAATCATGGCAGTCACGTGCACAGGACGGCTGTATCTTGGATCTGGCGAGAGGTGATCATTCTGTAAGATGATCATTATAAGCCTTGTCCAGTGCAGTCAGAATGTGTAGCGAGGACGGTGGATTCCAAAGAAGAGGATCCGTCCCCTGTCAGTATATGACAGAGGTATCTCCTATGCACTCGGAGACACGTACATGCTGTTTGAAGCTGTGGCCACAGTGGTTGGTCGAACAGGGAATGGTTTCCTATGTCGATGCAATGAAGCATACGTAGTCTCGAGTATTAAGCATAGATGCCTAGTCAAGGATGGGAACCGACGCCCAATTCCATACCCTAGACCAAGGCCAGGAGACGGTAGACGGAAGGATCGTACCCGTACGGAATCGGCGCCTAAATGTTCACGCCAATTCACCTAGTCTCTAGTGCCATGGACCGTTGCGAGACGGCAACCCATGGTAACGGGCCCTTGTGGGACACGGGCCCAAGTCTAGCTGAGGGTGAACCTAAAGGGTCACACACAAATCACCGAGGAGGTTGAGAGATCGACTTGGAGTCAATCTCGAAGGATAAAATAAGTAATTGGATTACTTAAGGGAAAGTCCATTGGATGGACAGGCCGATATTGTATCGGGCTTTCATTTAATCGGTAAATTGGATTTTCGATTAAATATGGAAAGTTGAGATGTTGAGACGTTGGATCTTTTAATTGGATTAAAAGATCAACGGGAATAATTTAAGTGGACATTAAATTGGATTTAATATTGGGTTCGTCGTAATTGGATTACGATAAAACCCGGTCCGTTAAATTATACCCGAGAGGAGAAATAATTCCTAATTTGGAATAGGAAGAAGTTGGACTTCTTCCCTTAATTAAACATAGCCGACATGCTCCCTTGGAGGAAGCAAAATCAGCCATGTTGCATGCTAGGTGGTATGTTGACTTGTCTCTTTTGGAAAGAGACAAATCAACTCCAATCAAGCTCTTCCCTTTTGGTATGATTTGATCATACCATAAATTTTGGTAGGCTTGATTGAAGAATTGATGGTGATTGATTGGAATGAATCTAGACATCCTTGGATGAACCTAGACACATTCCAATAATCACATTAATTATGTATATATATTAGAATATACAACACCTAGCATATGTGATTCATTCATCTTTTTCTAGGAAAAAGAGAAGACAAAAATCCTCTCCTCTCTCTCAATTTTCGTGCTCCCTCCCTTACACTTGTGTTCTTCACTTGATTTTGAATCAAGAAGAAGAACAAAGTAAGTTTAAGAGAACACTAATTCATAGTGTTCTTCTCTTAAACCGATTCCTTCCTAAACCCGTTCTTTTCTAGCAAGAAGAACGTGTGTTTCTTCCGGTGTGGTGTGGATCACCTTTGGAGAATCCATACGTTTGGATTTCGTGAGCATTCCGGAGAAGGAACAACGCTAGTAGCCGGGAGCATACGCTAAACAATCAAAGGTAACGGTTTATTACGCTTTCATTGATTTCATTTATATATCTATGCCCTATGTGTTTAAATATATGTTTTAATATTTACACATCCTACATCGAACGCCCGGTTGAGCACCCAAGGGTACACCCCTTGGGATTCGCGTATTTTGAATTTGATTTAAATTTACGCAATTTCTCGCATTTCTCGCTTCCGCTCGCGCTCCCGGGCGGATCCGCTTGTCCTTCAAGTGGTATCAGAGCCCGGTTCGATGTAAGGGGCATAGATCTATGTGTTTGGCATGATCTACTTGCTTTTAAATGGCTTTATTGGCATGTTAGATTACATAAATATATGAATAATATGATGATTCAATTATTTGGATTTAATGGACTTTTGGCATGCTTAATTTTATTAGATTGGATCTAAAATTGCATGCTTATTTTCAGAATAATATTAATTTTATTGTGCTGAAACAGTTTTTAAAAAAAACACAAAAAAAAAAAAAAATTGGTCGGGCCGGCAGTGGCCGCGCGCAGGCGGGCGCCTGCGCGCGCGCGCCATGCGCGCAGATGCTGCGCACAGGCGCGCGCGCTGCCCTGTGCGCGCGGGCGGCCGGCCAGCACAACGGCTGGGCCGTTTTGTGCCGTTTTTCGACTTTTTCCGGAAAATTCGATTTTCTGTATTTTCTGGACAATATTCTGAAAATATGTTAATTTTGCATTTTTGATTTTGGGATAATTGGATTATTCCTTGAATTAAATTTGCTTAATTAATTTGGGATCAATACATGCATTGGATGCATTGTTTAAAATGTCCATTAAATTTCAAATTTGAATTTTGCATATTATTTGTATATTTATGCTTTTGTGATGTTGGACATCACTTGGGTATTTGGAATATCCTTTGGTTATTTATGCATGATTATTTGGAATAATTATGTTAGGTGAGTTGATGGAATCAACATGGGATGATCACAAAGCCCTAGACCTTGTGTATGGATGAATGAATGTTTATTTATTTTCTGTTGGGTGGGGCCTGCGTGCCTCTTATTTTTGGGACTATCATCTCCCGTATTTTCAGCCTCATGATGTTAAGGCTTGTTTTCTTTATTACCGATGTATTACTTTCAGTTGTAATGAGAGTAGATAGGATTGGTGAGGTTTCAATTTTAACAAGCAATTGGAGTCGGAGACCCCAAGGAGGAGCATCAAGGCGTGAAACAAGAGCACTACAAGGCCCATTGGAATGACACTGGGTATATTACTATTGTAATAATTTAGGACCACCCTAGACAGACCATAGACTCACTGCGGGCTCAGTGGGTCGCATAGGTTGGGCTTGTGATCATCCTAACAGGGGTATGCTATGTTTTTCTGCATGCGGCGTATTTATTTATCGCTTTAAATATTGGATATTTATGCATGCTAAAACACAATAATGTGATGAGGTCTCGGTCACACACAAACTCTCATTTGGTTGGACCAAATTAAATATTAGGCGCAGAACGGACTTGGATCAAAATGGTATTTTGGTCTGTCCGAGCCTTCCATCCACATCAATGTGGTGAGGAAGCTACCACTACCCAAGTGTGGTCTCACGAGTCGTGGCACACTTGGACTAGGGGAAAGTTGCACTATTGTTGTGAACAAAAAGACTGCGCTCGCTGTTTCCCTGTCTCACGAGTCGTGGGGGGCGACAGTTTGAGGCATGATTTGGTTGATGGGTCGGGCCTAACACTGAGTAACATGGTTCGCTTGGAGTCCTCGGAACCATGCGAATAGGTGAGGCAAAATATCTTGGGAATCTCATTGGATGAGAATGATATTGGATATCTCCCACGAGGTCTTCTTCATGTGAATCGTAAAAGCGGGGCATGGAGATTACGCTTGTGGATCCCAAGCCCACTAGGAAATGGTTTTCCGAAACTCCGCTTGAGAGTGGCGGACTTTCGTATAAATAGTGGGAGGGTTAAAGGCTAAAAGACCAAGTCTTCAACTTGAACAATAATATTACCATCATCTGCTAATTTCTGCTTTACATTTTCATTAATGTAGATATGTCTAAGAACCCGTTAACCATGATTCTTGAGACTAACAAATTCAACGGAACGAACTACTCGGATTGGCTGAGAAACCTGAGGATTGTCCTCGGTTTCGAGAACCAAGGCTATGTCTTGGACGAGCCGCCACCGAGCGACTTACCGGAGGGGGTCCACGCCTAAAGAACGTTTGACGTTCGAGAAATGGCATGAGGACAACCGGAAAGTACGCAGTATCATACTGGCTTCGATGTCTAACGACATCCAGAAGCAGTATGAGAGGCTGGACAACGTCTCCGCCATAATGCTCCGCATGAACGAGGTTTATGCGGTTCCGGATAGGCATATTAGATATGCCGCCACAAAAGCATTCTTTGGCACCAAGCTCGCTGAAGGAGCGTCTGTACAGAGTCATGGGGTCAAGATGCTCTCCCTAGTGGAGAAACTCGAGGACCTTAAATCTGGGCTTAACAATGACACGTACATTGACGTAATCCTCCAGTCGCTTCCTCCATCCTATGACCCGTTTGTTGTAAACTACAACATGAACGGACTTGAGAAGTCTATTCATGAGTTGATCAACATGCTGGTCCAATACGAGGCAACGACCCACAAGTCGGCGCCGGCGGTATTGATAGGAGAGGCTTCGACCTCCAAGGCGAATGGCAAGAGGGCCGGACGCTGGAAGAGGAAGAAGGGCAAAGGGAAGATGGTTGTGGCCCCTGCTCACGCTCCGGGCGTCCCTGTTGCTCCGGTTGGACCGAGCAAAGGGAAAGGGAAGGCCCGTGTTCTCAGCGATCCAAGGCAAAATGATGTCTGCATGCATTGCCAAGGGAAAGGGCATTGGAAGAGGGAGTGCCCACAACTCCTCTCCAACCCAGGTGTGTTTGTGGTTGAAGTTAATATGTTTACTAATTCTGCTTCATGGGTATTGGATACCGGGTGTGGTGCTCACATCTGCAATGATTTGCAGGCACTGCAAAGAAGCAGAAGGCTAACCAAGGATGAGATGATCCTGAGGCTAGGCGATGGCAAGGCCGTTGCTGCGGAGGCCGTAGGATCACTAGAGTTAGCATTAGTAGTCATGTTAGGATTGTACTGAACGACTGTTTCTATGTACCTAGCATGATTAAAAACATTGTTTCCATCCCGGTCCTTGATAAGGAGGGATATGAATTTACCATCAATAAAAACGGTTTTTTCATTATCAAAGATGGTATTTCTCATTTGCTTGGTACATTGGTCAACGGTCTGTACATACTTCAACAGTCTAATTGGATTATGACTGCAGAACACAAACGAAAACGTGATGATCATAATAACGCACAGATATGGCATGCGAGGTTAGGTCATATCTCTAAAGATAGGATAAGAAGGTTGGTGGACTCAAAGAGTCTAGAAATAGACGATTTGGACAACCTACCGACCTGCGAATCCTGTCTAAAGGGAAAGATGACCAAGAAACCCTTTGTTGGACAAAGTACGCTAGCCAGTGGTCTGTTGGATTTTGATCCATACAGATGTCTGTGGTCCACTAAATACTCAGGCTAGAGGTGGGTACTCGTACTTCATAACCTTTACCGATGATCACTCACGGTATGGTTATGTTTATCTGATGAGGTACAAGTCTGAAGCCTTTGGAAGGTTTTAAGGAATACAGACTTGAAGTAGAGAACCAAACCGGTCGAAAGATCAAAGCCCTTCGGTCGGACCGAGGTGGAGAGTATTTGAGTGGTGAGTTTACTGATTATCTAAAAGAGAATGGGATTCTCTCTCAGTGGACCCCTCCTGGAACACCGCAGCTTAATGGTGTGTCTAAAAGGAGGAACCGGACCTTGTTGGACATAGTCCGATCCATGATGAGTTTTACCGAACTACCCCTTTCCTTCTGGGGATACGCTCTTGAGACGGCGGCCAAAGTTTTGATCTTGGCGCCATCTAAAAGGGTATCACAGACGCCATATGAGATATGGCATCGCAAGCCTAGCTCCTGCAAATACTTGAAAGTGTGGGGTTGCCCCGCATATGTCAAGAGATTAGTGGGAGATAAACTGGACTCGAGGTCTAGTTTATGCAGGTTCATCGGCTATCCGAAAGAAACTGCGGGTATTATTTATATGATCCCTCCAAGCAAAAGGTTTTTGTCTCGCGAAACGCAGTGTTCTTGGAAAAAGGTTTTCCATCGGATAATCGACGCGATGAGGTGCTCCTTGAGGAATCAAACTAGGAACCCCAAGAGGCGGCAGTGACATCTGAGCCTGAGTTCCCACTGATATTGTTCCAGCCCTCCGTAGGTCGGCCAGAGTATCCCATGCACCTGATAGGTATGGATTTCTGGGCCTGACCGGTCAGTTGGATAATGATCCAAAGATGTACGGAGAAGCGATGTCGGACATCGATTCGGACAAGTGGCTTGAGGCCATGAAATCCGAGATGGACTCGATGGGTACAAACAAGATTTGGACCCTAGCAGATCCACCAAAAGGGGTTAAACCCGAAGCTGGAACATACGTTTTGATGAAGTCATACGGGGATATGATTTCATCAAGAACGAGTCCGATCCTTGTGTATACAAGAAGATCAGTGGGAGCTCAGTTGCGTTTCTGGTGCTTTACGTGGATGACATCTTGCTCATTGGGAATGATGCTAAGATGTTGGGTACCACTAAAGCTTGGTTGTCAACGCAATTCTCTATGAAGGATATGGGCGAGGCATACTACATCCTTGGCATCAAGATCTACAGGGATAGATCTAGAAGGATGTTAGGAATGGCCCAGTCCTCGTATATGAGGCATGAAATTAAGTTATCCAAGAAGCAGTCTCCTAAGACTGATGAGGAACTTAAACGGATGTAGGACATCCCTATGCTTCAGCCGTAGGCAGCATACAGTATGTTGTTCAGTGCACTAGACCTGATGTGGCTTTCGCTTTGAGCGTAATTAGCCGATATCACTGGAGTGCAGTCAAGACTATCCTGAAGTACCTGAAAAAGGACTAAGGACATGTTCTTGATCTATGGCGGTAGAGAGTTGATACTGGAAGGCTATAGCGACGCTAGCTTCCAGTCGGATGACGATGATGCCAAGTCTCAGTATGGTTTTGTATTTAGACTAAATGGTGGCGTGGTTACTTGGAAGAGTTCCAAATAGGCTACCACGATGGACTCCACCATAGAGTTTTGAATACATAGCGGCTTTGGAAGCTGCTAAGGAGTGGTTTGGTTGATGAGCTACATCCAAGGGTTGGATGTAGTACCTAGCATTGCTAAGCCTGTAATTATCTTTCATGATAACAACGGGGCGATAGCGCTAGCAAAGGAACCGAGATCTCATCACGATCCAAGCATATTCTTAGACGCTACCATTTACTTAGAGAGATGGATAGCAGGACTGACGTTCGGTTGGACCGAGTCAGCTCCGCAGAAAACATAGCAGATCCACTTGCTAAGCCCATGTCGCAAGTTGTCCATACTCACCATCTGAATAAGAGGTTCGAGGTCAATGGGTGATTGGCTTTAGGTCAAGTGGGAGATTGTTGGAATAGGTGACCAGAAAGCCAATAGGTTTGGCGATTTGTAACCTATCCAACAACTTGATGTGAATGTAATATTATTATGTGATGAATAAGATGAGTGTTCGTCACCAATGGTACCTTCTTTGTTGCGCTCATCTTACATTTGTTAAAATGGTGTTTAACTTATATCGCAACAAAGCCCACAGACCATGGATAACAACTCGTGCAGTTGGGCCACGCATTGGATGGTGGTCATGAAACCAACTGATTAAGAGTTGGGTCTGAAACGTTCCAAGTGGAGGACCTCGAGATAGGGCATCGAGAGTCCTATTGAGACTTGCGTCAAGAGTCGTGTTCATTGGATGAGTGCCGTGTTTCATCGGCGACAGGCGTGGGACGCCTACACGATCTTGATGGGGTTGGTCGACTGGGGTCGAGCCGACTGGACTGACTCGCGGGGATCATCATATGGAAGCCTTGGAGGCTTGGTCGGTATTATTGGATTCCCCGGTTCCGATAGTACGGGAGTAATCCTCAGACTTGAGGAATCATGGCAGTCACGTGCACAGGACGGCTGTATCTTGGATCTGGCGAGAGGGTGATCATTCTGTAAGATGATCATTATAAGCCTTGTCCAGTGCAGTCAGAATGTGTAGCGAGGACGGTGGATTCCAAGAAGAGGATCCGTCCCCTGTCAGTATATGACAGAGGTATCTCCTATGTACTCGGAGACACGTACATGCTGTTTGAAGCTGTGGCCACAGTGGTTGTCGAACAGGGAATGGTTTTCCTGTGTCGATGCAATGAAGCATACGTAGTCTCGAGTATTAAGCATAGATGCCTAGTCAAGGATGGGAACCGACGCCCAATTCCATACCCTAGACCAAGGCCGGGAGACGGTAGACGGAAGGATCGTACCCGTACGGAATCGACGCCTAAATGTTCACGCCAATTCACCTAGTCTCTAGTGCCATGGACCGTTGCTAGACGGCAACCCATGGTAACGGGCCCTTGTGGGACACGGGCCCAAGTCTAGCTGAGGGTGAACCTAAAGGGTCACACACAAATCACCGAGGAGGTTGAGAGATCGACTTGGAGTCAATCTCGAAGGATAAAATAAGTAATTGGATTACTTAAGGGAAAGTCCATTGGATGGACAGGCCGATATTGTATCGGGCTTTCATTTAATCGGTAAATTGGATTTTCGATTAAATATGAAAAGTTGAGATGTTGAGAACGTTGGATCTTTTAATTGGATTAAAAGATCAACGGGAATAATTTAAGTGGACATTAAATTGGATTTAATATTGGGTTCGTCGTAATTGGATTACGATAAAACCCAATCCGTTAAATTATACCCGAGAGGAGAAATAATTCCTAATTTGGAATAGGAAGAAGTTGGACTTCTTCCCTTAATTAAACATAGCCGACATGCTCCCTTGGAGGAAGCAAAATCAGCCATGTTGCATGCTAGGTGGTATGTTGACTTGTCTCTTTTGGAAAGAGACAAATCAACTCCAATCAAGCTCTTCCCTTTTGTATGAATTTGATCATACCATAAATTTTGGTAGGCTTGATTGAAGAATTGATGGTGATTGATTGGAATGAATCTAGACATCCTTGGATGAACCTAGACACATTCCAATAATCACATTAATTATGTATATATATTAGAAATATACAACACCTAGCATATGTGATTCATTATTCATCTTTTTCTAGGAAAAAGAGAAGACAAAAATCCTCTCCTCTCTCTCAATTTTCGTGCTCCCTCCCTTACACTTGTGTTCTTCACTTGATTTGAATCAAGAAGAAGAACAAAGTAAGTTTAAGAGAACACTAATTCATAGTGTTCTTTCTCTTAAACCGATTCCTTCCTAAACCCGTTCTTTTCTAGCAAGAAGAACGTGTGTTTCTTCCGTGTGGTGTGGATCACCTTTGGAGAATCCATACGTTTGGATTTCGTGAGCATTCCGGAGAAGGAACAACGCTAGTAGCCGGAGCATACGCTAAACAATCAAAGGTAACGGTTTATTACGCTTTCATTGATTTCATTTATATATCTATGCCCTATGTGTTTAAATATATGTTTTAATATTTACACATCCTACATCGAACGCCCGGTTGAGCACCCAAGGGTACACCCCTTGGGATTCGCGTATTTTGAATTTGATTTAAATTTACGCAATTTCTTGCATTTCTCGCTTCCGCTCGCGCTCCCGGGCGGATCCGCTTGTCCTTCAAGTGGTATCAGAGCCCGGTTCGATGTAAGGGGCATAGATCTATGTGTTTGGCATGATCTACTTGCTTTTAAATGGCTTTATTGGCATGTTAGATTACATAAATATATGAATAATATGATGATTCAATTGTTTGGATTTAATGGACTTTTGGCATGCTTAATTTTATTAGATTGGTATTGCATGCTTATTTTCAGAATAATATTGATTTTATTGTGCTGAAACAGTTTTTAAAAAAAACACAAAAAAAAAAAAATATTGGTCGGGCCGGCAGTGGCCGCGCGCGAGCTGCCCTGTGCGTGCGGGCGCGCTGCCCTGTGCCCGCAGGCAGCGGCCAGCACAACGGCTGTGCGCGCGCGCTGCCCTGTGCCCTTGGGATTCGCGTATTTTGAATTTGATTTAAATTTACGCAATTTCTCGCATTTTTCTCGCTTCCGCTCGCGCTCCCGGGCGGATCCGCTTGTCCTTCAATTACTTATTTATCCTTTGAGATTGACTCCAAGTCGATCTCTCAACCTTCTCGGTGATTTGTGTGTGACCCTTTAGGTTCACCCTCAGCTAGACTTGGGCCCGTGTCTCCACAAGGGCCCGTTACCACGGGTGGCAGTCTGGCAACGGCCCATGGCACTAGAGACTAGGTGAATTGGCGTGAACATTTAGGCGCCGATTTCCGTACGGGTACGATCCTTCCGTCTACCGTCTCCCGGCCTTAGTCTAGGGTATGGAATTGGGCGTCGGTTCCCATCCTTGACTAGACATCTATGCTTAATACTCGAGACCCACGTGTGCTTCATTGCGTCGACACAGAAAACCATTCCCTGTTCGACCAACCACTGTGGCCACAGCTTCAAACAGCATGAACGTGTCTCCGAGTGCATAGGAGATACCTCTGTCACATACTGACAGGGGACGGATCCTCTTCTTGGAATCCACCGTCCTCGCTACACATTCTGACTGCACTGGACAAGGCTTATGATAATCATCTTACAGAATGATTACCTCTCACCAGATCCAAGATACAGCCGTCCTGTGCACGCGACTGCCATGATCCCTCAAGTCTGAGGATTACTCCCGTACTATCGGAACCGGGGAAAACCAATCATACCGACCAAGCCTCCAAGGCTTCCATATGATGATCCCCGCGAGTCAGTCCAGTTGGCTCGACCCCAGTCGACCAACCCATCAAGATCGTGTAGGCGTCCCACGCCTGTCGCCGATGAAACACGGCACTCATCCAATGAACACGACTCTTGACGCAAGTCTCAATAGGACTCTGGATGCCCTGTCTCGAGGTCCTCGACTTGGAACGTTTCAGACCCAACTCTTAATCAATTGGTTTCCTGACCACCATCCAATGCGTGGCCCAACTGCACGAGTTGTTATCCATGGTCTGTGGGCTTTGTTGCGATATAAGTTAAACACAAAGAAGGTACCATTGGTGACGAATACTCATCTTATTTATCACATAATAATATTACCTTCACATCAAGTTGTCGGATAGGTTACAAATTGCCAAACCTATTGGCTTTCTGGTCACCTATTCCAACAGATGGCCTTGCCATTCCCAAGCTTCAGGATCATGTCCCCGCTACCCAGTTTTCTGCTTCTTTTCCACACCTGCAAGTCATTGCAATTGTGAGCTCCACAGCCGGTATCTAATACCCAAGAGGCAGAACTAGTGACCATATTAACCTCAATCACATATATACCTTGGTTCAAGAAGACTTTGGGGCACTCTCTCTTCAATGCCCCTTTCTCACGGCAGTTGATACATATGTCATATGCCTTTGACTGTTGCTTGGAGACAACTTTTTTCCCTTTCCTTTGCCTTTCCCCTCTTTGGTGGCCTTTCCCTTCCCTTTCTTCTTCTTTCCAACGTCTGGCACCCTTGCCTTTCGTATTAGAAGTCGAAGCACTCCAAAACAATACCGAAGGCGTGGACTTCTTAGTCGTTGCCTCGTATTGCACCAACATATTGATCAACTCATGAATGCCCTTCTCAAGTGTGTTCATGTTGTAGTTGACGATAAATTGGTCAAAGGAGGGTGGAGTGACTGAAGGATCACATCTATGTACGTTTCATTGTCGAGACCTGCCTTTAGGTCCTCAAGCTTTTCCACAGGGTAAGCATTTTAACCCCGTGCTCTTGTACAGAGGATTCTTCTGTCATTTTCGTTCCAAAGAACGCCTTGGTCGCGACATTCCAAAAAACCCCATGGCTCGGTCGATTGGGTTGGGTCTAACGCCCAATTAACATGATTCGCTTGGAGTCCTCGGGATCATGTGAAAGGGTGAGGCAATAATCTTGGGAATCTCATGGAACGAGAATGATATGGAATACCTCCCACAGGATCTTTTCCATGCGAATCGTAAAAGCGGGGTATGGGAAAAATCACTGTGGATCCCAAGCCCACTTGGAAAGGATTTCCCGAAAATCACGTTTGAGAGTACCGTGTTTTCGTATAAATAGTTGGAGGATTAAATGACTAAAGTCCATGCATTTAATTATTTTATCAAACCACCGTCTTTTATTTTCTGCTGATCGCGCGCTATTTCTAAAATGTAGATTTTTAAATGTCTAAGAAACCCACTTTCCACCATTCTTGAGAACAAAACATTCAATGGAACAAACTACAATGACTGGTTGCGCAATCTCAGGATAGTCCTAGATTACGAGAACCAAGGCTACGTCATGGACGAGCCTCTCCCTAGGACCTTACCGGAAGGATCCACGCCAGAAGAACGTGTGACGTTCGAGACTTGGCATAAGGATAACCGGAAGGTCCGTAGCATCATACTTGCTTCGATGACCAATGAGATTCAGAAGCAATATGAAAGGCTAGACGATGTCCCTTTCCATTATGGCTCGCCTTAAGGATTGCTATGCAGTCCCGGACCGGCATACTAGGTATGTCGCGACCAAGGCGTTCTTTGGAACGAAAATGACAGAAGGATCCTCTGTACAAGAGCAGGGGGTTAAAAATGCTTACTCTGGTGGAAATGCTCGAGGACCTAAAGGCAGGTCTCGATAATGAAACGTACATAGATGTGATCCTTCAGTCACTCCCACCCTCCTTTGACCAATTTATCGTCAACTACAACATGAACGCACATGAGAAGGGCATTCATGAGTTGATCAATATGTTGGTGCAATACGAGGCAACGACTAAGAAGTCCACGCCTTCGTATTGTTTGGAGGTGCTTCGACTTCTAATACGAAAGGCAAGGGTGCCGGACGTTGGAAGAAGAAGAAGGGGAAGGGAAAGGCCGTCAAAGCAGCTACGAACACTAAGAGTGTTCCCATTGCCAAAGAGGGGAAAGGCAAAGGAAAGGGAAAGGTTGTCTCCAAGCAACAGTCGAAGGCATATGACATATGTATCAAACTGTCGTGAGAAAGGGCATTGGAAGAGAGAGTGCCCCAAACTCTTCTCGAACCAAGGTATATATGTGATTGAGGTTAATATGGTCACTAGTTCTGCCTCTTGGGTATTAGATACCGGCTGTGGAGCTCACATTTGCAATGACTTGCAGGTGTTGAAAAGAAGCAGAAAATTGGGTAGCGGGGACATGATCCTGAAGCTTGGGAATGGCAAGGCCATCTCGGCAGAAGCAGTAGGATCCGGCACTCTAGTGATTAGTGATAGTATTAGCATAGATTTAGAGCAAGTTTATTTTGTACCCAGTATGATTAAAAACATCATTTTCATTCCATTGTTGGACAACAGTGGTTATGAGTTTAGAATCAATAAAGATTGCGTTTATTTGATAAGGTGTGGAATTGCTCGTCTACTTGATACATTGCATAACGCACTCTATATCTTGCAACAAACGAATTTCGTCCTCAATGCACAACACAAAATTAGATAATAACGGGAACGCACGTCTGTGGCACACTAGGCTAGGTCACATATCCCAAGATAGGATGAAAAGAATTGGTAGACTCAAAGAACCTAGAGGTTGGGGACTTGAGCGATCTACCAACTTGTGAGTCCTGTCAAGACGGAAAATGACCAAGAAGCCCTTTGTAGGACAAAGCAGGCTTGCCACAGGTCTGTTGGACTTGGTCCATACAGACGTATGTGGACCACTAAGGACGCAGGCCCGAGGTGGGTTCTCATACTTCATAACCTTCACCGATGATCATTCACGGTATGGTTATGTTTTACCTGATGAGGTACAAGTCTGAAGCTCTTGAGAGGTTTAAGAATTCAGACTTGAAGTGGAGAACCAAACCAACTGCAAAATTAAAATCCTTTGGTCGGACCGAGGCGGTGAATACCTTAGTACGGAGTTCCTAGATTATCTAAAAGAACATGGTATAATATCAGAATGGACACCTCCAGGAACACGCAGTTAAATGGTGTCTCTGAAAGTAGGAATCGAACCCTGTTGGACATGGTTCGGTCCATGATGAGTTTTACCAAATTGCCCTTATCGTTTTGGGGCTATGCACTAGAAACGGCGGCCAAATTATTGAATTTAGCGCCTACTAGTACATTAACCCAAACACCATATGAGATATGGCACGGCAAGCCTGCATCCTATAATTACTTGAAAGTGTGGGGTAGCCCCGCATACGTCAAGAGGTTAGTGGGAGATAAGTTAGAATCTAGGTCTAGCTTATGCAGGTTCGTTGGATACCCTAAAGAAACTGCGGGTTATTACTTTTATGACCCCTTGGAACAAAAGGTGTTTGTTTCAAGAAATGCAGTATTCTTGGAGCAAGGCTTCCCGGAGGATATCCAACCTGATGAGCTGATCCTTGAGGAATCAAGTGATGATGAATCCAGCCATCAGACACAGCCGCGGAACCCTCACTTAGAGGATTCAGGATAGACAGCCGAAGGGCTGACCAACCTCGAGAAGTCCAACATGCTAGGCATGAAGGACAGCGTCAGGAACAGCCAGTCCCGGTTCCTGAACCGCCGGCTCCGATACAGTCAGCGCCCACAGTCACCACTGACGTTCCCGTTCTCCGTAGGTCCACTAGAGAGTCCAGACCTCCAGTGAGATATGGCTTTCTAGGTGCGACCGATCTTTTGGATAACGATCCTAAGACGTATGGAGAAGCGATGTCTGACATCGACTCCGGGAAATGGCTTGAGGCCATGAAAGCCGAAATGGACTCCATGAGCGAGAACCAAGTCTGGAGTCTTGTAGATCCACCGAAAGGTGTTAAGCCAGTCTGCTGTAAGTGGGTCTACAAGCGCAAACTTGGCGTTGATGGAGAAGTCACAACCTTTAAGGCTAGGCTTGTAGCTAAGGGATACACTCAACGACCCGGGGTCGATTTTGAGGATACCTACTCACCAGTAGCCATGGCTAAATCCATTTGGATTCTGCTCGCCATAGCAGCATGGTATGACTATGAGATATGGCAGATGGACGTGAAAACGGCCTTCCTCAATGGTTTCGTTGAAGAAGAGATCTATATGGATCAGCCGTAGGGTTTCACGGTCACTGGAGAAGAGCAGAAAGTCTGTCGTCTCCAGAAGTCCATCTATGGCCTCAAACAAGCCTCCCGAAGTTCGAACATTCGCTTTGATGAAGTAATACGGGGTTATGACTTCATCAAAAATGAATCCGACCTTTGTGTATACAAGAAGGTCAGTGGGAGCTCAATAGTGTTCCTAGTGCTTTATGTGAATGACATTCTGCTCATTGGTAATGACGTTAGAATGTTAGGAAACACAAAAGCATGGTTGTCAACCCAGTTTTCCATGAAGGACTTGGGTGAAGCCTCCTACATCCTAGGCATCCAAATTGTCAGGGACAGATCTAAAAGGATGTTAGGACTCACCCAAAACTCGTATATGGAGAAAGTCCTAAAGAGATATCGAATGGACAACTCCAAACGAGGATTCCTTCCAATAAGGCATGGGATCAAGTTAACCAAGAAACAGTCCCCACAGACTGATGAGGAACTTGAAAGGATGAAGGTCATCCCCTATGCTTCTGCCGTAGGTAGCATACAATATGCGGTTCACTGCACTAGGCCTGACATTGCATACGCTTTGAGCGTGACAAGCAGATATCAGTCCTGCGCAGGAGAAGCACATTGGAATCAGTCTTACCGAATCAGTCCGGAAATCTCCAAGTCAAGGAATCCAGAAAATGGGTACCGGGATTCCCTTTGAGACTTGCACTAAGCATCTGCTGTCGTATTTCATCGACGGGTGACGAAGGTCGTCTAAGCAGTGTTAGTGGGTCAGCATGCTAGGAAGCAGCTGACTGAGGTGACTCACGGGAACCGTCTTACGGAGGACCTTGAGTATGGTCAGCAAGGTATGACGTGTATTCCTGGTTCCAACGGTACAGGCCATGTCCTTTGACTTGAGGAACTGCTGAGTTTACCTGTGCATCAGGTCTGTATCTTAGATATGGTGAGAGATTGCCAAAATACTCTTGTGTAGTCATAAGCCATGTCTAGTGCAGCTCGGGTGCACAAAGTGACAGAAGTTTCCAAGAAAGGATCTGTCTCCTGTCAAAAGGCATTGACAGTTGAGTCTCATGTATGCTCTGTGTCTTTGTCCCTAAAATCTGTGGCCACAGTAACTGAACAGAACGGAAGGTTTCCCTTGCGGCTTTAGTAAGGACAGACCGACACTTAGGTCCAAAATGGGTACCTGCATTTTCCGTGCCCTAGACCCTAAGTGATGAGACCGAAGACAGAAGGACAAGTGTACTGTTAGAGCCTAAATGTTCATCCCCGAATATTTCACCTAGTCTCTAGTGCCATGGACCGTTGCTAGATGGCCACCCATGGTAACGGACGGATTCTGGGAGTCCGACCAAGTCTAGCTGAAAGGTGAACCTAAAGGAATGATTAAATATTGGAGTAAAGGAATGATTAAATTAAATTTAATCGGGTCCTATATTTTCTTGGAGAAATTAATTCCTTTTATTTGATAAAGGGAATTAAATTAATAAATAGGATTTATTAAAGGGTTGATTTAATGGGCTTAGAATAAATATTAATATTTATTTATTATATTATATTTATTCTTTTAGCCTTTTGGAATATTTAATGGGATTTAAATATTCCATTAAATTAAAATCAACGGTTGAGATGGAAAGGGGAGATGGAAGGCTAGGATTCGTTTGACTATGTCAAACACTAGTTTGACTAGGACTTTGACTAGGTCAAAATCCTAGTCAAATTAGAGTTCTTAGAGTTGGAGTTTAAAGAGGATTAAACTCCTCCTCTATATAAACCTCTAGCCTCCAAACAATTGAAGGATGATGATTCTTGAAAACACACACAACACACACTCTCCCCTCTCCATACCTCTCGTCCGCCCCTCTCTCTCTCTCCAAGAAGAAAATATTTTTTAGTTCTTTTTGTTCTTGGAACATTAGAACTTAGACGAACCAATACCGTTAATTGATAACGTGTTATTGATTCGTCCACTCCAAAAAATTATACACTTGTTCGTTGCTAGCACGATGTGCAAGATACGTGGGTGGATCGTGTGTCACAATTTGGAGGGTCTCAAGAACGAGATCTCGGTGCAAAACGGGGAACAACGCGAGTAGCCGTTGAAGACGAAAACGACAACGGGTAGGTCTCGTTTTACTTTTTCGTGCCTCTTTAATTTTCAACTCTATGGCCTCCATGATTTCTTTACACGTTATATGATCATGAGATACACCGAACGCCCGGGAACCTCAAGGGCACACCCCTTGAGCGTGTACTTTTAAATTTAAAGCATGCTTTAATTTTTGTATGATTATTTTTATCGCGCTTCCGCATTCGCGCAATTCCCGGGACGATCCACCGATTTCTTTCATTCACTTCTTTATTCATAAATGTTTTCATCAAACACCTGAAATTGTCTAGACGTAGGTTACATATTCCTGCCAAAATTGGCTTACATGGTCACCTATTCTAACATCCCCCATTAGTATATGATGGTTATGTCTCCTATGCGGTCTGAGATAGTTTAAACTCTGAAAATCTATGGCCATAGCAATTGACCGAGTAGGAATGGGTTTCCTACGATGATCGATAGAGTAAATGCATCTCGAGTATTAAGCATAGACGCCTAGTCAAGGATGGGAACCGATGAAAAATTTCATACCCTAGACTAAGGAAAGTTGGACCGTACCCGTACGGAGTGGGCGCCTAAATATTCACACCAGCATTCACCTAGTCTCTAGTGCCATGGACCGTTGCTAGATGGCCACCCATGGTGACAGGCTCCTATTGGACATGAGCCCAAGTCTAGCTGAGGGTGAACCTAGAGGGTCACGCGCAAATCGCTGAGCAGGTGAAGGAATTGACTTCGAGTCAATTTTAGAGGATGATAAGTAATTGGATTACTTATGGGATTCTCCATTGGATGTGTTAGAATAGGTGACCATATAGCCAATCTTGGCGGGCAAAATGTAACCTATGTCTTTACAATTTCATTATTTTCATAAACTATTAATGAATAAAGAAGTGAAATTCATTCTGGCATTACTTTGTTTGCGTTCACTTTACCGCTTTATATCTATCTGTTCATTACGCAAACAAAGCCCACGGACTGAAAACCTATTTCGGGGACTGGGACTACGCTTGAAGGTAGGTCCATGAAATCAGTCTCGTCGAATCAGTCCGGAAATCTCCAAGTCAAGGAATCTCGAAAATGGGTACCGAGATTCCCCTTGAGACTTGCACTAAGCATCTGCTGTCGTATTTCATCGACGAGTGACGAAGGTCGTCTAAGGAGTGTTAGTGGGTCAGCCTGCTAGAAAGCAGCTGACTGAGATGACTCACGGGAACCGTCTTACGGAGGACCTTGAGTAGGGTCGGCAAGGTATGACGTGTGTTCCCGGTTCCAAACGGTACAGGTCAAGTCCTTTGACTTGAAGAACTGCGGAGTTTACCTGTATATCAGGTTTGTATCTTAGATATGGTGAGAGATTGCCAAGAAGCACTTGAGTAGTCATAAGCCATGTTTAGTGCAGCTCTGGTGTACAGAGTGGGGTAAAATGCAATTTGCCCTCCTGTGTTAACCAAAAAGAGCAATTACCCCCCTGTGAAAAAATAACTAGCAATTTACCTCCCTGTGTTATTCAAAATGTAGCAAACAACCCCCTTACAGGGGGTTTTTTGCTCCATTTTTAGGGGGTTGTTTGCTCCATTTTTTAAAATACAGGGGGTAAATTGCTATTTATTTTTTCACAAGGGGTTTTTTGCATATATTGCATATCACAAGGGGGGTAATTGCATTTTTCCCGTACAGAGTGACAGTAATTTCCAAGAAAGGATATGTCTCCTGTCAAAGGCATTGACAGTTGAGTCTCACGTATGCTCTGTATCTTGTCCCCAAAATCTGTGGCCACAGTAACTGAACAGAAGGGAAGGTTTCCCTTGCGGCGTTTAGTAAGGACAGACCGACACTTAGGTCCAAAATGGGTACCTGCATTATCCGTGCCCTAGACCCTAAGTGGTGAGACCATAGATAGAAGGACAAGTGTACTGTTAGAGCCTAAATGTTCATCCCCGAAATTTCACCTACTCTCTAGTGCCATGGACCGTTGCTAGATGGCCACCCATGGTAACGGACGGATTCTAGTAATCCGATCAAGTCTAGTTGAAAAGGTGAACCTAAAGAGTCACACACACAATCCACACACACTAACTATTTAACTTAGAATTAAATATTGGAGAAAAGGAATGATTAAATTGGATTTATCGGGTCCTTTATTTTCTTGGAGAATTAATTCCTTTTATTTGATAAAAGGGATTAATCTAATAAATTAGATTTATTAGAGGATTAATTTAATGGCCTTAGAATAAATATTTATATTTCTTATATTTATTTATTTGGCCTTTGGAATATTTAATAGGATTTAAATATTCCATTAAATTAAATTAATGGTTGACATGGAAAGGGAGAGATGGATGACTAGGATTAATTTGACTAGGTCAAATGCTACTTTGACTAGGACTTTGACTAGGTCAAAATCCTAGTCAAAATAGACCTCTTTAGAGTTGGAGTTGAAAGAGGATTAAAATCCTCCTCTATAAATAGTCCTAGCCTCTCACTATTTGAAAGTGATGAAATTCCAACACACACACACACACACACACACTCGGCTCTCTCCTCTCTCCCTCTCGTCCGCCCACTCTCTTTCTCACACAAGAAAATACTTTTCTGTTCTTTTGTTCTTGGAACAATCGAACTTAGATGAATTAATACCGTTAATTAATAACGTGTGATTAATTCATCCTCTCCAAAATAATACTTGTTCGTTCACTAGCACGACGTGCAAGATACGTGGGTGGATTGCGTGCTACAATTTGGAGGATCTCACATACGAGATTTGGTGCAAAATGGGGAACAACGCGAGTACCGGTTAGAAGACGAAAACGACAATCGGTAGGTCCCAATTTAATTTTTCGTCCCTCTTTATTTTTAATCCTATGGCCTCCATGATTTCTTTTATGCTTTTAATTCATGAGATACACCAAACGCCCGGGAACTTCAAGGGTACACCCCTTGAACGTGTTCTTTTACTTAATTAAAAGGATGCTTTATTTCTTTGTATTTAATTTTATACCGCGCTTCCGCATTCGCGCTATTTCCCGGGACAATCCACAATCTTTCAGGATGGACGGGCCGATATTGTATCGGGCCCTCCTTTTATCAGTAAATGGGATTTATTGATTAAGTAGAGAATCAAAGCTTGGATCTTTTAATTGGATTAAAAGTTCAATTGGAATTATTTAATAGGACCATGAATTAAATAGGATTTAATTCTTGTGCTTACTGTAATTGGATTACAATAAAATTCGGTCCATTAAGTCTTGGCCCAAGAGAGGTGTTAGTTCCACTTCTGAAATTAAAAGAAGTTGGACTTCTTCTCAAAGGAGATGACCGAAATTACTTCTTTTGGAAGCACTAAAATCATCCATATAAGGCCTTTGATGACAAGTTGACTTGTCTCTTTTGGAAAGAGAGAAATCAATTCCAATCAAACCTCTTTCACTTGGTATGATCAGACCATACCTTATGAAATGGTAGGCTTGATTGATGATTAATGGGGATTGATTGGAATGTATCTAGACATTCTTGGATGAACCTAGGCACATTCCAATAATCACATTAATAAAGTATATATATATGTGTATATACTATCATCAAAGAAAAGAGTTTTATTATTCATCTTTTTTCTAGGAAAAAGAAAGAACACTCTCTACACACTCTCTCAAGCCATTTTCGGCCCCTATCTCTACTCACTAAATCCTCTTTGTTGCTTCATTGATCTAGGATCAATTGAAGAACAAAGCAGGATCAAGAAGGAACACTATTTTGATTGTGTAATCCCTTCTTTGATTTCATCCTCAAGATCTGTTGTTCTCTAGCAAGAAAAATGAGATCTCTCCCGTTGCGGTGTGGGCTACGTTAGAGGGTCTCTACGTTGGAACCTCGTGTGAATGAACGTCGGGAGGAATCAACGCATGTAGCCGATCGGAATACAAAATCTAGAAAGGTGTTCTGAGTTACATTTATGCTCTCGGTTTCTTCTTTATTCTATAGCCATGAACGCTTGTTTATTTTATATGTTTATATTCTGTATTTATACACCAATAGACTGGGAACGTTCAAGGGCACACCCCTTGAACGCGATTTAAATTCTTTTATTCTGCACAATTTTATCTCCACCGCGCTTCCGCCGCGTTCCCAGGCCAATCCGCTTTCCGGCATCATGAGCCTAAATGTTCACGTCATAAATTCACCTGGTCTCTAGTGCTATGGACCGTTGCTAGATAGCCACCCATGGTAACGGGGAAATTTTGATTACGGAATAATTAGGATTAGCCCAAGTCTAGATGAGGGTTAACCTAAAGAGTCACACACAGTTCATTGGAAATGAAGGAATTAATTTGGAATTAATTCCGGGAGATGAGACAATTTAACTGGATTAAATTGATCTTTTTGGGATGACAAGCCATCATCGATTTATTAGATTAGTCGGGCTTAATTCATAAATTAGATTTATGGATTTAAGAAGTTGGGCTTTCCTTTTTAAATTGATTAAAAGGTTGACATTGATTAATTGGGCTCAAGTGTTAAATTAGATGTAATACATACTCCATTGGACCTTTGGACTATTTGAATTAGATTTAAATGAGTCCAGTCCATAAAGTGCATCAAGGATGGATGGATGAGATTTGATCAAAGGGGTTTGAAATGGATGGTTAGGATTAAACCTAAAAGGAAATTTGACTAGGTCAAATCAATAGTAAGTGCTTATGATGTGCCTCTTTTGGAAGAGTTTGAGTAGGATATATGTACTTGACATATAAATACTCAAACACACACACACACACAAGATTCTCTCCCTAGCTCTCCAAGTCGCCGCCCTCCTGTCTCTCTCTCTCTCGTCCATCTCTCTTTCACTCCTCCAAAAAGATATTCAAGTCTTCTTTTTTTGGTTCAACAAGACGTATGAACAATTGATCTCGTTAAACAATAGTGTTTGTTCAATTGTTCTCTCCCTTTTAGATCTCTTGCTTGCACGAGGGTATCTACGTATTCCTGTGAACTGTGTGGATGTTCTTGGGAGGTGCTCTAGGTGGAGCCTAGGCGGTGGAGACTTACAATATACATGTAGCTGGTGGAAAAACTACAAGGGTACATTTTCTTTTTATGTTTCTTGTTCTTCCATTTACCGTAGGGCCTCCATGAATCATGCCTTGTGTTATTTTATTTATTAGATACACCGAACGCCTGGGAGTATCAAGGGAACACCCCTTGATTTGTTTCTTTAGATTTAAATTTCGCTTATGCATGTTTCTACTCGTCTTCTCCGCGCTTCCGCCATGCCACTCCCAGGCCGATCCACGCACACTTTCACTATCACAACATGGAAACATATGAGAGCCAATTATGAGGATTGGGTTCATTCCATCCTATTATCATCATGAGTTTGACAACCAGCTCCAACATTTTACTCAAGGTTCTGAAAGTGCTGATGAGTACTGTAAGGAGATGGAGATTGCTATGATTCAAACTAACATTATAGAGGACAATGAAGCTACTATGGCTCCTCTGATGTTGTGGAGTTGTACAGATATGCAGAACTTGAAGAGATGGTACACCAATCCATCAAGGTTGAACAACAACTCAAGCACAGAGGACTTTTGCGGAGGAGTTCTAACTCGTCTACATTCAATCATGGAAGAACAACCCCAAGAAAGACACCCCTTGTACATCGAAATTCAAGGAAGCAGATCCTAAACTTGGTGACAAAGTTTTTGTAAAAAAGGTACAACCCGAACCTAATTCTTCAAGAAACTATGATATAAAGTATTTCAAGTGCCAGGGAGAGGATAGATAGCAAGTGAGTGCTCTAATCGACGTACAATGATCTTCAACACCCATGGAGAGTTGGAAACCAAAGGAGAAAACACTGAGAAGGATGGATCATCACAAGAAGATAGTGATGGAGAGTATGCCAAAGAAGGAGAGCTACTTGTTACTAGAAAATTCCTTAGTGCCTAGATGATGGAGGACAACAATTGCCAAAGAGAAAACTTGTTCCATATGCGCTGCCAAGTTTAGGAAATGTATGTAGCATTAATATTGATGGTGGTAGTTGTTGTAATGTGGCAAGTGCTGAATTGGTTCAAAATGAAGTCTACCTACTATCAAGCATCACCGCCCATACAAGCTTCAATGACTGAATGAGTGTGGAGAGTTGAAGGTGATCAAACAAGTAAAGGTATTATTTTCAATTGGAAGATACAAAGAAGAGATTGTTTGTGACGTTGTGCCAATAGGAGCATGCCACATATTGTTGGGGAGATCAATGCTGGTAAGCATGTAACACATGATGGATTCCAAAATTGTTATTCTTTTGTGCTTAGAAGGGAATCTATAACTCTCAACCCGATGACACCAAAATAGATTTTGCAAGATCAGATTTTGAGAGAAAATAAAAGAGAGTGTGAGAAAAAGAAAGAGAAACAAAAATAAGAGATTGAAAATGAGAAAGATAAAAAAAAAAATGAGAGATTCAAAAGAGGGAAAAGAGAGCAAAGTTAAGAAAGGAAAGAAAAAGGAGAGGGAAAAATATGAAGAGAAAGAGAGTTTATTAGTTTCTAAGAAGAGTGAGATCAAGGAAGCTTTGTTTTCTCAACAAAAGCTCATAGTACTTGTGTACAAAGAGGCTATGTTGAACTCTGGTGACCTAACATCTCATTTTCCTAGTGTTAATTACATCTGTTTTGTAGGATTATGAAGATGTCTTTCCAGATGAGATACCATCAGGTTTACCATCAATTCGTGGGATAGAGCATCAAATTGACTTCATGCCTGGAGCATCCTTATCAAACCGTTCAGCATACCATTCCAATCCCGAGGAGACTAAAAAGATTCAAAGGTAAATCCAAGACCAGATGGTGAAAGGTTATGTAAGGGAGAGCCTTAGTCCTTGTGTCGTTCTGGTGTTGCTAGTGCCTGAGAAGGATGGTACATGGCAGATGTATGTTAATTGCCTGAGCCATTAACAGCATAACGATAAGATATCATCACCCTTTCCTAGGATAGACGATTGTAAGGATACGTGGATCGTCCGGGGGGAGGGCACGTGCGGAACTGTGATGCGTTTAAACATAATAAAACGTAAACATACAGAAAATAATGGAATCAAAGAACCGATCAATGGGTGTTCCCTTGATTCTCCTGGATGTCCGGTGTATCACATGAAGAAAAGAAAAGAAGCATGCAAGATTCATGGAGGCTATAGGGTTGGAACCAAAGGAAAAATGCTACAAGCATACTTACCCATTGTAGACTTCTTCGTTCGGCTACACGCATTGTTCCCGAATTTACCACATAGATCCTAACGTAGGAACCCTCTAAATCATCCACGCAATTCACCGGAATCTTGATTCCCTTGTGCTAGCAAGAGATTAACGAAAAAGGAGAACCAATCGATCAAACGCTATTAATTAATGTAATCGATTTTTCGTGTGTTCCCTTGTATCAAAGACAAGAGAACAAGAACATTTTTGGAGGTGGTGAAAGGGTGATGGCCGAGATAGATAGAGAGGGGTGGTGTCTGTTGGAATAGGTGACCAGAAAGCCAATAGGTTTGGCAATTTGTAACCTATCCGACAACTTGATGTAAATGTAATATTATTATGTGATGAATAAGATGAGTATTCGTCACCAATGGTACCTTCTTTGTTGCGCTCATCTTACATTTGTTAAAATGATGTTTAACTTATATCGCAACAAAGCCCACAGACCATGGATAACAACTCGTCCAGTTGGGCCACGTATTGGATGGTGGTCATGAAACCAACCGATTAAGAGTTGGGTCTGAAACGTTCTAAGTCGAGGACCTCGAGACAGGGCATCGAGAGTCCTATTGAGACGTGCGTCAAGAGTCGTGTTCATTGGATGAGTGCCGTGTTTCATCGGCGACAGGCGTGGGACGCCTACACGATCTTGATGGATTGGTCGACTGGGGTCGAGCCGACTGGACTGAGTCGCGGGGATCATCATATGGAAGCCTTGGAGGCTTGGTCGGTATGATTGGATTTCCCCGGTTCCGATAGTACAGGAGTAATCCTCAGACTTGAGGAATCATGGCAGTCACGTGCACAGGACGGCTGTATCTTGGATCTGGCAAGAGGTGATCATTCTGTAAGATGATCATTATAAGCCTTGTCCAGTGCAGTCGGAATGTGTAGCGAGGACAGTGGATTCCAAGAAGAGGATCCGTCCCCTGTCAGTATGTATCTCCTATGCACTCGGAGACACGTTCATGCTGTTTAAAGCTGTGACCACAGTGGTTGGTTGAACAGGGAATGGTTCCCTGTGTCGACGCAATGAAGCATACGTGGTCTCGAGTATTACGCATAGATGCCTAGTCAAGGATGGGAACCGACGCCCAATTCCATACCCTAGACTAAGGCCGGGAGACGGTAGACGGAAGGATCGTAGCCGTACGGAATCGGCGCCTAAATGTTCACGTCAATTCACCTAGTCTCTAGTGCCATGGACCGTTGCTAGACGGCCACCCATGGTAACGGGCCCTTGTGGGACACGGGCCCAAGTCTAGCTGAGGGTGAACCTAAAGGGTCACACACAAATCACTGAGGAGGTTGAGAGATTGACTTGGACTCAATCTCGAAGGATAAAAATAAGTAATTGGATTACTTAAGGGAAAGTCCATTGGATGGACGGGCCGATATTGTATCGGGCTTTCGTTTAATCGGTAAATTGGATTTTCGATTAAATATGGAAAGTTGAGACGTTGACGTTGGATCTTTTAATTGAATTAAAAGATCAACAGGAATAATTTAAATGGACATTAAATTGGATTTAATGTTGGGTTCGTCGTAATTGGATTACGATAAAACCCGGTCCGTTAAATTATACCTGAGAGGAGAAATAATTCCTATTTTGGAATAGGAAGAAGTTGGACTTCTTCCCTTAATTAAACATGGCCGACATGCTCCCTTGGAGGAAGCAAAATCAGCCATGTTTCATGCTAGGTGGTATGTTGACTTATCTCTTTTGGAAAGAGACAAATCAACTCCAATCAAGCTCTTCCCTTTTGGTATGATTTGATCATACCATAAATTTTGGTAGGCTTGATTGAAAAATTGATGGTGATTGATTGGAATGAATCTAGACATCCTTGGATGAACCTAGACACATTCCAATAATCACATTAATTATGTATATATATTATAATATACAACACCAAGCACAAGTGATTCATTATTCATCTTTTTCTAGGAAAAAGAGAAGACAAAAGTCCTCTCCTCTCTCTCAAATTTCGTGCTCTCTCCCTCTCCCACACTTGTGTTCTTCACTTAATTTTGAATCAAGAAGAAGAACAAAGTAAGTTTAAGAGAACACTAATCCATAGTGTTCTTCTCTTAAACCGATTCCTTCTAAACCCGTTCTTTTCTAGCAAGAAGAACGTGTGTTTCTTCCGGTGTGGTGTGGATCACCTTTGGAGAATCCATACGTTTGGATTTCGTGAGCATTCCGGAGAAGGAACAACGCAAGTAGCCGGGAGCATACGCTAAACAATCAAAGGTAACGGTTTATTACGCTTTGATTGGTTTCATTTATATATCTATGCCCTATGTGCTTAAATATATGTTTTAATATTTACACATCCTACATCGAACGCCCGGTTGAGCACCCAAGGGTACACCCCTTGGGATTCGCGTATTTTGAATTTGATTTAAATTTACGCACAATTTCTCGCTTTCTCGCTTCCGCTCGCGCTCCCGGGCGGATCCGCTTGTCCTTCAGCGTCTAGGTGTGAGTGAAAGCTAGTGTGGATCTCCCGAGAGGAGCACAAAAGCGGAAGCGAGATGAATTTAAAATAATTTATGGAATTTGAAACACGTTCAAGGGGTGTTCCCTTGAACCTCCCGGGCGTTCGGTGTATCCCATAAATTAAATAAAATAAAGCATGCATTATTCATGGTGGCCATAGGGTTGCAACAAAGAAAAACGCCAAGAACATTGACATACCCGGTTGTAGTTTTTTTCTTCGTACCGCTACACGCGTTGTTCCACGTTTTGCCACAAAAATTTCAAGTTAGGAACCCTCTAAATTGTCCATGCAATCCTACCGAATCTTGATCCCCGTGCTAGCAAGAAATCAAGAGAAATAGGGAGGACAAATCGACCAAGCGTTATTAATTAACGTGATCAATCCGTCTAGTGTCCACTTGTATCAAAACAAGGAACTAGGATTTACTTGGAGAAAAGAGGAGGAAGGGACGATAGAGAGAGAGAGAAAGAGAGGCATGGTCGGCGGTGTGTGTTTGTGTGTGTGCTCATAAGATGATCACCTTGTATATATGTGCATCTATGAGTATTTATAGAAGAGGAATACTCCTATTCCTCTTCAAACCCTAATTAAGAGGCACACATTGACTAGGACTTTGACCTAGTCAAATCGTAGTCAATTTCGGCTAGACTTAGTCAAACTAATCTTGGATTTCCATCTCTCTTCTTTAATCTCATCCATCCATCACCTTGATGGATAATTTTATAGAATATTTAAATCCTATTTAATAATCCATAGGGCTTTAAATAATAAATAATTATTTTAAGCCCATTTCCTCATTTCTAATAGATCTTATTTATTAGTTAATTCCATTTAATCTAATTAGAGGAATTAACAATTAAAAAAAAAAAAAGGAAATCAATTTAACCTAATTAAATTATTCCACATCTCGAGATTAAGCCTAAATTAATCCCTCTGTTACCGTCGGATTGCGTGTGACTCTTTAGGTTCACCCACAGCTAGAATTGGCCGAATTTCAAATCATTTCGTGAAGAAAATTCGTCTGTCATCATGGGTGGCCGTCTAGAAATGGTCCATGGCACTAGAGACTAGGTGATTATTATGGCGTGAACATTTAGGTTCTTCAGTACGTTTATCCTTCCGTATACTATCTCATAGCTATAGTCCAGGGTATGGACCTTTAGGACATCGGTGCCCATTCTTGACTTAAGCCTTGGCTCATCCAAACTAAACATCACAGGGATCCCATCCCACTATTCAGTCACTGTAGCCACAGATTTATGGAGGACGATGAAAGCCTAGCAAAGGTGTGTGGATCGGCCTCAGAGTAATGCGAATGCCGAAGCGCGGTATGATAAAATTGCAATAATTTAAAACACGCCATAAATAAGAATGAAATAAAGACACTCAAGGGGTGTTCCCTTGAATCTCCTGGGCATTCGGTGTATCTCATGAATAAAAATAAACAAAGAGTTCATGGAGGCCATAGGGTTGAAGAGGGATGAAAATAACAAAACCGAAAACCTACCCGATTGTCGTTTTGTCTTCAAACCACTACTCGCGTTGTTCCCCGTATTGCTCCAAGATCTCGAGTTGAGACCCTCTAATTTGTATACGCAATCTGCCTACGTATCTTGATCCTCGTGCTAGGGAAATAACAAGTGTATATTTATTTGGAGAGGACGGATTGATCAAACGCTACCAATTAACGAGATCAACCCTCCTTTAAGTTCAATTGTATAGCACAAAAGAACAAAAGAGAGTATCTTGGGAAAGGGGAGAAGAGAGGGCGAGAGAGAGAGAGGAGCGGCGGTGATGGTGTGTGTGTTTTGAATTTCATCATCTCTTCCAAAGTGAAGAGTTAGGCATATTTATAGAGGATGAATCCTATTCCTCTTCAAGTTCCCACTCTTTGGAAGACTCCTCTTGGAATAGGATTTGACCTAGTCAAATCTTAGTCAATACTAGCTTCTTGGTCAAACCAATCCTAGCCATTGATTTCCCTCTTCAATCTCAACCATTCATTAATTTAATGGAGTATTTAAATCTAATTATATAATCCAAAGGGCAATAAATAAATATAATAAATATTAACATTTATTTTAAACCCATTAAATTAATTTCCAATAAATCTAATTTATTAGATAAATTCCTTTCATCCAATGAGAGGAATTAATTCTCCCAAGATAAGAAAGATCCGATTAAATCTAATTTAATCGTTCCATCTTTCTCCAAATATTTAATTCTAAATTAAATACGTTATGTGTGCGGATTGTGTGTGACTCTTTAGGTTCACCTTCAGCTAGACTTGGTGGGATTCCTAGAATCCGTTTGTTACATGGGTGGCCGTCTAGCAACGGTCCATGGCACTAGTGAATATGCGTGGTGATGAACATTTAGGCTCTGCAGTACATCTATCCTTCCGTCTACGGTCTCACCACTTAGGGTCTAGGGCACGAATACGTAGGTACCCATCTTGGACCTAAGTGTCGGTTTGTCCTATACTAAACACCGCAGGGAATCCTTCCCTTCTGTTCAATTACTGTGGCCACAGATTTTAGGGACAAGATACAGAGTATAGTGAGACGGTACCGTCAACGCTCTTGACAGGAGACAGATCCCTTCTTGGAAACTACTGTCACGTTGCACATCATGGCTGCACTAGATATGGCTTATGACTACTCAGCAACTATGTATTGGCAATCTCTCACCATACCTAAGATACAGACACGGTGTACAGGTAAACTCAACAATTCCTCAAGTCAAAGGATTGATCTGTACCGTTGGAACCGGGAACTCACGTCATACCTATCCAACCCTACTCAAGGTCCTCCGTAAAACGGTTCCCGCGACTCACCTCAGTCAGCCGCTCCCCAGCAAGCTGACCCAGTAGCACTTCATAGACGACCCTCATCACCCGTCGATGAAACACGACAGTAGATGCTTAGTGCAAGTCTCAAGTGGATTCTCGATACCCATTTCCCAACATTCCTTAACTTGGAGATTTCCAGACTGATTCGGCGGAACTGATTTCATGAACCTACCTCCAAGCGTATTCCCAGTCCCCGAAATGTGATCTCTGTCTGTGGGCTTTGTTTGTGTAGTGAACAGTTATAAAGCAGTAAAAGTGAACACAAACAAAGTATGAGCCAGATGAATTTCACTTTCTTATTCATCAAGGTTTATTAAAACTTTGAAATTGTTCAGACATAGGTTACAATTCGCCTAACAAGATTGGTCCCCTATTCTAATAATCTCCCACTTGAACTTTAAAGCCAATCACCTATATGTCTAATACCATCTTCTCAAGATGTTGCGTATGAGCACTCTGTAACATAGGCTTCGTCAGTGGGTCTGCTGTGTTGTCTGCTGAGTTGACTCGGTCCATCCGAACGTCACCTCTTCCTACCATTTCTCTCAGAAGGTGGTAGCGTCTAAGAATGTGCTTGGATCGGTGATGAGATTTCAGTTCCTTTCCTTGCGCTATGGCTCCGTTGTTATCACAAAAGATAACTACGGGCTCCGCAATGCTAGGCACCACACCCAACTCTTGGATGTAGTTTCTCATCCAAACCGTTTCTTTAGCAGCTTCTGAAGCTGCTATGTATTCGGCCTCAATGGTGGAATCAGCAGTGGTTGCTTGCTTGGAACTTTTTCATGCTACCACTCCTCCATTTAGCCTGAATACATAACCTGACTGAGACTTGGCATCATCGTCATCTGCCTGGAAGCTAGCGTCGCTAAAGCCTTCCAGGATCAGCTCTCCATTGCCATAGACCAAGAACATTTCCTTAGTCCTCCTCAGGTACTTAAGGATGCGCAAGACTGATATCTACTTGTTACACTTAAGGCGTAAGCGATGTCAGGTCTCGTGTAATGGACGACATAATGGATGCTCCCTACGGCAAAAGCGTGGGGGAAGATTTTCATCCTCTCAAGTTCTTCATCAGTCCGTGGAGACTGTTTCTTGGATAACTTGATCCCATGCCCTATAGGAAGGAATCTTTGTTTAGAGTTGTCCATGCGAAATCTTTTCAGGACTTTCTCCATATACGAGTTTTGGGTCAGTCCCAACATTCTTTTAGATCTATCCCTGACAATCTAGATGCCAAGAATGTAGGAGGCTTCACCCAAATCCTTCATGGAAAACTGAGTTGATAACCATGCTTTTGTGTTACCCAACATTCTAACGTCATTACCTATGAGTAGAATGTCATCCACATAAAGCACTAGGAACATTATAGAGCTCCCACTGACCTTCTTGTATACACAAGGGTCAAATTCGTTTTTGATGAAATCATAGCCCCGTATGACTTCATCAAAGCGAATGTTCCAGCTTCGGGATGCTTGTTTGAGGCCATAGATGGACTTTTGGAGACGACAGATTTTCTTTTCTTCTCCGACGACTGTGAATCCCTCCGGTTGATCCATGTAGATCTCTTCCTCAACGAAACCATTGAGGAAAGCCGTTTTCACATCCATCTGCCATATCTCATAGTCATACCATGCTGCTATGGCAAGCAAGATCCGAATGGACTTAGCCATGGCTACCAGTGAATAGGTATCCTCAAAATCGACCCCAGGTCGTTGACTGTACCCTTTTGCCACTAGCCTAGCCTTGAAGATTGTGACTTCTCCATCAATCCAAGTTTGCGCTTATAGACCCATTTACAGCCAACTGGCTTAACCCTTTAGGGTTGCTCTACAAGTGTCCAAACTTTGTTCTCACTCATGGAGTCCATTTCGGTTTTTATGGCCTCAAGCCATCACTTGGAGTCGATGTCGGACATCGCTTCCCCATATGTCTTAGACCTTATCCAATTAACTGGTCGCGTTTATAAAGCCATACCTCATTGGAGGTCGGGACTCTCTAGCTGACCTACGGAGAATGGGAACATCAGTGGTGACTGTGGGCGTTGACTGAATAGGAGCTGATGGTTCAGGTACCGGGGCTGGCTCTTCCTGAGATCGTTCGTCATGCCTAGCATGCTGAACTTCTTGAGATTGATCAGCCTGCTGGGTATTTATCCTGAATCTCTTAGTGAGGTATCCGCAGCTTCTACTGATGACTGGTTTACACCACTTGATTCCTCAAGGATCAGTTCATCAGGGTGGAGACCCTCTGGAAATCCTTTTTCCAAGAATACTGCGTTCCTTGAAATAAATACCTTCTGTTCCAAGTGGTCATAGAAATAATAACCTACAGTTTCTTTGGGGTACCCATCGAACCTGCACAAACTAGACTTTGATTCTAGCTTGTCTCCAACTAGCTTCTTGACGTATGTAGGGCTACCCAATACTTTCAAGTAGTTGTAGGACACAAGCTTGCCGTGCCATATCTCATATGGAGTTTGGGTCAATACACTGGTTGGCGCCAAGTTTAATAATTTGGCTGCAGTCTCCAATGCGTAGCCCCAAAAGAACAAGGGCAATTTGGTAAAACTCATCATGGATCGGACCATATCTAACAGGGTTCGATTCCTCCTTTCAGAGACCCCATTTAACTGTGGTGTCCCGGGAGGTGTCCATTCAGAGATTATACCATTTTCTTTAAGATAATTAAGGAACTCAGTACTAAGGTATTCTCCACCTCGGTCTGACCGTAGGAATTTAATTTTGCAGCCGGTTTGGTTCTCAACTTCAAGTCTGAATTCTTTAAACCTCTCAAGAGCTTCAGACTTTTACCTCATCAGGTATACATAAGCATACCGTGAATGATCATTGGTGAAGGTTATAAAGTAGGAGAACCCACCTCGGGCTTGCGTCCTTAGTGGTCCACATACGTCTGTATGGACTAAGTCCAACAGACCTGTGGCAAGCCTGCTTTGTCCTACAAAGGGCTTCTTGGTCATTTTCCCTCTGAGACATGATTCACAAGTTGGTAGTTTACTCAAGTCCCCAACCTCTAAGTTCTTTGAGTCTACCAATTTCTTCATCCTATCTTAGGAAATGTGACCTAGCCTTGCGTGCCACAGTTGTGCATTCCCATTATTATCTATTTTACGTTTGTGTTGAGCGTTTAGAACGAAATTCGCTTGTTGTAAGATATAGAGGCCGTTATTAAGCGTACCAAGCAGATGAGCAATACCACCCTTCATCAAATAAAACCAATTTATATTGATTATAAACTCATATCCATTATTGTCTAACAACGGAATGGAAATGATGTTTCCAATCATGCTAGGTACACAATAAACTTACTCTAATTCTGTACTAATACGATCACTAACTACTAGGGTGGCGGATCCTACTGCTTCTGCCAAAATGGCCTTGCCATTTCCAAGCTTTAGGATCATATCTCCACTACTCAATTTTCTGCTTCTTTTCAGCACCTGCAAATCATTGCAAATGTGAGCTCCACAGCCGGTATCTAATACCCAAGAGGCAGTGTTAGTAACCATATTAACCTCAATCACAAAGATACCTTGCTTGGAGAGGAGTTTGGGGCAATCCCTCTTCCAATGTCCTTTCTCACGGCAATAAATACATATGTCATTTACCCTCGACTGTTGCTTTGAGTCAACCTTCCTTTTTCCTTTGCCTTTCCCCACTTTGGCAATGGGAACACTTTTAGTGTTGGTAATTGCTTTGAATGCTTTTCCCTTTCCGTTCTTCCTTCTCCAACGTCCGGCGCCCTTGCCTTTCGTTTTGGAAGTCGAAGCATCTCCAAACAACACCGACGGCGCAGACTTTTTGGTCGTTGCCTCGTATTACACCAACATATTAATTAACTTATGAATGCCCTTCTCAAGAGTGTTCATGTTGTAGTTAACAATGAATTGGTCGAAGGAGGGTGGGAGAGACTGAAGGATCACGTCAATGTACGCCTCGTTATCGAGCCCTGCTTTGAGGTCTTCGAGCTTTTTCCACCAAGGTAAGCCTCTTGACCCCATGCTCTTGTACAGAGGACCCTTCAGTCATTTTAGTTCCAAAGAACGCCTTCGTTGCGACATACCTAGTATGCCGGTCCGAGCCGCATAGCAATCCTTCAGGCGAGCCATAATGGAAAGGACATCATCCAGCCTTTTATACTGCTTCTGAATCTCATTCGTCATAGAGGCAAGTATGATGCTACAGACTCTCTGGTTATCCTTATGCCAAGTCTTGAACGTCTCACATTCTTCTGGCGTGGAACCTTCCGGCAAGGTCCTAGGAAACGGCTCGTCCATGACGTAGCCTTGGTTCTCGTAATAGAGGACTATCCTCAGATTGTGCAAACAGTTGTTGTAATTTGTTCCATTGAACTTGTTGGTATCAAGTATGGTTGATAATGGTTTCTTAGACATTTTAAATCTGCATTTCAAAATAGAACTATGATCAAGAAAATTTAAAAAATGAATTTTTTATAAAATTAAATGCTTGGACTTTAGTCATTTAATGTTCCCACTATTTATACGAAAACACAACACTCTCAAACGTTGTTTTCGGGAAAAACACTTTCCTAGTGGGCTTGGGATCCACAGCGATTTTCCCCATACCCCGCTTTTACGATTCGCATGGGAAGAATCTTGTGGGAGGTATGCCATACCATTCTCGTTCCATGAGATTCCCAAGATAATTGTCTCACCCTTTTACGTGATCCCCAGGACTCCAAGTGAATCACGTTATTTGGGCGTTAGACCCGACCTAATCAACCGATTCATAGACTCACTGCTACCTCCACGACTCGTGAGACAGGTAACAACAGTCTACTCCTCGTTCATGACAAAGTGCAGCTTCTTTTAAGCACGATAGTCGTGCCACGACTCGTGAGACCACGCTATCGACCTAAATCAGCTTCCTCACTTTGCCATGGATGGAAGGCATGGACGAACTCTTAGAGTCCAAGTCCATTTATCAAGGGTCTAATATTTTGAACTTTGGTCCAACCAAGTGAGAGTTGAAAATGACCGAGATCTCATACATACATACATACATACATACATACATACATAAACGCATAATTAAAAGTTTGCATCCCATAGCAATAATATGATAAATAAACCATTCATTCACCATAAGAGCCACATGCAAAATTAAAGCCTAGCACGCCCCTGCTGGATGATCACAAGCCCGAATCCTATGCGACCCACTGAGCCCGCATTGAATCTATGGTTAATCTAGGGTTAGTCCTACACTATTACATTAATAGCAACCCAATCAACATGTTGATAGGCCTTGGTCTCTTTCTCCTTCAGGTCTCCATGGAATGCCTTGGATTCTCCATTCTGGGCTCTCCATTTGGGCCATCCTTCATCTCCACCAATAACATAAAATAAATCCTCACTCCTATACTACTCTCATTACATATTTAAAAAGAAACCCCAGCGAAAACCCCGGGGGAGTACAATAGGAGGGAGATAGAATGCTTTATTATTCCAAGCCAACTAGAAAAGGAGGAGGAGAAAATAAAAGAGGCACACAGGCCCAACATAAATTAAAACCATACGTTCGGTTTAGGGCTTGTGATCATCCGTTCTCACTCAACCCACATAATTACATGATATCCAATCACATAAACACATGTACATAATACATGATATCTAATCACATCATCCATAATAAAACGAGAGACCGAGTCATGTATGTATACTTGGCATAATATTGGCAATTTCTTTTCTTGTTTAGGAAAACCTTTCCTCATTATTTAAAAGTCAATAAAATGTCGGGATTCCAAATCCAATACAACAACTTTTCAAATAATGTCCTTAAGAAAACATGCAAAATAAATAAAACCAATTTTTTCAAAAATTATCCAAAAAATTAAAGAACAAGAAAAGACATAAACTAATAACCGGCCGCTGCCTTCAGCGGCGCCTGCCAGCGTGCGCGGACAGTAGGGTTAGCAGCGCAGGCCCCTGCCTGCTTGCGCGGGTGCCTGGTCGTGCTGTGTCGCGCACGCTGGCGCGCTGGCGGGGTTGTCATGCGCAAGCTCCTATTCCTGCGTGCGCCACCCTGCCATGTCTCCTGCGTGCGTATCCTATGCATTGTCTGCGTGCGCACATGCGCATCGGGCGCGCCTGCCAGGCGCGCACGCGCAAGCTCCTGCCTGCGTGCGCGCATAGCGGCGATGCCTTATGCGCGCGTGCGCGCGCGGCCTGCCTGGCCGTGCACGGGCCGCGCGAGCGCCCCTGCCGCGCTGGCCTGGTGCGCGCGTGCGGGCTCCCCTACTCACGTGCGCGCACGCCGGCCCTGCGCGTCCGTTAGCGCACACAACGGCTGCATACCTGCGCGCGTTGCGCGTGCCTCACCGTGCGCACTCCGTGCGCTGTCAGCCGTCGGCCTGCCGCGTTATACATTTTTCTTTCTATTTTTATTTTCTGCCCCCGTTTTCCAAGAAAACTAAGAACACCAAAAATACCAACAACTCATACACGATTAAAAGACAAGAAAACAACATGCTTGATAATTTAAAAGATCAAGAAACATATAAATCATGCCATACACGTTTTCATGCTTTAAACATACGTAAAACCCTAGGTCTATACACCGAACCGGGCTCTGATACCACTGAAAGCCTAACAAAGGCGTACGGATCAACTCGGGAGTAACGCGAATGCGGAAGCGCGCTATGATAAAATTGCAATAATTTAAAACATGCCATAAACAAGAATGAAATAAATACGTTGAATCTCCCGGGCATTCGGTGTATCTCATGAATGAAAATAGACAAAGAGTTCAGGGAGGCCATAGGGTTGAAGAGGGATGAAAATAACAAAACCGGAAACCTACCCGGTTGTTGTTTTGTCTTCAAACCGCTACTCACCTTATTCCTCGTATTACTCCAAGATCTCGAGTTGAGACCCTCTAATTCGTACACGCAATCTGCCCCCGTATCTTGATCCTCGTGTTAGCGAAAGAACAACTGTATATTTATTTGGAGAGGACAGATTGATCAAACTCTATCAATTAACGAGATCAACCCTCCTTTAAGTTTAATTGTATAGCACAAAAGAATAAAAGAGAGTATCTTGGGAAAGGGGAGAAGAGAGGCCGAGGGAGAGAGAGAGGAGTGGCGGTGATGGTGTGTGTGTTTTGAATTTCATCATCTCTTCCAAAGTGAAGAGTTAGGCATATTTATAGAGGAGGAATCCTATTCCTATTCTAGTTCCCACTCTTTGGAAGACTCCTCTTGGAATAGGATTTGGCCTAGTTAAATCCTAGTCAATACTAGCTTCTTGGTCAAACTAATCCTAGCCATTGATTTCCCTCTTCAATCTCAACCATTCATTAATTTAATAGAGTATTTAAATATAATTAAATAATCCAAAGGGAAATAAATAAATATAATAAATATTAATATTTATTTTAAGCCCATTGAATTAATTTTCAATAAATCTAATTTATTAGATAAATTTCTTTCATCCAATGAGAGGAATTAATTCCCCAAGATAAGAAAGATCCGATTAAATCTAATTTAATCATTCCATCTCACTCCAAATATTTAATTCTAAATTAAATACGTTATGTGTGTGGATTCTGTGTGACTCTTTAGGTTCACCTTCAGCTAGACTTGGTCGGATTCCTAGAATCCGTCCGTTACCATGGGTGGCCGTCTAGCAACGGTCCATGGCACTAGAGACTAGGTGAATATGCGTGGGGATGAACATTTAGGCTCTGCAGTACATCTATCGTTCCGTCTACAGTCTCACCACTTAGGGTCTAGGGCACGGATACGTAGGTACCCATCTTGGACCTAAGTGTCCATCTGTCCTATACTAAACACCACAGGGAATCCTTCCCTTCTGTTCAGTTACTGTGGCGACAGATTTTAGGGACAAGACACAGAGTATAGTGAGACGGTACTGTCAACGTTCTTGACAGGAGACAGATCCCTTCTTGGAAACTACTGTCACGTTGCACATCATGGCTGCACTAGATATGGCTTATGACTACTCAGCAATTATGTTTTGGCAATCTCTCACCATACCTAAGATACAGATATGGTGTACAGATAAACTCAGCAATTCCTCAAGTCAAAGGATTGACCAGTACCATTGGAACCGGGAACTCACGTCATACCTATCCGACCCTACTCAAGGTCCTCCGTAAGATGGTTCCTGCGAGTCACCTTAGTCAGCTGCTCCCCAGCAAGCTAACCTACTAACACTGCATAGACGACCCTCGTCACCCGTCGATGAAACACGATAGCAGATGCTTAGTGCAAGTCTCAAGTGGATTCTTGATACCCATTTCCCGACATTTCTTGACTTGGAGAATTCCAGACTGATTCGGTGGAGCTGATTTCATGAACCTACCTCCAAGCGTAGTCCCAGTCCCCGAAATGTGATCTCAGTCTGTGGGCTTTGTTTGTGTAGTGAAAAGTTATAAAGCAGTAAAAGTGAACACAGACAAAGTATGAGCCAAATGAATTTCACTTTCTTATTCATCAAGGTTTATTAAAACTTTGAAATTGTTCAGTCATAGGTTACAATTCGCCTAACAAGATTGGCTTCATGGTCACCTATTCTAACAGACGAGTCTCAGAATATAAGTGAGACACTACTGTAAACCCTTTTGACAGGAGACGGATCCTCTGTTAAGACCTACTGCCCACACTACACGTCTTGACTGCACTAGATAAGATTCATGACAACCAAATCTGTCGACTTGGTAGCCTCTTGGTAAACCTAAGACACAGGCATGGTGTGTATGTGACCACAGTATTCCCTCAAGTGTGAGGATCAAACCCGCACTGTCGGAACCGGGAATACAAGTCACACCGACCTACCCTACTCAAGGTCTCCCTTATGATGATTCCCACAAGTCCCCTCAGTCACCTGGCACCTAGCTGGCTGACCCACTAACATTGCATGGATGACCCTCGTCACTTTTCGGTGAAACGCGACTGCAATCGCTCAGTGCAAGTCTGAAACGGACTCTCGATAACCTATCTAGAGGTCCTTTGACTTGGCGTGTTTCAGACCGATCCAGAGAAACTGATTTCATGACCCGATATCCTATGAGCAATCCAGTTTGTTGGATTGACGTTTCGGTCGATGGGCTTTACTTGTGCATTGAACAGTTTGTAATATAAAGCAGTAAGTGAACACAACCAAAGTATTTATGCCATATGAATATCACTTTCTTATTCAGAATATTTATTAAAACACCGGAACGTTCAAACATAGGTTACATAAGCCCAATTAGATTGGCTTCACGGTCACCTATTCTAACAATCTCGCACTTGACCTAAAGCCAATCGCCCATATGCCTTATCCCCATCTTCTCAAGATGTTGCATATAAGCAATTTGTGACATAGGCTTTGTCAAAGGATAAACTGTGTTGTCTGTTGAGCTGACTCGGACTATCCGAATGTGACCTCTTCCTACCATTTTGCTCAAAAGGTGGTAGCGTTTAAGTATGTGCTTGGATCGGTGTTGAGATCTCGGTTCCTTTGCTTGCGATATTGCCCTGTTGTTATCGAAGAAGATAACCACTGGCTCAGCAATGCTAGGCACCACACCCAACTCTTGGATGTAGTTTCTCATCCAAACCGCTTCCTTGGCAGCTTCTGAAGCTGCTATGTATTCGGCCTCCATGGTGGAATCAGCTGTGGTTTCTTGCTTGGAAGTTTTCCAAGTCACCACACCACCATTGAGTCTGAACACATAGCCCAATTGAGACTTGGCATCGTCGTCGTCCGTCTGGTAGCTAGCGTCGATAAAGCCTTCCACAATTAATTCTCCACCGCCATGGACCAAGAATATGTCCTTAGTCCTTCTTAGGTACTTAAGGATGCTCTTGACTGCATTCCAATGTGTCTCGCCTGCACTGGACTGATATCTACTAGTTTCACTCAAAGCGTAAGCGATGTCAGGCCTCGTGCAGTGGACGGCATATTGGATGTTTCCTACGACAGAAGCATAGGGGATGACCTTCATCCTTTCAAACTCCTCATCAGTCTTGGGAAACGTTTTCTTGGACAACTTGATCCCATGCCTCATGGGAAGGAAACCTCGTTTGGAGTTATCCATGTTGAATCTTTTCAGGATTTTCTCCACATACGAGTTTTGGGTTAGTCCCAACATTCTCTTAGATCTGTCCCGGATAATCTGGATGCCTAGAATGCAGGAAGTTTCACCCAAATCCTTCATGGAAAATTGAGTGGATAACCATGCTTTTGTGTCACTTAGTATTCTGACGTCATTCCCAATGAGCAGAATGTCGTCCACATAAAGCACTAGGAACACTATAGAGCTCCCATTGACCTTCTTGTATACACAAGGGTCACATTCATTTCAATAAAATCATATCCTTGTATGACTTCATCAAAGAGAATGTGTCCAACTACGGGATACTTGTTCGAGGCCATAGATGGACTTTTGGAGACGACAAACTTTCTCTTCCTCAACAAAACCATTATGGAACATTGTTTTCACGTCCATCTGCAATAGTTCATAGTCATACCATGTAGCTATAGAAAGCATAATCCGAATGGACTTAGCCATGGCTACTGGTGAGTAGCTATCCTCAAAGTCGACCCCGGGTCGTTGAGTGTAGACTTTCGCCACTAGCCTAGCCTTAAAGGTGGTAACTTTCCCACCATCTCCAAGTTTAAGCTTATAGACCCATTTGCAAAGACTGGTTTAACGCCTTTGGGTGGATCTACAAGTGTCCACACTTGGCTTGTGCTCATGGAGTCCATTTTGGCTTTCATGGCCTCAAGCCACTTTCCCGAGTCGATGTCAGACATCGGGTCCCCGTATGTCTTAGGATCCTTATCCAATTGACCGGTCATGCCTAAGAAGCAATACCTCACGAGAGGGAGAGGCACTCTAGCTGACCTACGAAGGACTGGAACGTCCGTGGTGACTGTGGGCGTAGACATGACAGGACCTGGCGGTTCAGGTACCGTGGTTGGCTCCTCGTGAGGTCGTTCGACATGCCGGTCATGTTGACCCTCACGAGGTGTCTCGACCCGTTGGGCACTTAACCTAAAATCTCTAAGTGGGGTATCCGTAGCTTCTGGTGTTGATGACTGATTCGTCTCACTTGATTCCTCAAGGAGCAGTTCATCACGTTGGACATCCGTTGGAAAACCTTTTTCCAAGAACACTGCACACCTCGAAACAAAGACTTTCTGTTCCGAGAGGTCGTAAAAGTAATAACCTGCAGTTTCCTTAGGATATCCAACGAACCTGCACAAGCTAGACCTCGATTCTAGCTTGTCTCCCACTAATCTTTTGACGTATGCAGGGCTACCTCACACTCTCAAGTATTTGCAGGAAGCAGGCTTGCCGTGCCATATCTCATATGGTGTTTGGGTCACGGCACTGGTCGGCGCTAAGTTAAGTAACTTGGCTGCTGTTTCCAGTGATAGAATCGGGTACGGCCCGGGAACGCAACGGAAGCGTAAAAACGTGAATTGAAACGCATAATCTTAAACGGGTTCAAAGGGGTGTTCCCTTTGAAGTTCCTGGGCGTTCGGTGTTTTTCAAAGCATAAATAAAAGAAGGAGAAGATGCTGGACAAGTGGCTAAAGGAAGAAAACAAAAAGATACATGAAAATGTAAAGAAAACCTACCTTTTTGTTTACTACACGTATAACCGGTACGTGCTTTGTTTCCTTTCCGTTTCTCCTTCCGTTCCCTTGAGAATTCAACGTAGAACTCCTCTAATTTGTCCACACCACACTATAGAATAGATCTGTAATCTATTGCTAGATAGAAATAGAGAAGTGAAGAAGAAACACTTCCAAAACAACACTATTGATTAGTGCTTTTGGAATGTTTTAGTTCAAACCTTTCCAAAAGGTATGAACATAAGAAGGAGAGATTGTGGAGAACTTTTGAGGGAAAAATTCATGCAAGCTTGTACCATACAAGTTATGTGAATGGTTTTGTGTATGTAGAGTTGTTGAATTCAAAATTCAACTTCTCTTGTCAACTTTCAAAGTAACCTACATACACACACCATTATCTACATAACCATGCATCATTATAGCAAATAAAACCACCCACCAAACCATATAAAGGCTGGTCACATGTGCCTCACATGTGGAGGATTTTAATTCTTCCTTCACTTGCTATAAATTGAATTTTTCCATGGACTAGGACTACTAGTCTTGGACTTTTATTTAATCTAATTAAATTAAGTCCAAACAAAGTCTATTGGGAATTAATTAATCCAATTAATCTCAATCCAATTGACACCCATAAATTTATTTAATCCAATTAAATAAACATAAGTCCAAACTCTAATTAATTGATCCAATCAATTAATTAATCCAATTAATTTAAAGGTTCTAAGTCCAAAAATTAATTAATCCAATTAATTAATTTTTGGACCATCCATCAAATGAATTTCCCAATAACTGATCCAATCATTTATTTTTCTCCTTGAATTAATTTAATCCAATTAAATTAATTCGCTTCGTCTAGAATTAATTCCAAATTAATTCTACCAATTGCATAGTGATTTGTGTGTAACTCTTTAGGTTCACCCTCAGCTAGACTTGGGCTTGTGTCCAACACAATTGGTCAATTAAATCTAATTTGATTAACTATTTTCCAATTAACCATTAATCGGAAAACGCCCGTCACCATGGGTGGCCGTCTAGCAACAGTCCATGGCACTAGAGACTAGGTGAATGTTGGCGTGGACGTTAGGCCCCCGAATTCCATACGAGTATGGTCCTTCCATCATCTGTCTCCTGTTCTAAGTCTAGGGCATAGAATTTGGCGTTGGTTCTCATTCTGGACTAGACAACTATGCTCAATAACTCGAGACACATTTGCTCTATTGATCGACATAGGAAACCATTCTCTACTCAACCAATCGCTGTGGCCACACACATTGGCAGTAGACTGCTATTGAGAACAATCCTTATTCAAGCATTAAAGACTGTTCTCAACAGCAGTCTACTGCCTTCTCGGTACACACCCGATTTTTGTCGTTACGCCTAAAGCATACACAACATCAGGTCCAATGCACCAAACAACATACCCATGTTGCCTACGGCAAAGACTTAGGGTATGTCAAACATCTTAGCTTCCTCATCAGCCAACCCTGACTGAGTCTTGGACAACTTAACCCTATACATAGAAATCCAATTCCTTTCATGGAGAATTGCGTGAACAACATTCGTGTTTCAGTGTTTCCTAACATCTTAAATTCATTCCAAATGAATAAGACGTTACACACTTTAAACACTAGGAACACAACTAAACTCCCACTTACCGTCAAGCTCGTTACTGATCGAGTCATACCCCGTATGAACTCATCAAAACGAATATTCCAGTTACATGGAGTTCCAAACCTAGTTTGAATTCCATGTCGAATTACATGGCTCCAAGCCATTGATTCAGTCCAATGTCCAACATTTCTCTCCTTACGTCTTTTAGATTATAATCCAATTGACCGGACTAACCAAGAAACCTATACCTCTCAGGTATCTAGGATATTCTGGTCATCCTTACGAGAACTGGAATATAGTTAGTAGGAAAAACTTGATGACAAATGATGTTTGCTATATCGTACTGAGATGTCGCTCTACTTGATTCCTCAAGGAGCTACCCCTTACACCGGTTATCCTCTGAAATCCAATTTCCCTTAGGACAACACATGAACATGTGCAAACCTAGTTAGCCTCCTACTGAAGGACAAGCGGATCCGCCCGGGAGCGCGAGCGGAAGCGAGAAAGCGAGATAAGTGCGTAAATTTAAATCAAATTAAATTTACGCGAATCCCAAGGGGTGTACCCTTGGGTGCTCAACCGGGCGTTCGATGTAGGATGTGTAAATATTAAAACATATATTTAAACACATAGGGCATAGATATACAATTGAAATCAATCAAAGCGTAATAAACCGTTACCTTTGATTGTTTAGCGTATGCTCCCGGCTACTAGCGTTGTTCCTTCTCCGGAATGCTCACGAAATCCAAACGTATGGATTCTCCAAAGGTGATCCACACCACACCGGAAGAAACACACGTTCTTCTTGCTAGAAAAGAACGGATTTAGGAAGGAATCGGTTTAAGAGAAGAACACTATGAATTAGTGTTCTCTTAAACTTACTTTGTTCTTCTTCTTGATTCAAAATCAAGTGAAGAACACAAGTGTAAGAGAGGGAGGGAGCACGAAATTTTGAGAGAGAGGAGAGGACTTTTGTCTTTTCTTTTTCCTAGAAAAAGATGAATAATGAATCACTTATGCTAGGTGTTGTATATTCTAATATATATACATAATTAATGTGATTAATGGAATGTGTCTAGGTTCATCCAAGGATGTCTACATTCATTCCAATCAATCACCATCAATTCTTCAATCAAGCCTACCAAAATTTATGGTATGATCAAATCATACCAAAAGGGAAGAGTTTGATTGGAGTTGATTTGTCTCTTTCCAAAAGAGATAAGTCAACATACCACCTAGCATGAAACATGGCTGATTTTGCTTCCTCCAAGGGAGCGTGTCGGCCATGTTTAATTAAGGAAAGAAGTCCAACTTCTTCCCATTCCAAATTAGGAATTATTTCTCCTCTCGTGTATAATTTAACGGACCGGGTTTTATCGTAATCCAATTGCGACGAACCCAATATTAAATCCAATTTAATGTCCACTTAAATTATTCCCGTTGATCTTTTAATCCAATTAAAAGATCCAACGTCTCAACATCTCAACTTTCCATATTTAATCGAAAATCCAATTTACCGATTAAATGAAAGCCCGATACAATATCGGCCCGTCCATCCAATGGACTTTTCCCTTAAGTAATCCAATTACTTTATTTTATCCTTCGAGATTGACTCCAAGTCGATCTCTCAACCTCCTCGGTGATTTGTGTGTGACCCTTTAGGTTCACCCTCAGCTAGACTTGGGCCCGTGTTCCACAAGGGCCCGTTACCATGGGTGGCCGTCTAGCAACGGTCCATGGCACTAGAGACTAGGTGAATTGGCGTGAACAATTAGGCGCCGATTCCGTACGGGTACGATCCTTCCATCTACCGTCTCCCGGCCTTAGTCTAGGGTATGGAATTGGGCGTCGGTTCCCATCCTTGACTAGGCATCTATGCTTAATACTCGAGACCACGTATGCTTCATTACGTCGACACAGGAAACTATTCCCTGTTCGACCAACCACTGTGGCCACAGCTTCAAACAGCATGAACGTGTCTCCGAGTGCATAGGAGATACCTCTGTCACATACTGACAGGGGACGGATCCTCTTCTTGGAATCCACTGTCCTCGCTACACATTCCGACTGCACTGGACAAGGCTTATAATGATCATCTTACAGAATGATCACCTCTCGCCAGATCCAAGATACAGCCGTCCTGTGCACGCGACTGCCATGATCCCTCAAGTCTGAGGATTACTCCCGTACTATCGGAACCGGGGAAATCCAATCATACCAACCAAGCCTCCAAGGCTTCCATATGATGATCCCCGCGAGTCAGTCCAGTCAGCTCGACCCCAGTCGACCAACCCATCAAGATCGTGTAGGGGTCCCACGCCTGTCGCCGATGAAACACGGCACTCATCCAATGAACACGACTCTTGACGCAAGTCTCAATAGGACTCTCGATGCCCTGTCTCAAGGTCCTCGACTTGGAACGTTTCAGACCCAACTCTTAATCAGTTGGTTTCATGACCACCATCCAATGCGTGGCCCAACTGCACGAGTTGTTATCTATGGTCTGTGGGCTTTGTTGCGATATAAGTTAAACACCATTTTAACAAATGTAAGATGAGCGCAACAAAGAAGGTACCATTGGTGACGAATACTCATCTTATTCATCACATAATAATATTACATTTACATCAAGTTGTCAGATACGTTACAAATCGCCAAACCTATTGGCTTTCTGGTCACCTATTCTAACAATCTCCCACTTGACCTAAAGCCAATCACCCATTGGCCTCAAACCTCTTATTCAGATGGTGAGTTTGGGCAACTTGCGACATGGGCTTAGCAAGTGGATCTGCTATGTTTTCTGCGGAGCTGACTCGTTCCAACCGAACGTCACTCCTGCTATCCATCTCTGTAAGAGATGGTAGCGTCTAAGAATATGCTTGGATCGTGATGAGATCTCGGTTCCTTTGCTAGCGCTATTGCCCCGTTGTTATCATAAAAGATAATTACAGGCTTAGCAATGCTAGGTACTACATCCAACCCTTGGATGTAGCTCATCAACCAAACCACTCCTTAGCAGCTTCCAAAGCCGCTATGTATTCAAAACTCTATGGTGGAGTCCGCCGTGGTAGCCTGCTTGGAACCCTTCCAAGTAACCACGCCACCATTTAGTCTAAATACAAAAAACCAAACTGAGACTCGGCATCATCGTCATCCGACTGGAAGCTAGCGTCGCTATAGCCTTCTAGTATCAACTCTCCACCGTCGTAGATCAAGAACATGTCCTTAGTCCTTTTCAGGTACTTTAGGATAGTCTTGACTGCACTCCAGTGTGCCTCCTCGGCACACGACTGATATCGGCTAGTTACGCTCAAAGCGAAAGCCACATCAGGTCTAGTACACTGAACAACATACTGTATGCTGCCTACGGCTGAAGCATAGGGGATGTCCAACATCCGTTTAAGCTCCTCATCAGTCTTAGGAGACTGCTTCTTGGATAACTTACGAGGACTGGGTCATTCCTAACATCCTTCTAGATCTATCCCTGTAGATCTTGATGCCAAGGATATAGGATGTCTCGCCCATATCCTTCATGGAGAATTGCGTTGACAACCAAGCTTTAGTGGTACCCAACATCTTAGCATCATTCCCAATGAGCAAGATGTCATCCACGTAAAGCACCAAAAACGCAACTGAGCTCCCACTGATCTTCTTGTATACACAAGGATCGGACTCATTCTTGATGAAATCATATCCCCGTATGACTTCATCAAAACGTATGTTCCAGCTTCGGGTTTAACCCCTTTTGGTGGATCTGCTAGGGTCCAAACCTTGTTTGTACCCATCGAGTCCATCTCGGATTTCATGGCCTCAAGCCACTTGTCCGAATCGATGTCCGACATCGCTTCTCCGTACGTCTTTGGATCATAATCCAACTGACTGGTTAGGCCCAAAAATCCATACCTATCAGGTGCATGGGATACTCTGGCCGACCTACGGAGGACTGGAACAATATCAGTGGGAACTTCAGGCTCAGATGTCACTGCCGCCTCTTGGGGTTACTCACTTGATTCCTCAAGGAGCACCTCATCGCGTCGACTATCCGATGGAAAACCTTTTTCCAAGAACACTGCGTTTTACGAGACAAAAACCTTTTGCTCGGAGGGATCATAGAAATAATACCCCGCAGTTTCTTTCGGATAGCCGATGAACCTGCATAAACTAGACCTCAAGTCCAGTTTATCTCCCACTAATCTCTTGACATATGTGGGGCAACCCCACACTTTCGAGTATTTGTAGGAGGCAGGCTTGCCATGCCATATCTCATATGGCGTCTGGGATACTCTTTTAGATGGCGCCAAGTTCAAAATTTTTGCCGCCATCTCAAGAGCGTATCCCCAGAAGGAAAGGGGTAGTTCGGTAAAACTCATCATGGATCGGACCATGTCCAACAAGGTCCGATTCCTCCTTTCAGACACACCATTAAGCTGCGGTGTTCCAGGAGGGGTCCACTGAGAGAGAATCCCATTCTCTTTTAGATAATCAGTAAACTCACCACTCAAATACTCTCCACCTCGGTCTGACCGAAGCGCTTTGATCTTTCGACCGGTTTGGTTCTCTACTTCAAGTCTGTATTCCTTAAACCTTCCAAAGGCTTCAGACTTGTACCTCATCAGGTAAACATAAACATACCGTGAGTGATCATCGGTAAAGGTTATGAAGTATGAGTACCCACCTCTAGCCTGAGTATTTAGTGGACCACAGACATCTGTATGGATCAAATCCAACAGACCACTGGCTAGCGTACTTTGTCCAACAAAGGGTTTCTTGGTCATCTTTCCCTTTAGACAGGATTCACAGGTTGGTAGGTTGTCCAAATCGTCTATTTCTAGACTCTTTGAGTCCACCAACCTTCTTATCCTATCTTTAGAGATATGACCTAACCTCGCATGCCATATCTGTGCGTTATTATGATCATCACGTTTTCGTTTATGTTCTGCAGTCATAATCCAATTAGACTGTTGAAGTATGTACAGACCGTTGACCAATGTACCAAGCAAATGAGAAATACCATCTTTGATAATGAAAAAACTATTTTTATTGATGGTAAATTCATATCCCTCCTTATCAAGGACCGGGATGGAAACAATGTTTTTAATCATGCTAGGTACATAGAAACAGTCGTTCAGTACAATCCTAACATGACTACTAATGGCTAACTCTAGTGATCCTACGGCCTCCGCAGCAACGGCCTTGCCATCGCCTAGCCTCAGGATCATCTCATCCTTGGTTAGCCTTCTGCTTCTTTGCAGTGCCTGCAAATCATTGCAGATGTGAGCACCACACCCGGTATCCAATACCCATGAAGCAGAATTAGTAATCATATTAACTTCAACCACAAACACACCTGGGTTGGAGAGGAGTTGTGGGCACTCCCTCTTCCAATGCCCTTTCCCTTGGCAATGCATGCAGACATCATTTGCCTTGGATCGCTGAGAACCACGGGCCTTCCCTTTCCCTTTGCTCGGTCCAACCGGAGCAACAGGGACGCCCGGAGCGTGAGCAGGGGCCACAACCATCTTCCCTTTGCCCTTCTTCCTCTTCCAGCGTCCGGCCCTCTTGCCATTCGCCTTGGAGGTCGAAGCCTCTCCTATCAATACCGCCGGCGCCGACTTGTGGGTCGTTGCCTCGTATTGGACCAGCATGTTGATCAACTCATGAATAGACTTCTCAAGTCCATTCATGTTGTAGTTTACAACAAACGGGTCATAGGATGGAGGAAGCGACTGGAGGATCACGTCAATGTACGTGTCATTGTTAAGCCCAGCTTTAAGGTCCTCGAGTTTCTCCACTGGGGAGAGCATCTTGACCCCATGACTCTGTACAGACGCTCCTTCAGCGAGCTTGGTGCCAAAGAATGCTTTTGTGGCGGCATATCTAATATGCCTATCCGGAACCGTATAAACCTCGTTCATGCGGAGCATTATGGCGGAGACGTTGTCCAGCCTCTCATACTGCTTCTGGATGTCGTTAGACATCGAAGCCAGTATGATACTGCGTACTTTCCGGTTGTCCTCATGCCATTTCTCGAACGTCAAACGTTCTTCAGGCGTGGACCCCTCCGGTAAGTTGCTCTGTGGCGGCTCGTCCAAGACGTAGCCTTGGTTCTCGAAACCGAGGACAATCCTCAGGTTTCTCAGCCAGTCCGAGTAGTTCGTTCCGTTGAATTTGTTAGTCTCAAGAATCATGGTTAACGGGTTCTTAGACATATCTACATTAATGAAAATGTAAAGCAGAAATTAGCAGATGATGGTAATATTATTGTTCAAGTTGAAGACTTGGTCTTTTAGTCTTTAACCCTCCCACTATTTATACGAAAGTCCGCCACTCTCAAGCGGAGTTTCGGGAAATCATTTCCTAGTGGCTTGGGATCCACAAGCGTAATCTCCATGCCCCGCTTTTACGATTGACATGAAGAAGACCTTGTGGGAGATATCCAATATCATTCTGATCCAATGAGATTCCCAAGATATTTTGCCTCACCTATTCACATGGTCCCGAGGACTCCAAGCGAACCATGTTACTCAGAGTTGGGCCCGACCCATCAACCAAATCATGCCTCAAACTGTCGCCCCCCACGAGTCGTGAGACAGGGAAACAGCGAGCGCAGTCTTTTTGTTCACAACAATAGTGCAGCTTTCCCCTAGTCCAAGTGTGCCACGACTCGTGAGACCACACTTGGGTAGTGGTAGCTTCCTCACCACATTGCTGTGGATGGAAGGCTCGGACAGACCAAAATACCATTTTGATCCAAGTCGGTTCTGGGCCTAATATTTAATTTGGTCCAACCAAATGAGAGTTTAAGTGTGACCGAGACCTCATCACATTATGGTGTTTTAGCGTGCATAAATATCCAATATTTAAAGCGATAAATAAACACGCCGCATGCAGAAAACATAGCATACCCCTGTTAGGATGATCACAAGCCCAACCTATGCGACCCACTGAGCCCGTAGTGAGTCTATGGTCTGTCTAGGGTGGTCCTAAATTATTAGAATAATAATAAACCCAGTGTCATTCCAATGGGCCTTGTAGTGCTCTTGTTTCACGCCTTGATGCTCCTCCTTGGGGTCTCCGACTCCAATTGCTTGTTAAAATTAAAACCTTACCAATCCTATCTACTCTCATTACAACTGAAAGTAATACATCGGTAATAAAGAAAACAAGCCTTAACATCATGAGGCTGAAAATACGGGAGATGATAGTCCCAAAAACAAGAGGCACGCAGGCCCCACCCAACAGAAAATAAATAAACATTCATTCATCCATACACAAGGTCTAGGGCTTCGTGATCATCCCATGTTGATTCCATCAACTCACATATAACATAATTACTCCAAATAATCATGCAATAAAACCAATGGATATTCGAAATATCCAAGTGATGTCCAACATCACAAAAGCATAAACATATAAATAATATGCAAAATTCAAATTTCAAATTTAAATGGACATTTTACACAATGCATCCAATGCATGTATTAATCCCAAATTAATTAAGCAAATTTAGTTCAAGGAGTAATCCAATTATCCCAAAATCAAAAATGCAAAATTAAAATATTTTCAGAATATCGTGCAGAAAATACAGAAAATCAAATTTTCCTGAAAAAGTCGAAAAACGGCACAAAACGGCCCAGCCGTTGTGCTGGCCGGCCGCCCGCCCGCACAGGGCAGCGCGCGCGCGCGCAGGCAGCAAGCCTGCGCGCCCTGCGCGCGCGTGCGCTGTGCCGCGCGCTGGCCCTCGGCCAGCAGCGGCCGGCTGCGCACCGCGCACGCGCGCCCCTGCCGGCCCGACATAATTTTTTTTTTTTTTGTGTTTTTCAAAACTGTTTTAGCACAATAACATTAATATTATTCTAAAAATAAGCATGCAATTTTAGATCCAATCTAACAAAATTAAGCATGCCAAAAGTCCATTAAATCCAAACAATTGAATCATCATATTATTCATATATTTATGTAATCTAACATGCCAATAAAGCCATTTAAAAGCAAGTAGATCATGCCAAACACATAGATCTATGCCCCTTACATCGAACCGGGCTCTGATACCACTTGAAGGACAAGCGGATCCGCCCGGGAGCGCGAGCGGAAGCGAGAAAGCGAGATAAGTGCGTAAATTTAAATCAAATTAATTTTACGCGAATCCCAAGGGGTGTACCCTTGGGTGCTCAACCGGGCGTTCGATGTAGGATGTGTAAATATTAAAACATATATTTAAACACATAGGGCATAGATATACAATTGAAATCAATCAAAGCGTAATAAACCGTTACCTTTGATTGTTTAGCGTATGCTCCCGGCTACTAGCGTTGTTCCTTCTCCGGAATGCTCACGAAATCCAAACGTATGGATTCTGCAAAGGTGATCCACACCACACCGGAAGAAACACACGTTCTTCTTGCTAGAAAAGAACGGGTTTAGGAAGGAATCGGTTTAAGAGAAGAAAACTATGAATTAGTGTTATCTTAAACTTACTTTGTTCTTCTTCTTGATTCAAAATCAAGTGAAGAACACAAGTGTAAGAGAGGGAGGGAGCACGAAATTTTGAGAGAGAGGAGAGGACTTTTGTATTCTCTTTTTCCTAGAAAAAGATGAATAATGAATCACTTATGCTAGGTGTTGTATATTCTAATATATATACATAATTAATGTGATTATTGGAATGTGTCTAGGTTCATCCAAGGATGTCTACATTCATTCCAATCAATCACCATCAATTCTTCAATCAAGCCTATCAAAATTTATGGTATGATCAAATCATACCAAAAGGGAAGAGTTTGATTGGAGTTGATTTGTCTCTTTCCAAAAGAGATAAGTCAACATACCACCTAGCATGAAACATGGCTGATTTTGCTTCCTCCAAGGGAGCGTGTCAGCCATGTTTAATTAAGGAAAGAAGTCCAACTTCTTCCCATTCCAAATTAAGAATTATTTCTCCTCTCAGGTATAATTTAACGGACCGGGTTTTATCGTAATCTAATTGCGACGAACCCAATATTAAATCCAATTTAATGTCCACTTAAATTATTCCCGTTGATCTTTTAATCCAATTAAAAGATCCAACGTCTCAACATCTCAACTTTCCATATTTAATCGAAAATCCAATTTACCGATTAAATGAAAGCCCGATACAATATCGGCCCGTCCATCCAATGGACTTTCCCTTAAGTAATCCAATTACTTTATTTTATCCTTCGAGATTGACTCCAAGTCGATCTCTCAACCTCCTCGGTGATTTGTGTGTGACCCTTTAGGTTCACCCTCAGCTAGACTTGGGCCCGTGTCCCAAAGGGCCCGTTACCATGGGTGGCCGTCTAGCAACGGTCCATGGCACTAGAGACTAGGTGAATTGGCGTGAACATTTAGGCGCCGATTCCGTACGGGTACGATCCTTCCGTCTACCGTCTCCCGGCCTTAGTCTAGGGTATGGAATTGGGCGTCGGTTCCCATCCTTGACTAGGCATCTATGCTTAATACTCGAGACCACGTATGCTTCATTGCGTCGACACAGGAAACTATTCCCTGTTCGACCAACCACTGTGGCCACAGTTTCAAACAGCATGAACGTGTCTCCGAGTGCATAGGAGATACCTCTGTCACATACTGACAGGGGACGGATCCTCTTCTTGGAATCCACCGTCCTCGCTACACATTCCGACTGCACTGGACAAGGCTTATAATGATCATCTTACAGAATGATCACCTCTCGCCAGATCCAAGATACAGCCGTCCTGTGCACGCGACTGCCATGATCCCTCAAGTCTGAGGATTACTCCCGTACTATCGGAATCGGGGAAATCCAATCATACCGACCAAGCCTCCAAGGCTTCCATATGATGATCCCCGCGAGTCAGTCCAGTCAGCTCGACCCCAGTCGACCAACCCATCAAGATCGTGTAGGCGTCCCACGCCTGTCGCCGATGAAACACGACACTCATCCAATGAACACGACTCTTGACGCAAGTCTCAATAGGACTCTCGATGCCCTGTCTCGAGGTCCTCGACTTGGAACGTTTCAGACCCAACTCTTAATCAGTTGGTTTCATGACCACCATCCAATGCGTGGCCCAACTGCACGAGTTGTTATCTATGGTTTATGGGCTTTGTTGCGATATAAGTTAAACACCATTTTAACAAATGTAAGATGAGCGCAACAAAGAAGGTACCATTGGTGACGAATACTCATCTTATTCATCACATAATAATATTACATTTACATCAAGTTGTCAGATACGTTACAAATTGCCAAACCTATTGGCTTTCTGGTCACCTATTCTAACACCTACTAGTCCCTTGACGTATGCAAGACCATCCTACATACTCAAGTACTTTGTAGGATATAGGCTTGCCATGCCATATCCAATATGGTGTCTGGGCCACGATCTTTAGAAAGTGCCATGTTTTACAACTTGGCTACTATCTTAAGAACATGCCTAGATGGGCCAAGGTAATTCAGTGAAAACACCGATCGAACCATGTCCAACAAGGTTCGATTCCTCCCTTATCAGAGACACCGTTCAATTGTGGCATTCCAGGAAGAATTCCACTGAGTGAGAATTCCGTTCCCATTTAGATACATCAAGAACTCCCACTAAATACACACCACTCGATCCAATTGAAGGTTAATTTTGCAACAAGTTTGGTTCCCACTTCAAATCTAATTCCCTGAGCCTTCCAAAGGCCCTTAGACTTGTGAACCCTCTACTGGTCTTGTGTATTCAGTGACCCACAGATGTCCGACTGGATCCAATCCAATAGACCACTAGCAAGCATACTTTGTCCTACAAAGAGCTTCTTGGCCATCTTCCTCCTCAGGAAGGACTTGCAAGCTAGCAGACTCAAATTGTCTATTTCTAGACTCCTTGAATCTACTAACCTCCTTATCCTATCTAGAGGAATGTGACCTAGCTCTGCATGCCAAATCTGTGAGTTCATCTTGATTATCCATTTCATCATTTGTTTTGAGCATTCATAATCTAATTATGGGATAGTATTGAAACAATTATGCAAACAACCTAGCAGACAAGAATAATCATTCTTTGTCAGATAAAAGAAACTTTCATTGATCAAAAATATGTAATCCTCATTGTCCAACAATAGAAAAACATAAGTTTGATCATGCTAGGTTACATAATTGTGACCTATCAACTCTATCCTAACATGATCACTAATAGCTAAGCCTTACTAGTCCTATAGCTTCTATGGCAATAGCCCAGCTATTGCCTAGCTTCAGAACCATCTCCGTCTTAGCCTTCTACTCATTTCCATCACCTGCAAACCATTTGCAGATATGAGCTCTACCGCTGGTATCCAATACCGAAGAGTAGAATAATAATCATGTTAAAGCTCAAATCAAATGTACCTTGGTTGGAGAGGAGTTTAGGACCCTCCCTCTTCCAATGCCCCTTTTCACGACAATATATGCAAACATCTTTTGCAATCCTTGACTGCCGAACCACATTCCTCTTTCCTTTGCCCATGCCCAGCATGGCAACAAGAGCGCTCTGTGCGCTTGCAGCGGCTGATTCTGTCTTACCCTTCTTCCTCCTCCAGCGTCCGGCCCCTTTGCCTTTCGCTCTTGAGGTCGAAGCCTCCCCCACCAATACCGACGGCGCAGACTTTTCAATCGTTACCTCGTATTGGACCAACATGTTCATAAACTCATGAAGGTCTTTTTCAAGCTCATTCATGTTATAGTTAACGATAAATGGGTCAAAGGAGGGAGAAAGAGACGAAGGATCACGTCGATGTACGTCTCTTTACCAAGATCAGCTCGGAGGTCTTTGAGCTTCTCCACTAGGGATAGCATCATCATTCTATGCTGGTGTACAGACAACCCTTCTATCATCTTAGCTCCGAAAAATGCCTTCGTCGCAGCATATTTAATATGCCGGTTCGGTACCGCATAAACGTCTTTCATGCGGAGCATTATCGAGCTGACATCATCCAACCGATCATACTATTTGTGGATCTCATTAGTCATGGATACCAGTATGATGCTGCGGACCTTGCGGTTGTCCTCCTGCTATTCATTGAACGTCAAACGCTCTTCTGACGAGGATCCCTCCGGCAAGACCGGAGGAAAAGGCTTATCCCGAACGTAAGCCTCATTTTCAAAATCTAGGACAATCCTCAGATTTCACAGCCAATCGTTATAGTTTGTTCTGTCAAATTTATTAGTCTCAAGAATTACAGCGAGTGGATTCATAGACATCCACATTCAAAATGTAAAGCAAAAATTTAGTAGATTATTATAATATTGAATTCAAGTTAAGACTTGGTCTTTTTCACATGGGAAAGGCTTTGTGGGAGGTATCCAATACCATTCTCATCCAATGAGATCCCCAACATATGTTGCCTCGCTTCTTCACATGATCCCGAGGACTCCAAGTGAATCATGTTACTCAGCGTTAGGCCCGACCTATCAACCAAATCATATCTCAATTGTCGCCCCCCACGACTCGTGAGATAAGAAAATAGGAGCATATTCCTTTGTTCATAACAATAGCACAACTTTCTTCCATTCCAAACGCGCCACGACTCGTGAGACCACGAATGGGTGAAAGTAGCTTCCTTACTTCAATGGGCTAGTGATCATCCTTAATTTTTATCAAATAAACAACAGCAAAACAGATTTATATCAAATATAAGCATGCCAAGCACATAAATACATCCCATGCATTTATAAATAGATATCCAAAATCTAAAACAATAAACATAATAAAATGCAGAAAATAACATATTAATAATGCAATTAAAAAATATGGATATCAACTATACATCCAATGTACAAAAAAAATTTTGTTTGAAAACCATTTCAAAAATAATCTAAGGCATCAAAAATAATTTTAGAAAAATTCAATTCAACTAAACTTAAAATATGCCAAAATAAATCACATTCAGAAAACAGCAGAAATCAGAAAACTGAAATTTTCATGAAAAACAGTGCAAAACGGCCCAGCCGTTCAGGCCGGCAGACGGCCGGCCGCACGTGCGGGCGCCCACAGGAACAGCGTGGCGCACGGCCTGACCGCGCGCACAGGCGCTGCGCGCCCAGCGCGCAGTACGCCCCTGCCTGCGTGCCTGGGCTAGCCTGCTACCCCTACCAGCCGACCGGCACTGTTTTTCATCAATCTTTTTTTTTTTAAATTTCTACTATAAAACTGACACATAAACATGCATTTGCAGAAAATTCAATTCTCAAAAATGCATGGATATCCATAATTTCAAAAGCAAATTTAACACATATTTTCTACACATATTAAAATAAAGCAATAAATCATGCTTTCCAAAAGCAATTTAAACATGTTCTTCATGCTAAACACATAATAACATGTAAATCCTATAGCCACGACACCGAACCAGGCTCTGATACCACTGATAGAATCGGGTACTGCTCGGGAACACAACGGAAGCGTAAAAACGTGAATTGAAAGGCATAATCTTAAACGGGTTCAAAGGGGTGTTCCCTTTGAAGTTCCCGGGCGTTCGGTGTTTTTCAAAGTATAAATAAAAGAAGGAGAAGATGCTGGACATGTGGCTAAAGGAAGAAAACAAAAAGATACATGAAAATGCAAAGAAAACCTACCTTTTTGTTTACTACACGTATAACCGGTACGTGCGTTGTTTCCTTTCCGTTTCTCCTTCTCTTCACTTGAGAATTCAACATAGAACTCCTTAATTTGTCCACACCACACTATAGAATAGATCTCTAATCTATTGCTAGATAGAGATAGAGAAGTGAAGAAGAAACACTTCCAAAACAACACTATTGATTAGTGCTTTTGGAATGTTTTAGTTCAAACCTTTCCAAAAGGTATGAACATAAGAAGGAGAGATTTTTGGAGAGTTTTTGAGGGAAAAATTCGTGCAAGCTTGTACTATACAAGTTATGTGAATGATTTTGTGTATGTAGAATTGTTGAATTCAAAATTCAACTTCTCTTGTCAACTTCCAAAGTAACCTACATACACACACCATTATCTACATAACCATGCATCATTATAGCAAATAAAACTACCCACCAAACCATATAACGGCTGGTCACATGTGCCTCACATGTGGAGGATTTTAATTCTTCATTCACTTGCTATAAATTGAATTTTTCCATGGACTAGGACTACTAGTCTTGGACTTTTATTTAATCTAATTAAATTAAGTCCAAACAAAGTCTATTGGGCATTAATTAATCCAATTAATCTCAATCCAATTGAAGCCCATAAATTTATTTAATCCAATTAAATAAACATAAGTCCAAACTCTAATTAATTGATCCAATCAATTAATTAATCCAAACCCGATAAATTAATCCAATTAATTTAAAGGTTCTAAGTACAAAAATTAACTAATTCAATTAATTAATTTTTGGATCATCCATCAAATGAATTTCCCAATAAATGATCCAATCATTTATTTTTCTTCTTTAATTAATTTAATTCAATTAAATTAATTCGCTTCTTCTATAATTAATTCCAAATTAATTTTACCAATTCCATAGTGATTTGTGTGTAACTCTTTAGGTTCACCCTCAGCTAGACTTGGCCTTGTGTCCAACACAATTGGTCAATTAAATTTAATTTAATTAACTATTTTCCAATTAACCATTAATCGTTAAACGCCCGTCACCATGGGTGACCGTCTAGCAACGATCCATGGCACTAGAGACTAGGTGAATGTTGGCGTGAACATTTAGGCCCCCGAGTTCCATACGGGTATGGTCCTTCCATCATCCATCTCCCGGGCTAAGTCTAGGGCATGGAATTGGGCGTCGGTTCCCATCTTGGACTAGACAACTATGCTTAATAACTCAAGACACGTTTGCTCTATTGATCAACATAGGAAACCAATCCCTACTCGACCAATCGTTGTGGCCACAGACTTTAAAGAGCTTAAATCGTCTCAGAGTGCATAGGAGACTCGACTGTCATATACTGACAGGTGACGGATCCTATCTTGGAATCTACCGTCCTCAATACATATTCCGACTGCACTGGATAAAGCTTATGATGAACGTATCCCAGATACAGACATCTCTTGCCAGATGCTAGATACAACCTTCATATGCATGTGACTGCCATGATTTCTCAAGTCCGAGGACTAATCTCGTACTATCGGAGTCGGGAATTCCGGTCATACTGACCAAGCCTCCAAGGCTTCCATATGACGATTCCCGCGAGTCAGTTCAGTCAGCTAACACCCTTGTCAACTAACCCACTAATATTGCATAGACATCCAACGTCTGTCACCGATGAAACACGACACTCATCCAATGAATCCAATCCTTAGTACAAGTCTCTGTAGGACCCTCGATACCTTGTCTCAAGGTCCTCGACTTGGAACATTCCAGACGAACTCTCAGAAGTTGGTTTCATAGCTGTCATCCAATGCGCAGTCCAACTACATGGGTTATCCAATTGGTCTGTAAGCCTTTGTTGTGACGTTAAAACATCGTTTAACATAATCAGTAAGCACAACAAACACATAGTGCCACGGATGAATACTTACTATATTCATCAAGTCAATATATATTGCTAAATAGTACCCAAAATCGCCAATCCAATTGGCACTCTGGTCACCTATTCTAACAATCTCCCACTTGACCTAAAGCCAATCAGCCATGTTTCACAAACTTATCTGAGCATGAGTAATATGCGATACCCGGCTCGGTCTCACGGGTCTACCTTATTTCTGCCAAGATGATGCGGTCAAACCGCTCGTCACCTCTTAATACCATTGCTCCAAGCAGATGGTACTGTCTAAAAATTTTCCTGGATCTGTGATGAGATCTCGGTCCTATAGCGTGCGCTACAACCATGTTGTTATCCGCCAAGGTAACTACTGGCTAGCCCGTGCTAGGCACCACACCCAACCATTGGATGTGGTTTTTCATCCCAACCACTCTCCGGAGCAACTTCTAAAGTTGCCATACATTCAACTTTTGTGGTCCGTCGTGGTTGAAAGAAATCCGGTGGATCGTCCCGGGAATTGCGCGAATGCGGAAGCGCGGTAAAAAATAAACATATTAAAATAAAAGGCATGCTTTCAATTTAAAGAACACGATCAAGGGGTGTGCCCTTGAGGTTCCCGGGCGTTCGGTGTATCTCATGATCATAAAACAATAAAAGAAATCATGGAGGCCATAGAGTTGAAAAATAAAGAGGGACGAAAATCTTAAACGAGACCTACCCGTTGTCGTTTTGGTCTTCAACTGCTACTCGCGTTGTTCCCCGTTTTGCACCAAGACCTCGTTCTTGAGATCCTCCAAATCGTGACACACGATCCACCCACGTATCTTGCACGTCGTGCTAGCAACGAACAAGTGTATAATTTATGGAGTGGACGAATCAAAAACACGTTATCAATTAACGGTATCGATTCGTCTAAGTTCTAATGTTCCAAGAACAAAAAGAACTAAAATATATTTTCTTGCTAGAGAAAGAGAGAGGGGCGGACGAGAGGTAGGAGAGGGGAGAGTGTGTGTTGTGTGTGTTTTTCAAGAATCATCAATCTCATAAATGTTGGAAGCTAGAGGTTTATATAGAGGAAGAGTTTAATCCTCTTTAAACTCAAACTCTAAGTAACCTAATTTGACTAGGATTTTGACCTAGTCAAAGTCCTAGTCAAACTAGTGTTTGACCTAGTCAAATGAATCCTAGCCTTCCATCTCCCCTTTCCATCTCAACCGTTGATTTTAATTTAATGGAATATTTAAATCCTATTAAATATTCCAAAAGGCTAAAAGAATAAATATAATATAATAAATTAATATTATAATTTATTCTTAAGCCCATTAAATCAACACTTTTAATAAATCCTATTTATTAATTTAATTCCTTTTATCAAATAGAAGGAATTAATTTCTCCAAGAAAATACAGGACCCGATTAAATCTAATTTAATCATTCCTTTACTCCAATATTTAATTCCAAATTAAATACTAAGTGTGTGTAGATAGTGTGTGACTCTTTAGGTTCACCATTCAGCTAGACTTGGTCGGATTCCTAGAATCCATCCGTTACCATGGGTGGCCATCTAGCAACGGTCCATGGCACTAGAGACTAGGTGAAATATTCGGGGATGAACATTTAGGCTCTAACAGTACACTTGTCCTTCTGTCTTCGGTCTCATCACTTAGGGTCTAGGGCACGGAAAATGCAGGTACCCATTTTGGACCTAAGTGTCGGTCTGTCCTCACTAAACGCCGCAAGGGAAACCTATCCCTTCTGTTCAGTCACTGTGGCCACAGATTTCAGGGACAAGACACAGAGCATATATGAGACTCAACTGTCAACACATTTTGACAGGAGACAGATCCTTTCTTGGAAACTACTGTCACTTTGTACACCCGAGCTGCACTAGACATGGCGTATGACTACTCGAGAGTATTTTGGCAATCTCTCACCATATCTAAGATACAGACCTGATGCACAGGTAAACTCAGCAGTTCCTCAAGTCAAAGGACTTGGCCTGTACCGTTGGAACCGGGAATACACGTCATACCTTGCTGACCATACTCAAGGTCCTCCGTAAGACGGTTCCCGCGAGTCACCTCAGTCAGCTGCTTCCTAGCACGCTGACCCACTAACACTGCTTAGACGACCTTCGTCACCCGTCGATGAAATACGACAGCAGATGCTTAGTGCAAGTCTCAAAGGGAATCCCGGTACCCATTTTTTGGGATTCCTTGACTTGGAGATTTCCGGACTGATTCGGTGAGACTGATTTCATGGACCTACCTCCAAGCGTAGTTCCAGTCCCCGAAATCGTTTCTCAGTCCGTGGGCTTTGTTTGCGTAGTGAACAGAAATGTAAATGCAGATAAGTGAACGTAAACAAAGTATTGCCATATGAATTTTCACTTCTTTATTCATATATGTTTTATCAAATACCAAAGAATTGTCTAGACATAGGTTACATATTCCTGCCAAAATTGGCTTACATGGTCACCTATTCTAACACCTATCGTGCGCGCGGCTGCTTGCGCCACCTACTGCCCGCGCACGCCTGGCTGGGCAGCAGCGTGCGGTCTCCTCTGCCTGCACGCATGGTCAACCGACGGCTGCCGCGTTTGCCGTTTTTCTGTTCCCGTTATTATTTTCTACCCGATTTGTCCAAGAAAACCAAGATTTTGTGCAAAATTTATATTATTAACCTATAATATTTATGGCTTGCTTCAAACATAAATAAAAGCAACGTAAATCATGCTTTACACGTATAGCACATAAAACCCTAGGCCTATACACCGAACCAGGCTCTGATACCAATTAAAGGTAGTGTGGATCGTCCCGAAAGGAGCGCAAATGCAGAAGCGCGATGAACTTAAAACAATTTATGGAATTTAAAACACGTTCAAGGGGTGTTCCTGAAGGACAAGCGGATCCGCCCAGGAGCGCGAGCGGAAGCGAGAAAGCGAGAAAAGTGCGTAAATTTAAATCAAATTCAAAATACGCGAATCCCAAGGGGTGTACCCTTGGGTGCTCAACCGGGCGTTCGATGTAGGATGTGTAAATATTAAAACATATATTTAAACACATAGGGCATAGATATATAAATGAAATCAATCAAAGCGTAATACACCGTTACCTTTGATTGTTTAGCGTATGCTCCCGGCTACTTGCGTTGTTCCTTCTCCGGAATGCTCACGAAATCCAAACGTATGGATTCTCCAAAGGTGATCCACACCACACCGGAAGAAACACACGTTCTTCATGCTAGAAAAGAACGGGTTTAGGAAGGAATCGGTTTAAGAGAAGAACACTATGAATTAGTGTTCTCTTAAACTTACTTTGTTCTTCTTCTCGATTCAAAATCAAGTGAAGAACACAAGTGTAAGAGAGGGAGGGAGCACGAAATTTTGAGAGAGAGGAGAGGATTTTTTTCTTCTCTTTTTCCTAGAAAAAGATGAATAATGAATCACTTATGCTTGGTGTTGTATATTCTAATATATATACATAATTAATGTGATTATTGGAATGTGTCTACGTTCATCCAAGGATGTCTAGATTCATTCCAATCAATCACCATTAATTCTTCAATCAAGCCTACCAAAATTTATGGTATGATCAAATCATACCAAAAGGGAAGAGCTTGATTGGAGTTGATTTGTCTCTTTCCAAAAGAGACAAGTCAACATACCACCTAGCATGAAACATGGCTGATTTTGCTTCCTCCAAGGGAGCATGTGCGCAGCCGGCCGCTGCTGGCCGAGGGCCAGCGCGCGGCACAGCGCGCGCGTGCGCGCTGCCCTGTGCGCGCGAGCGGCCGGCCAGCACAACGGCTGGGCCGTTTTGTGCCGTTTTTTGACTTTTTTCGGAAAATTTGATTTTCTGTATTTTCTGCACAATATTCTGAAAATATGTTAATTTTGCATTTTTGATTTTGGGATAATTGGATTATTCCTTGAATTAAATTTGCTTAATTAATTTGGGATTAATACATGCATTGGATGCATTGTGTAAAATGTCCATTAAATTTAAAATTTGAATTTTTCATATTATTTATATGTTTATACTTTTGTGATGTTGGACATCACTTGGATATTTGGAATATCCATTGGTTTTATGCATGATTATTTGGAATAATTATGTTATATGTGAGTTGATGGAATCAACATGGGATGATCACAAGAGCCCTAGACCTTATGTATGGATGAATGTATGATCATTTATTTTCTGTTGGGTGGGGCCTGCGTGCCTCTTGTTTTTGGGACTATCATCTCCCGTATTTTCAGCCTCATGATGTTAAGGCTTGTTTTCCTTATTACCAATGTATTACTTTCAGTTGTAATGAGAGTAGATAGGATTGGTGAGGTTTTACTTTTAACAAGCAATTGGAGTCGGAGACCCCAAGGAGGAGCATCAAGGCGTGAAACAAGAAGCACTTCAAGGCCCATTGGAATGACAATGGGTTTTATTATTATTGTAATAATTTAGGACCACCCTAGACAGACCATAGACTCACTGCGGGCTCAGTGGGTCGCATAGGTTGGGCTTGTGATCATCCTAACAGGGGTATGCTATGTTTTTTGCATGCGGCGTAATGATTTATCGCTTTAAATATTGGATATTTATGCATGCTAAAAACACCATAATGTGATGAGGTCTCGGTCATACACAAACTCTCATTTGGTTGGACCAAATTAAATATTAGGCCCAGAACGGACTTGGATCAAAATGGTATTTTGGTCTGTCCGAGCCTTCCATCCACAGCAATGTGGTGAGGAAGCTACCACTACCCAAGTGTGGTCTCACGAGTCGTGGCACACTTGGACTAGGGGAAAGCTGCACTATTGTTGTGAACAAAAAGACTGCGCTCACTGTTTCCCTGTCTCACGAGTCGTGGGGGGCGACAGTTTGAGGTATGATTTGGTTGATGGGTCGGGCCCAACACTGAGTAACATGGTTCGCTTGGAGTCCTCGGGACCATGTGAATAGGTGAGGCAAAAATATCTTGGGAATCTCATTGGATGAGAATGATATTGGATATCTCCCACAAGGTCTTTTTCATGTGAATCGTAAAAGCGGGGCATGGAGATTACGCTTGTGGATCCCAAGCCCACTAGGAAATCGTTTCCCGAAACTCCGCTTGAGAGTGGCGGACTTTCGTATAAATAGTGGGAGGGTTAAAGACTAAAAGACCAAGTCTTCAACTTGAACAATAATATTACCATCATCTGCTAATTTCTGCTTTACATTTTCATTAATGTAAATATGTCTAAGAACCCGTTAACCATGATTCTTGAGACTAATAAATTCAACGGAACGAACTACTCGGACTGGCTGAGAAACCTGAGGATTGTCCTCGGTTTCGAGAACCAAGGCTACGTCTTGGACGAGCCGCCACCGAGCGACTTACCGGAGGGGTCCATGCCTGAAGAACGTTTGACGTTCGAGAAATGGCATGAGGACAACCGGAAAGTACGTAGTATCATACTGGCTTCGATGTCTAATGACATCCAGAAGTAGTATGAGAGGCTGGACAACGTCTCCGCCATAATGCTCCGCATGAACGAGGTTTATGCGGTTCCGGATAGGCATATTAGATATGCCGCCACAAAAGCATTCTTTGGCACCAAGCTCGCTGAAGGAGCATCTGTACAGAGTCATGGGGTCAAGATGCTCTCCCTAGTGGAGAAACTCGAGGACCTTAAAGCTGGGCTTAACAATGACACGTACATTGACGTAATCCTCCAGTCGCTTCCTCCATCCTATGACCCGTTTGTTGGAAACTACAACATGAACAGACTTGAGAAGTCTATTCATGAGTTGATCAACATGCTGGTCCAATACGTGGCAACGACCCACAAGTCAGCGCCGGCGGTATTGGTAGGAGAGGCTTCGACCTCCAAGGCGAATGGCAAGAGGGCCGGACGCTGGAAGAGGAAGAAGGGCAAAGGGAAGACGGTTGCGGCCCCTGCTCGCGCTCCGGGCGTCCCTGTTGCTCCGGTTGGACCGAGCAAAGGGAAAGGGAAGGCCCGTGGTTCTCAGCGGTCCAAGGCAAATGATGTCTGCATGCATTGCCAAGGGAAAGGGCATTGGAAGAGGGAGTGCCCACAACTCCTCTCCAACCCAGGTGTGTTTGTGGTTGAAGTTAATATGATTACTAATTCTGCTTCATGGGTATTGGATACCGGGTGTGGTGCTCACATCTGCAGTGATCTGCAGGCACTGCAAAGAAGTAGAAGGCTAACAAAGGATGAGATGATCCTGAGGCTAGGCGATGGCAAGGCCGTTGCTGCGGAGGCTGTAGGATCACTAAAGTTAGCCATTAGTAGTCACATTAGGATTGTACTGAACGACTGTTTCTATGTACCTAGCATGATTAAAAAAAAAAACATTGTTTCCATCCCGGTCCTTGATAAGGAGGGATATGAATTTACCATCAATAAAAACAGTTTTTTCATTATCGAAGATGGTATTTCTCATTTGCTTGGTACATTGGTCAACGGTCTGTACATACTTCAACAGTCTAATTGGATTATGACTGCAGAACACAAACAAAAACGTGATGATCATAATAACGCACAGATATGGCATGCGAGGTTAGGTCATATCTCTAAAGATAGGATAAGAAGGTTGGTGGACTCAAAGAGTCTAGAAATAGACGATTTGGACAACCTACCGACCTGCGAATCCTGTCTAAAGGGAAAGATGACCAAGAAACCCTTTGTTGGACAAAGTACGCTAGCCAGTGGTCTGTTGGATTTGATCCATACAGATGTCTGTGGTCCACTAAATACTCAGGCTAGAGGTGGGTACTCGTACTTCATAACCTTTACCGATGATCACTCACGGTATGGTTATGTTTACCCGATGAGGTACAAGTCTGAAGCCTTTGGAAGGTTTAAAGAATACAGACTTGAAGTAGAGAACCAAACCGGTCGAAAGATCAAAGCCCTTCGGTCGGACCGAGGTGGAGAGTATTTGAGTGGTGAGTTTACTGATTATCTAAAAGAGAATGGGATTCTCTCTCAGTGGACCCCTCCTGGAACACCGCAGCTTAATGGTGTGTCTGAAAGGAGGAATCGGACCCTGTTGGACATGGTCCGATTCATGATGAGTTTTACCGAACTACCCCTTTCCTTCTGGGGATACGCTCTTGAGACGGCGGCCAAAGTTTTGAACTTGGCGCCATCTAAAAAGGTATTCCAGACGCCATATGAGATATGGCATGGCAAGCCTGCCTCCTACAAATACTTGAAAGTGTGGGGTTGCCCCGCATATGTCAAGAGATTAGTGGGAGATAAACTGGACTCGAGGTCTAGTTTATGCAGGTTCATCGGCTATCCAAAAGAAACTGCGGGGTATTATTTCTATGATCTCTCCGAGCAAAAGGTTTTTGTCTCGCGAAACGCAGTGTTCTTGGAAAAAGGTTTACCATCGGATAGTCGATGCGATGAGGTACTCCTTGAGGAATCAAGTGAGGTACCCCATGAGGCGGCAGTGACATCTGAGCCAGTGGTTCCCACTGATATTGTTCCAGTCCTCCGTAAGTCGGCCAGAGTATCCCATGCACCTGATAGGTATGGATTTCTGGGCCTGACCGGTCAGTTGGATAATGATCCAAAGACGTACGGAGAAGCGATGTCGGACATCGATTCGGACAAGTGGCTTGAGGCCATGAAATCCGAGATGGAGTCGATGGGTACAAACAAGGTTTGGACCCTAGCAGATCCACCAAAAGGGGTTAAATCCAAAGCTGGAACATACGTTTTGATGAAGTCATACGGGGATATGATTTCATCAAGAATGAGTCCGATCCTTGTGTATACAAGAAGATCAGTGGGAGCTCAGTTGCGTTTTTTGTGCTTTACTTGGATGACATCTTGCTCATTGGGAATGATGCTAAGATGTTGGGTACCACTAAAGCTTGGTTGTCAACGCAATTCTCCATGAAGGATATGGGCGAGGCACCCTATATCCTTGGCATCAAGATCTACAGGGATAGGTCTAGAAGGATGTTAGGAATGGCCCAGTCCTCGTACATTGAGAAAGTCTCGAAGACATTCAAGATGGAGAACTCAAAACGAGGATTCCTTCCTATGAGGCATTGAATTAAGATATCCAAGAAGCAGTCTCCTAAGACTGATGAGGAGCTTAAAAGGATGTTGGACATCCCCTATGCTTCAGCCGTAGGCAGCATACAGTATGCTGTTCAGTGCACTAGACCTGATGTGGCTTTCGCTTTGAGCGTAACTAGCCGATATCACTGGAGTGCAGTCAAGACTATCCAAAAGTACCTGAAAAGGACTAAGGACATGTTCTTGATCTACGGCGGTGGAGGGTTGATACTGGAAGGCTATAGCGACGCTAGCTTCCATTCGAATGACGATGATGCCAAGTCTCAGTATGGTTTTGTATTTAGACTAAATGGTGGCGTGGTTACTTGGAAGGGTTCCAAGCAGGCTACCACAGCAGACTCCACCATAGAGTTTTGAATACATAGCGGCTTTGGAAGCTGCTAAGGAGTGGTTTGGTTGATGAGCTACATCCAAGGGTTGGATGTAGTACCTAGCATTGCTAAGCCTGTAATTATCTTTTATGATAACAACGGGGCGATAGTGCTAGCAAAGGAACCGAGATCTCATCACGATCCAAGCATATTCTTAGACACTACCATCTGCTTAGAGAGATGGATAGCAGGAGTGACGTTCGGTTGGACCGAGTCAGCTCCGCAGAAAACATAGCAGATCCACTTGCTAAGCCCATGTCGCAAGTTGCCCACACTCACCATCTGAATAAAAGGTTTGAGGTCAATGGGTGATTGGCTTTAGGTCAAGTGGGAGATTGTTGGAATAGGTGACCAGAAAACCAATAGGTTTGGCAATTTGTAACCTATCCGACAACTTGATGTCAATGTAATATTATTATGTGATGAATAAGATGAGTGTTCGTCACCAATGGTACGTTCTTTGTTGCGCTCATCTTACATTTGTTAAAACGGTGTTTAACTTATATCGCAACAAAGCCCACAGACCATGGATAACAACTCATGCAGTTGGGCCACGCATTGGATGGTGGTCATGAAACCAACTGATTAAGACTTGGGTCTGAAACGTTCCAAGTCGAGGACCTCGAGACAGGGCATCGAGAGTCCTATTGAGACTTGCGTCAAGAGTCGTGTTCATTGGATGAGTGCCGTGTTTCATCGGCTACAAGTGTGGGACGCCTACACGATCTTGATGGGTTGGTCGACTGGGGTGGAGCCGACTGGACTGACTCGTGGGGATCATCATATGGAAGCCTTGGAGGCTTGGTCGGTATGATTGGATTCCCCGGTTCCGATAGTACGGGAGTAATCCTCAGACTTGAGGAATCATGGCAGTCACGTGCACAGGACGGCTGTATCTTGGATCTGGCGAGAGGTGATCATTCTGTAAGATGATCATTATAAGCCTTGTCCAGTGCAGTCGGAATGTGTAGCGAGGACGGTGGATTCCAAGAAGAGGATCCGTCCCCTGTCAGTATATGACAGAGGTATCTCCTATGCACTCGGAGACACGTACATGCTGTTTGAAGCTGTGGCCACAGTGGTTGGTCGAACAAGGAATGGTTTCCTGTGTCGATGCAATTAAGCATACGTGGTCTCGAGTATTAAGCATAGATGCCTAGTCAAGGATGGGAACCGACGCCCAATTCCATACCCTAGACTAAGGCCGGGAGACGGTAGACGGAAGGATCGTACCCGTACGGAATCGGCGCCTAAATGTTCACGCCAATTCACCTAGTCTCTAGTGCCATGGACCGTTGCTAGACGGCCACCCATGGTAACGGGCCCTTGTGGGACACGGGCCCAAGTCTAGCTGAGGGTGAACCTAAAGGGTCATACACAAATCACCGAGGAGGTTGAGAGATCGACTTGGAGTCAATCTCGAAGGATAAAATAAGTAATTGGATTACTTAAGGGAAAGTCCATTGGATGGACGGGCCGATATTGTATCGGGCTTTCATTTAATCGGTAAATAGGATTCTCGATTAAATATGGAAAGTTGAGATGTTGAGACGTTGGATGTTTTAATTGGATTAAAAGATCAACAGGAAGAATTTAAGTGGACATTAAATTGGATTTAATATTGGGATCGTCGTAATTGGATTACGATAAAACCCGGTCCGCTAAATTATACCCGAGAGGAGAAATAATTCCTAATTTGGAATAGGATGAAGATGGACTTCTTCCCTTAATTAAATATGGCCGACATGCTCCCTTGGAGGAAGCAAAATCAGCCATGTTTTCATGCTAGGTGGTATGTTGACTTGTCTCTTTTGGAAAGAGACAAATCAACTCCAATCAAGCTCTTCCCTTTTGGTATGATTTGATCATACCATAAATTTTTGTAGGCTTGATTGAAGAATTAATGGTGATTGATTGGAATGAATCTAGACATCCTTGGATGAACCTAGACACATTCCAATAATCACATTAATTATGTATATATATTAGAATATACAACACCAAGCATAAGTGATTTATTATTCATCTTTTTCTAGGAAAAAGAGAAGAAAAAAATCCTCTCCTCTCTCTCAACATTTCGTGCTCCCTCCCTCTCTTACACTTGTGTTCTTCACTTGATTTTGAATCGAGAAGAAGAACAAAGTAAGTTTAAGAGAACACTAATTCATAGTGTTCTTCTCTTAAACAGATTCCTTCCTAAACCCGTTCTTTTCTAGCAAGAAGAACGTGTGTTTCTTTCGGTGTGGTGTGGATCACCTTTGGAGAATCCATACGTTTGGATTTCGTGAGCATTCCGGAGAAGGAACAACGCTAGTAGCCGGGAGCATACGCTAAACAATCAAAGGTAACGGTTTATTACGATTTGATTGATTTCATTTGTATATCTATGCCCTATGTGTTTAAATATATGTTTTAATATTTACACATCCTACATCGAACGCCCGGTTGAGCACCCAAGGGTACACCCCTTGGGATTCGCGTATTTTGAATTAGATTTAAATTTACGCTCTTTCCACGCTTTCTGGCTTCCGCTCGCGCTCCCGGGCGGATCCGCTTGTCCTTCACCTTTGACTTGGAGTGTTTCAGACCGATTGACAGAAACTAATTGCATGACCTCCCATCCTATGCGCAGTCCAGTTTCTTGGATTGACGTTTTGTGGGCTTTGCTTGTGCATTGAACAGTTTGTAATATAAAGCTGTAAGTGAGCACAAACAAAGTATTTATGCTATATGAATATCACTTTCTTATTCATAATATTTATTAAAACACCAAAATTGTCAGAAAGAGGTTACATAAGCACAATCAGATTGGTTTCACGATCACCTATTCTAACAGTGAGTGTGTGAGATGAGAGAGTTGTAGCGATTAGTGTGTGTGCTTGAGTATTTATACGGAAGAAGTTTTCCCAATCCTACTCAACCTTTTCCAAAGACTCACACCACAATCAACTTAGGACTTTGACCTAGTCAAATCCTAAGTCAACATAGACTTTGATTAAGTCAAACTTAATCCTAGCCCTTCATCTCATCTAGCCCCAAGATTAAATCTCGTCCGTCCATCCTTTGATGGGCTTTATGGAATGGACTTTTAAATCTCATTTAAATAGTCCAACAAATCTTAATAGGCTTCTAGTAAATATCTAATAAATACTTGCACCCAAAGTTAATATTTTCATCTTTAATCTACTTAAACACGAAAATAGCCCATTCCCTAATTTCATAAATCTAATTTATGAATCAAGCCTAATTGGAAGCCTAATTAATCCAATTAATACTTAAAGGCTTGACACTCCAAAAGAGAAGCACTTAATCTAATTAAATCGTTCGATCACCCGGAATTAATTCCAAATTAATTCCTCCATTTTCAGTTAATTATGTGTGACTCTTTAGGTTCACCTTCAGCTAGACTTGGCCGAATGTCCAATCATCCCATGATAAGAATTCGTCCACATGGGTGGCCGTCTAGCAACGGTCCATGGCACTAGAGACTATGTGAAATCATGGCGTGAACATTTGGGTTCTCAAATGCGTATGAGTATGGTCCTTCCGTCTACTATCTTACAGCTATAGTCTGGGGTATGGATCTTGGACGTTGATACCCATTCTTGACTTAAGACTACACTCATTTACCCACTGAAATGTCACTAGGATCTTATCCTACTGTTCAGTCACTGTGGCCACAGATTTTATAGAGAACGAGTCTTAGAGTATAAGTGAGACACTACTGTCAACCGTATGACAGGAGACGGATTCTATCTTAGGACTCACCGTCCACACTACACATCTTGACTGCACTAGATGATTGCATGGATGATTTAGAGGGTTCCTAACTTCAAATCTTGGTGGCAAAACGTGGAACAACATGTGTAGCGGTATGAAGAAAAAAACTACAACCATGTATGTCAATGTTCTTGGCGTTTTTCTTTGTTGCAACCCTATGGCCACCATGAATAATGCATGCTTTATTTTCATTAATTTATGAAATACACCAAACGCCCAGGAAGTTCAAGGGAACTGTTGGAATAGGTGACCAGAAAGCCAATAGGTTTGGCAATTTGTAACCTATCCGACAACTTGATGTGAATGTAATATTATTATGTGATGAATAAGATGAGTGTTCGTCACCAATGGTACCTTCTTTGTTGCGCTCATCTTACATTTGTCAAAACGGTGTTTAACTTATATCACAACAAAGCCCACAGACCATGGATAACAACTCGTGCAGTTGGGCCACGCATTGGATGGTGGTCATGAAACCAACTGATTAAGAGTTGGGTCTGAAACGTTCCAAGTCGAGGACCTCGAGACAGGGCATCGAGAGTCCTATTGAGACTTGCATCAAGAGTCGTGTTTCATCGGCGACAGGCGTGGGACGCCTACACGATCTTGATGGGTTGGTCGACTGGGGTCGAGCCGACTGGACTGACTCGCGGGGATCATCATATGGAAGCCTTGGAGGCTTGGTCGGTATGATTGGTTTTCCCCGGTTCCGATAGTACGGGAGTAATCCTCAGACTTGAGGGATCATGGCAGTCGCGTGCACAGGACGGCTGTATCTTGGATCTGGCGAGAGGTAATCATTCTGTAAGATGATTATCATAAGCCTTGTCCAGTGCAGTCAGAATGTGTAGCGAGGATGGTGGATTCCAAGAAGAGGATCCGTCCCCTGTCAGTATGTGACAGGGGTATCTCCTATGTACTCGGAGACACGTTCATGCTGTTTGAAGCTGTGGCCACAGTGGTTGGTCGAACAGGGAATGGTTTCCTGTGTCGACACAATGAAGCATACGTGGTCTCGAGTATTAAGCATAGATGCCTAGTCAAGGATGGGAACCGACGCCTAATTCCATACCCTAGACTAAGGCCGGGAGACGGTAGACGGAAGGATCGTACCCGTACGGAATCGGCGCCTAAATGTTCACGCCAATTCACCTAGTCTCTAGTGCCATGGACCGTTGCTAGACGGCCACCCATGGTAACGGGCCCTTGTGGGACACGGGCCCAAGTCTAGCTGAGGGTGAACCTAAAGGGTCACACACAAATCACCGAGTAGGTTGAGAGATCGACTTGGAGTCAATCTCGAAGGATAAAATAAGTGATTGGATTACTTAAGGGAAAGTCCATTGGATGGACGGGCCGATATTGTGTCGGGCTTTCATTTAATCGGTAAATTGGATTTTCGATTAAATATGAAAAGTTGAGACGTTGAGACGTTGGATCTTTTAGTTGGATTAAAAGATCAACGGGAATAATTTAAGTTGACATTAAATTGGATTTAATATTGGGTTCATCGTAATTGGATTACGATAAAACTCGGTCCGTTAAATTATACCCGAGAGGAGAAATAATTCCTAATTTGGAATAGGAAGAAGTTGGACTTCTTCCCTTAATTAAATATGGCTGACATGCTCCCTTGGAGGAAGCAAAATCAGCCATGTTTCATGCTAGGTGGTATGTTGACTTGTCTCTTTTGGAAAGAGACAAATCAACTCCAATCAAGCTCTTCCCATTCGGTATGATTTGATCATACCATAAATTTTGGTAGGCTTGATTGAAGAATTGATGGTGATTGATTGGAATGAATCTAGACATCCTTGGATGAACCTAGACACATTCTAATAATCACATTAATTATGTATATATATTAGAATATACAACACCTAGCATAAGTGATTCATTATTCATCTTTTTTCTAAAAAAAAGAGAAGACAAAATCCTCTCCTCTCTCTCAAAATTTCGTGCTCCCTCCCTCTCTTACACTTGTGTTCTTCACTTGATTTTGAATCAAGAAGAAGAACAAAGTAAGTTTAAGAGAACACTAATTCATAGTGTTCTTCTCTTAAACCGATTCCTTCCTAAACCCGTTCTTTTCTAGCAAGAAGAACGTGTGTTTCTTTCGGTGTGGTGTGGATCACCTTTGGAGAATCCATACGTTTGGATTTCGTGAGCATTCCGGAGAAGGAACAACGCTAGTAGCCGGGAGCATACGCTAAACAATCAAAGGTAACGGTTTATTACGCTTTGATTGATTTCATTTGTATATCTATGCCCTATGTGTTTAAATATATGTTTTAATATTTACACATCCTACATCGAACGCCCGGTTGAGCACCCAAGGGTACACCTCTTGGGATTCGCGTATTTTGAATTTGATTTAAATTTACGCACACTTTCCTCGCTTTTCTCGCTTCCGCTCGCGCTCCCCGGCGGATCCGCTTCTCCTTCAAGTGCTATCAGAGCCCGGTTCGATGTAAGGGGCATAGATCTATGTGTTTGGCATGATCTACTTGCTTTTAAATGGCTTTATTGGCATGTTAGATTACATAAATATATGAATAATATGATGATTCAATTGTTTGGATTTAATGGACCTTTGGCATGCTTAATTTTGTAAGATTGGATCTAAAATTGCATGCTTATTTTCAGAATAATATTAATGTTATTGTGCTGAAACAGTTTTGAAAAACACAAAAAAAAAAAAAAAAAAAATTTGGTCGGGCCGGCAGTGGCCGCGCGCAGGCGGGCGCCTGCGCCGCGCCATGCGCGCGCTGTGCGCAGCCGGCCGCTGCTGGCCGAGGGCCAGCGAGCGGCACAGCGGGCGCGCGCGCGCTGCCCTGTGCCGTTTTGTGTCGTTTTTCGACTTTTTTCCGGAAAATTTGATTTTCTGTATTTTCTGCACAATATTCTGAAAATATGTTAATTTTGCATTTTTTATTTTGGGATAATTGGATTATTCCTTGAATTAAATTTGCTTAATTAATTTGGGATTAATACATGCATTGGATGCATTGTTTAAAATGTCCATTAAATTTCAAAATTTGAATTTTGCATATTATTTGTATATTTATGCTTTTGTGATGTTGGACATCACTTGGGTATTTGGAATATCCATTGGTTATTTATGCATGATTATGTGGAATAATTATGTTATGTGAGTTGATGGAATCAACATGGGATGATCACAAAGCCCTAGACCTTGTGTATGGATGAATGAATGTTTATTTATTTTCTGTTGGGTGGGGCCTGCGTGCCTCTTGTTTTTGGGACTATCATCTCCCGTATTTTCAGCCTCATGATGTTGAGGCTTGTTTTCTTTATTACCGATGTATTACTTTCAGTTGTAATGAGAGTAGATAGGATTGGTGAGGTTTCAATTTTAACAAGCAATTGGAGTCGGAGACCCCAAGGAGGAGCATCAAGGCGTGAAACAAGAAGCACTTCAAGGCCCATTGGAATGACAATGGGTTTATTATTATTGTAATAATTTAGGACCACCCTAGACAGACCATAGACTCACTGCGGGCTCAGTGGTTCGCATAGGTTGGGCTTGTGATCATCCTAACAGGGGTATGCTATGTTTTCTGCATGCGGCGTATTTATTTATCGCTTTAAATATTGGATATATATGCATGCTAAAACACAATAATATGATGAGGTCTCGGTCACACACAAACTCTCATTTGGTTGGACCAAATTAAATATTAGGCCCAGAACGGACTTGGATCAAAATGGTATTTTCGTCTGTCCGAGCCTTCCGTCCACAGCAATGTGGTGAGGAAGCTACCACTACCCAAGTGTGGTCTCACGAGTCGTGGCACACTTGGACTAGGGGAAAGCTGCACTATTGTTGTGAACAAAAAGACTGCGCTCGCTGTTTCCCTGTGTCACGAGTCGTGGGGGGCGACAGTTTGAGGCATGATTTGGTTGATGGGTCGGGCCCAACACTGAGTAACATGGTTCGCTTGGAGTCCTCGGGACCATGTGAATAAGTGAGGCAAAATATCTTGGGAATCTCATTGGATGAGAATGATATTGGATATCTCCCACAAGGTCTTCTTCATGTGAATCGTAAAAGCGGGGCATGGAGATTACGCTTGTGGATCCCAAGCCCACTAGGAAATGGTTTCTTGAAACTCCGCTTGAGAGTGGCGGACTTTCGTATAAATAGTGGGAGGGTTAAAGACTAAAAAACCAAGTCTTCAACTTGAACAATAATATTACCATCATCTGCTAATTTCTGCTTTACATTTTCATTAATGTAGATATGTCTAAGAACCCGTTAACCATAATTCTTGAGACTAACAAATTCAACGGAATGAACTACTCGGACTGGCTGAGAAACCTGAGGATTGTCCTCGGTTTCGAGAACCAAGGCTACGTCTTGGACGAGCCGCCACCGAGCAACTTACCGGAGGGGTCCACGCCTGAAGAACGTTTGACGTTCGAGAAATGGCATGAGGACAACCGGAAAGTACGCAGTATCATACTGGCTTCGATGTCTAACGACATCCAGAAGCAGTAAGAGAGGCTGGACAACGTCTCCGCCATAATGCTTCCCATGAACGAGGTTTATGCGGTTCCAGATAGGCATATTAGATATGCCGCCACAAAAGCATTCTTTGGCACCAAGCTCGCTGAAGGAGCGTCTGTACAGAGTCATGGGGTCAAGATGCTCTCCCTAGTGGAGAAACTCGAGGACCTTAAAGCTAGGCTTAACAATGACACGTACATTAACGTGATCCTCCAGTCGCTTCCTCCATCCTATGACCCGTTTGTTGTAAACTACAACATGAACAGACTTGAGAAGTCTATTCATGAGTTGATCAATATGCTGGTCCAATACGAGGCAACGACCCACAAGTCGGTGCCGGCGGTATTGATAGGAGAGGCTTCGACCTCCAAGGCGAATGGCAAGAGGGCCGGACGCTGGAAGAGGAAGAAGGGCAAAGGGAAGATAGTTGTGGCCCCTGCTCCCGCGCCGGGCGTCCCTGTTGCTACGATTGGACCGAGCAAAGGGAAAGGGAAGGCCCGTGGTTCTCAGCGGTCCAAGGCAAATGATGTCTGCATGCATTGCCAAGGGAAAGGGCATTGGAAGAAGGAGTGCCCACAACTCCTCTCCAACCCAGGTGTGTTTGTGGTTGAAGTTAATATGATTACCAATTCTGCTTCATGGGTATTGGATACCGGGTGTGGTGCTCACATCTGCAATGATTTGCAGGCACTGCAAAGAAGCAGAAGGCTAACCAAGGATGAGATGATCCTGAGGCTAGGCGATGGCAAGGCCGTTGCTGCGGAGGCCGTAGGATCACTAGAGTTAGCCATTAGTAGTCATGTTAGGATTGTACTGAACGACTATTTCTGTGTACCTAGCATGATTAAAAACATTGTTTCCATCCCAGTCCTTGATAAGGAGGGATATGAATTTACCATCAATAAAAACGGTTTTTTCATTATCAAAGATGGTATTTCTCATTTGCTTGATACATTGGTCAACGGTCTGTACATACTTCAACAGTCTAATTGGATTATGACTGCAGAACACAAACGAAAACGTGATGATCATAATAACGCACAGATATGGCATGCGAGGTTAGGTCATATCTCTAAAGATAGGATAAGAAGGTTGGTGGACTCAAAGAGTCTAGAAATAGACGATTTGGACAACCTACCGACCTGTGAATTCTGTCTAAAGGGAAAGATGACCAAGAAACCCTTTGTTGGACAAAGTACGCTAGCCAGTGGTCTGTTGGATTTGATCCATACAGATGTCTGTGGTCCACTAAATACTCAGGCTAGAGGTGGGTACTCGTACTTCATAACCTTTACCGATGATCACTCACGGTATGGTTATGTTTACCTGATGAGGTACAAGTCTGAAGCCTTTGGAAGGTTTAAAGAATACAGACTTGAAGTAGAGAACCAAACCGGTCGAAAGATCAAAGCCCTTCGGTCGGACCGAGGTGGAGAGTATTTGAGTTGTGAGTTTACTGATTATCTAAAAGAGAATGGGATTCTCTCTCAGTGGACCCCTCCTGGAACACCGCAGCTTAATGGTGTGTCTGAAAGGAGGAATCGGACCCTGTTGGACATGGTCCGATCCATGATGAGTTTTACCGAACTACCCCTTTCCTTCTGGGGATACGCTCTTGAGACGGCAGCCAAAGTTTTGAACTTGGCACCATCTAAAAAGGTATTCCAGACGCCATATGAGATATGGCATGGCAAGCCTGCCTCCTACAAATACTTGAAAGTGTGGGGTTGCCCCGCATATGTCAAGAGATTAGTGGGAGATAAACTGGACTCGAGGTCTAGTTTATGCAGGTTCATCGGCTATCTGAAAGAAACTGCGGGGTATTATTTCTATGATCCCTCCGAGCAAAAGGGTTTTGTCTCGCGAAATGCAGTGTTCTTGGAAAAAGGTTTTCCGTCGGATAGTTGACGCGATGAGGTGCTCCTTGAGAAATCAAGTGAGGCACCCCATGAGGCGGCAGTGACATCTGAGCCAGTAGTTCCCACTGATATTGTTCCAGTCCTCCGTAGGTTGGCCAGAGTACCCCATGCACCTGATAGGTATGGATTTCTGGGCCTGACCGGTCAGTTGGATAATGATCCAAAGACGTACAGAGAAGCGATGTCGGACATCGATTCGGACAAGTGGCTTGAGGCCATGAAATCCGAGATGGACTCGATGGGTACAAACAAGATTTGGACCCTAGCAGATCCACCAAAAGGGGTTAAACCCGAAGCTAGAACATACGTTTTGATGAAGTCATACGGGGATATGATTTCATCAAGAACGAGTCCGATCCTTGTGTATACAAGAAGATCGGTGGGAGCTCAGTTGCGTTTCTAGTGCTTTACGTGGATGACATCTGGCTCATTGGGAATGATGCTAAGATGTTGGGTACCACTAAAGCTTGGTTGTCAATGCAATTCTCCATGAAGGATATGGGCGAGGCATCCTACATCCTTGGCATCAAGATCTACAGGAATAGATCTAGAAGGATGTTAGGAATGGCCCATTCCTCGTACATTGAGAAAGTCTTGAAGAGATTCAAGATGGAGAACTCAAAACGAGGATTCCTTCCTATGAGGCATGGAATTAAGTTATCCAAGAAGCAGTCTCCTAAGACTGATGAGGAGCTTAAAAGGATGTTGGACATCCCCTATGCTTCAGCCGTAGGCAGCATACAGTATGTTGTTCAGTGCACTAGACCTGATGTGGCTTTTGCTTTGAGCGTAACTAGCCGATATCACTGGAGTGCAGTCAAGACTATCCAAAAGTACCTGAAAAGGACTAAGGACATGTTCTTGATCTACGGTGGTGGAGGGTTGATACTGGAAGGCTATAGCGACGCTAGCTTCCAGTCGAATGACGATGATGCCAAGTCTCAGTATGGTTTTGTATTTAGACTAAATGGTGGCGTGGTTATTTGGAAGAGTTCCAAATAGGCTACCACAACGGACTCCACCATAGAGTTTTTGAATACATAGCGGCTTTGGAAGCTGCTAAGGAGTGATTTGGTTGATGAGCTACATCCAAGGGTTGGATGTAGTACCTAGCATTGCTAAGCCTGTAATTATCTTTTATGATAACAACGGGACGATAGCGCTAGCAAAGGAACCGAGATCTCATCACGATCCAAGCATATTATTAGACGCTACCATCTCTTCGAGAGATGGATAGCAGGAGTGACGTTCGGTTGGTCCGAGTTAGCTCCGCAGAAAACATAGCAGATCCACTTGCTAAGCCCATGTCGCAAGTTGCCCATACTCACCATCTGAATAAGAGGTTGGAGGTCGATGGGTGATTGGCTTTAGGTCAAGTGGGAGATTGTTGGAATAGGTGACCAGAAAGCCAATAGGTTTGGCAATTTGTAACCTATCCGACAACTTGATGTGAATGTAATATTATTATGTGATGAATAAGATGAGTGTTCGTCACCAATGGCACCTTCTTTGTTGCGCTCATCTTACATTTGTTAAAACGGTGTTTAACTTATATCGCAACAAAGCCCACAGACCATGGATAACAACTCGTGCAGTTGTGCCACGCATTGGATGGTGGTCATGAAACCAACTGATTAAGAGTTGGGTGTGAAACGTTCCAAGTCGAGGACCTCGAGACAGGGCATCGAGAGTCCTATTGAGACTTGCATCAAGAGTCGTGTTCATTAGATGAGTGCCGTGTTTCATCGGCGACAGGCGTGGGATGCCTACACGATCTTGATGGGTTGGTCGACTGGGGTCGAGCCGACTGGACTGACTCGCGGGGATCATCATATGGAAGCCTTGGAGGCTTGGTCGGTATGATTGGTTTTCCCCGGTTCCGATAGTACGGAAGTAATCCTCAGACTTGAGGGATCATGGCAGTCGCGTGCACAGGATGGCTGTATCTTGGATCTGGCGAGAGGTAATCATTCTGTAAGATGATTATCATAAGCCTTGTCCAGTGCAGTCAGAATATGTAGCGAGGACGGTGGATTCCAAGAAGAGGATCCGTCCCATGTCAGTATGTGACAGAGATATCTCCTATGCACTCGGAGACACGTTAATGCTGTTTGAAGCTATGGCCACAGTGGTTGGTCGAACAGGGAATGGTTTCCTGTGTCGACACAATGAAGCATACGTGGTCTCGAGTATTAAGCATAGATGCCTAGTCAAGGATGGGAACCGACGCCTAATTCCATACCCTAGACTAAGGCTGGGAGACGGTAGACGGAAGGATCGTACCCGTACGGAATCGGCGCCTAAATGTTCACGCCAATTCACCTAGTCTCTAGTGCCATGGACCGTTGCTAGACGGCCACCTATGGTAACGGGCCCTTGTGGGACACGGGCCCAAGTCAAGTCTGGCAATATTGAATTCCAAATTAAATACTAAGTGTGTGTGGATAGTGTGTGACTCTTTAGGTTCACCATTCAGCTAGACTTGGTCGGATTCCTAGAATCCGTCCGTTACCATGGGTGGCCATCTAGCAACGGTCCATGGCACTAGAGACTAGGTGAAATATTCGGGAATGAACATTTAGGCTATAACAGTACACCTGTCCTTCTGTCTTCGGTCTCATCACTTAGAGTCTAGGGCACGGAAAAAAGCAGGTACCTATTTTGGACCTAAGTGTCGGTCTGTCCTTACTAAACGCCGCAAGGGAAACCTTTCCCTTCTGTTCAGTCACTGTGGCCACAGATTTCAGGGACAAGACACGGAGCATACATGAGACTCAACTGTCAATACCTTTTGACAGGAGACAGATCCTTTCTTGGAAACTACTGTCACTTTGTGCACTCGAGCTGCACTAGACATGGCTTATGACTACTCAAGAGTATTTTGGCAATCTCTCACCATATCTAAGATACAGACCTGACGCACAGGTAAACTCAGCAGTTCCTCAAGTCAAAGGACTTGGCCTGTACCGTTGGAACCGGGAATACACGTCATACCTTGCTGACCATACTCAAGGTCCTCCGTAAGAAGGTTCCCGCGAGTCACCTCAGTCAGCTGCTTCCTAGCATGCTGACCTACTAACACTGCTTAGACGACCTTCGTCACCCGTCGATGAAACACGACAGTAGATGCTTAGTGCAAGTCTCAAAGGGAATCCCGGTACCCATTTTCGGGATTCCTTGACTTGCAGATTTCCGGACTGATTCGGTGAGACTAATTTCATGGACCTACCTCCAAGCGTAGTCCCAGTCCCCGAAATCGTTACTCAGTCCGTGGGCTTTGTTTGCATAGTGAATAGAAATGTAAATGCAGATATAAGTGAACGTAAACAAAGTACTGCCATATGAATTTTCACTTCTTTATTCATAAATGTTTTATCAAATACCAAAGAATTGTCTAGACATAGGTTACATATTCCTGCCAAAATTGGCTTACATGGTCACCTATTCTAACAATCTCCCACTTGACCTTTAAAGCCAATTGCCCATATGCTTAATCCCCATCTTCTCAAGATGTTGCGTATGAGCGCTCTGCGACATAGGCTTTGTCAGCAGGTCTGCTGTGTTGTCTGCCGAGTTGACTCGGTCCATCCGGACGTCACCTCTTTCTACCATTTCTCTAAGAAGATGGTAGCGTCTAAGAATATGTTTGGAACGGTGATGAGATCTCGGTTCCTTTGCTTGCGCTATAGCGCCGTTGTTATCACAGAAGATGACAACGGGCTCGGCGATGCTAGGCACCACACCCAACTCTTGGATGTAGTTTCTCATCCAAACCGCTTCCTTAGCAGCTTCTGAAGCTGCTATGTATTCAGCCTCCGTGGTGGAGTCAGCAATGGTTGCTTGCTTGGAACTTTTCCAAGCTACTACTCCTCCATTGAGTTTGAATACGTACCCCAATTGAGACTTGACATCATCGTCATCAGACTGGAAGCTAGCGTCGCTAAAGCCTTCCAGAATCAGTTCTCCATTGCCATAGACTAAGAACATCTCCTTAGTCCTCTTTAGGTACTTAAGGATGCCCTTAACAGCATTCCAATGTGCTTTTCCTGCGCAGGACTGATATCTGTTTGTCACGCTCAAAGCGTATGCAATGTCAGGCCTAGTGCAGTGGACCGCATATTGGATGCTACCTACAGCAGAGGCATAGGGGATGACTTTCATCCTTTCAAGTTCCTCATCAGTCTGTGGGGACTGTTTCTTGGATAACTTGATCCCATGCCTCATTGGAAGGAATCCTCGTTTCGCGTTGTCCATTCGATATCTCTTTAGGACTTTCTCCATATACGAGTTTTGGGTGAGTCCTAACAACCTTTTAGATCTGTCCCTGCGATCTGGATGCCCAGGATGTAGGAGGCTTCACCCAAGTCCTTCATGGAAAACTGGGTTGACAACCATGCTTTTGTGTTTCCTAACATTCTAACGTCATTACCAATGAGCAGAATGTCATCCACATAAAGCACTAGGAACACTATTGAGCTCCCACTGACCTTCTTGTATACACAAGGGTCGGATTCGTTTTTGATGAAGTCATAACCCCGTATTACTTCATCAAAGCGAATGTTCCAACTTTGGGAGGCTTGTTTGAGGCCATAGATGGACTTCTGGAGACGACAGACTTTCTGTTCTTCTCCAGTGACCGTGAAACCCTGCGGCTAATCCATATAGATCTCTTCTTCAATGAAACCGTTGAGGAAGACCGTTTTCACGTCCATCTGCCATATCTCATAGTCATACCATGCTGGTATGGCGAGCAGAATCCGAATGGACTTAGCCATGGCTACCGGCGAGTAGGTATCCTCAAAATCGACCCCGGGTCGTTGAGTGTATTCCTTAGCTACAAGCCTAGCCTTAAAGGTTGTGACTTCTCCATCAACGCCAAGTTTGCGCTTGTAGACCCACTTACAGCCCACTGGCTTAACACCTTTCGGTGGATCTACGAGACTCCAAACTTGGTTCTCGCTCATGGAGTCCATTTCGGCTTTCATGGCCTCAAGCCATTTCCCGGAGTCGATGTCAGACATCGCTTCTCCATACGTCTTAGGATCGTTATCCAAAAGATCGGTCGCACCTAGAAAGCTATATCTCACTGGAGGTCTGGACTCTCTAGTGGACCTACGGAGAACGGGAACGTCAATGGTGACTGTGAGCGTTGACTGTATCGGAGCCAGTGGTTCAGGAACCGGGGCTGGCTGTTCCTGAGGCTGTCCTTCATGCCTAGCATGTTGGACTTCTCGAGGTTGGTCAGCCCTTCAGCTATCTATCCTGAATCCTCTAAGTGAGGGTTCCATGGCCTCCTCTGATGGCTGGATTCCATCACTTGATTCCTCAAGGATCAGCTCATCAGGTTGGATATCCTCCGGGAAGCCTTGCTCCAAGAATACTGCATTTCTTGAAACAAACACCTTTTGTTCCAAGGGGTCATAAAAGTAATAACCCGCAGTTTCTTTAGGGTATCCAACGAACCTGCATAAGCTAGATCTAGATTCTAACTTATCTCCCACTAACCTCTTGACGTATGCGGGGCTACCCTACACTTTCAAGTAGTTGTAGGATGCAGGCTTGCCGTGCCATATCTCATATGGCGTTTGGGTCAATGTACTAGTAGGCGCTAAATTCAATAATTTGGCCGCTGTCTCTAGTGCATAGCCCCAAAACGATAAGGGCAATTTGGTAAAACTCATCATGGACCGAACCATGTCCAACAGGGTTCGATTCCTCCTTTCAGAGACACCATTTAACTGTGGTGTTCCTGGAGGTGTCCATTCTGATATTATATCATGTTCTTTTAGATAACCGTACTAAGGTATTCACCGCCTCGGTCCGACCGTAGGATTTTAATTTTGCAGTTGGTTTGGTTCTCCACTTCAAGTCTGAATTCTTTAAACCTCTCAAGAGCTTCAGACTTGTACCTCATCAGGTAAACATAACCATACCGTGAATGATCACCGGTGAAGGTTATGAAGTAGGAGAACCCACCTCGGGCCTACGTTCTTAGTGGTCCACATACGTCTCTATGGACCAAGTCCAACAGACCTGTGGCAAGCCTGCTTTGTCCTACAAAGGGCTTCTTGGTCATTTTCCTTCTTAGACAGGACTCACAAGTTGGTAGATTGCTCAAGTCCCCAACCTCTAGGTTCTTTGAGTCTACCAACCCTTCCATCCTATCTTGGGATATGTGACCTAGCCTAGCGTGCCACAGACGTGCGTTCCCGTTATTATCTAATTTTCGTTTGTGTTGTGCATTGAGGACGAAATTCGTTTGTTGCAAGATATAGAGTCCGTTATGCAATGTACCAAGTAGATGAGCAATTCCACACCTCATCAAATAAAAGCAATTTTTATTGATTCTAAACTCATAACCACTATTGTCCAACAATGGAATGGAAATGATATTTTTAATCATACTGGGCACATAGCACATAGAATTCTAGGCCTATACACCGAACCGGGCTATGATACCACTGAAAGAATGTGTGGATCGGCCCGGGAGATTAACGCGAATAGCGGAAGCGCGAAATAGTGCGTAATAAAAATTACAAAGTATAATTAAATGGAATTTAAATCATGCATAACGTACATAAACGAATCAAGGGGTGTGCCCTTGATTCTCCCGGGCGTTCAGTGTATCTCATGTTCAATAAAACACAACATGGAGGCCATAGAATTGAAATCGGAAAAACGAAATTGAAGAACCTACCCGGTTGTAGTTTTGTCTTCGTTTCGGCTACACGCATTGTTCCCCGTTTTGCACCAAGATCTCAAATAAGAGACCCTCTAAATCATCTCACTCGCTCCATCGGAAAGCAAACAATCCTTGTGCTAGCAAGAAATTATTTGGGGAGAAGAGACATCGATACACGCTATGAATTAACGCAATCAATGTCTCTTATGTTCTTAACTTGAATAAAATCAAGAAGAACAAAGTATATTTCTTGGAGAGAAGAAAGAGGGTGGACGAAATCTTGAGAGGGAATGAGAGATGAGAGTTGTAGAGAATACTAGGTGTGAGTGTGTGTTTTTTTGAGTATTTATAGAAGATGGAATTTCCTATTCCTTCTCAAACTCTTCCAAAGAGACACACTTTGACTAGGATTTTGACCTAGTCAAATCCTAATCAAATTAGGCTTTGATTAAGTCAAATTAATCATGGCCCTTCATCTCATCATTCTCTAGATCAAATCTTGTCCATCCATTTTGATGGGCTTTATGGAATGGGCCTATTTAATTCTAAATTAAATATTCCCATGGACTTTATATACTAAGCCCATTAATTAATTAATGGAAAGGACTTATTAAATAGTCCCATGGACTTTATATTAAATCCTATTTAATATACCAAGCCCATTAATTAATTCCATAGAATGGGATTATTTAATTCTAAATTAAATAGTCCCATGGACTTTATATTAAATCCTATTTAATATACCAAGCCCACTAATTAATTCACCCTTTTAATCTAATTAAAAGGAAAGCCCATGCTTTATAAAATTCATAAATCTAATTTATGAACTCAAGCCCGATTATCCCCAATAATCCATCGAGGCTTGAATCTCCAAGAAGTATAATTTAATTCCACTAAATTAAACCTTCCCCCGGAATTAATTCCAAATTAATTCCCTTTCATTTGGTGTAGCGGGTGTGACTCTTTAAGTTCACCTTTCAGCTAGACTTGGACCTACTTCTTGTTATTCCATAACCAAAGTAGTCCGTTACCATGGTGGCCATCTAGCAACGGTCCATGGCACTAGAGACTAGGTGAATTTATGGTGTGAACATTTAGGCTCCGAGTTATACGCAGGTGCGGTCCTACCGACGCTCGATACGTACGGGTACGGTCCTACTGTCGCCTGTCTCCCGGCCTTTAGTCTAGGGGTCGATTCCCATCGTTGACTAGGCAACTATGCATAATGCTTGAGATAGGTTAACTCGACGTAGGAAATCCTTTCCCACTACATCAAGTGCTATGGCCATAGACTTTGTGAGTCTAAACCATCTCCGAGCGCATAGGAGATCTTGCTGTCATATCCTTTGACAGGGGACAGATCCTATCTTGGAATTCACCGTTCTTACATATTCTGACTTCACTGGACGAGGCTTATGATGACCATTTGATATAATCGGTCAAATTTCACCAGATCCAAGATACAGCCTTAGTATGTAGGGGACTGCCGTGATCCTCAAGTCCGAGGACTAATCCCGTACTATCGGAACCGGGAATACGAGTCATACCGACCAAGCCTAAGTAGCTTCCATATGACGATTCCCGCGAGTCACCTTAGTCGGCCGCTCCCCAGCAGGCCGACCCACTAACACTGCTTAGACGATCCTCGTCACCCGTCGATGAAATACGACAGCAGATGCCTAGTGCAAGTCTCAAATGGATTCTCGATGCCCTGTCTCGACATTCCTTTGACTTGGAGTATTTCAGACCAATTCGGCGAAACTGATTTCATGAACCTACCTCCAAGCGTAGTTCCAATTTCCCGAAATGTTATTTCAGTCTGTGGGCGTTTGTTGTGACATCGTAACGATGCAAGCAGTAAGTACAACAAACTCATGCCTATGAATCCTTACTACATTCATTAACATAATATTACTTGTTCACAGATTGACGAATGGTTCTCAGAACAGCCAATACCATTGACTTTCTGGTCACCTATTCTAACAATCTCCCACTTGACCAATAAGTCAATTACCCACTTTTTTCAGAATCCTCTGAGTATGAGTAATCTACAATACCGACAAAGGTATTGTGAGTCCGCTTATATTTCCTTGCGAAGCAATACGGTCTAACCGTGTTACCTCTATCCACCATTGCCTCCTAGAGATGGTGGTTGTCTAAGAATATTTTCGTGGATCTTGTGATGAGATCTCGTGCCAATACTCCCATAGCCAAGTTGCCTGCCATATAGGCGAACATGGCTTGGTCGTGCTAGGCGCCACATCCATCCTATGGACGCGGTCTTCATCAGTGACCACTATCCGATGCACTCGTCATTGGGCCTGACTGTGCATACCTTTGAGACTAACTGGTTTTCACTTATGCTCTTGAAGCTAGTATCGCTTTAGCCTTCCAAAGCAACTCTCAACAGACGGTGCATCATGAACACATCTTTAGTCCTTATTCAGGTACTAAGAATCGTTCTTGATTGCTGTCTTCAACCCCTCAGTGCATTACCGATTTATGTTGAGCCATGCTAGAAGCACTCTTAACATCGGTTCCTATGCATCGAGTAAACATATCATATGTTTGCCTAGGGTTAAGACGTAGGGGATACTCAACATCCAAGCCTTCTCATTAGTCCACCGTGACTAAGTCTTGAATGGCTTGATGCTTTATGCATAGTATCCAAGTTTTCTCATCAGTCTTACTATGACTGAGTCTCGAACAAATTGTCCCTCTACATATATGAGTTTTTCTCATCAGTCTACCATGACTGAGTCTTTGAAAAGCTCAATTCATGATATGTATGTGGGAACCCTTAAAATGTCATGGAGAATTTTCGTGAGTTACAGTTGTGTTTTAGTGATTCCTAATGTCTTGAATCCATCCATGGATCAAGGCATTACACACTTAATACACATGGAACACCATTTCTACTCCCACTGATCACCTACGTCGTTTAAGACCGAGTCATGCTCCGTATGAGCTCGTCAAAACGAATATTCCAGTTATGCGGTGTTTCAAACCTTGTTTGAATTTCCTAGTGGATTCTATGGCTCCTCTCCATAAATCCTACTACGATGTCCAACATCACGTTCCGCAGGTCATTTGGATTACTATCCAAATTTGACCGAACATATCCCGATCACTCGTACCTCTTACGACATTCGGGTTCGTTCTTAAGGGGACTTGGAATATGATCAATTTAAGAAATGCGATTCTAAGCAACGTTAGTATTATTCTGTCGTAAACTTGTACAAATTAGACACCGAGTCTAATTTGTCTCCCACTAGTCCCTTGACGTATGTAGGATCCTCTACATGCTCAAGGACTTTGTCGGGACACAGGCTTGCCAAACCATGGCTCCTTGTGCGTGACTCCTAGCAAAGTGCCACGTTCCTTGCGTTGACAATTTTGAGTCTACGTCTACACGGGCTAAGGTAATTGGGCGAAACTTCGATCGATCTTTGTCCAACGAGATTCGATCATTCCCTTTATCAGAGACCGTCATACTTGGCCTTTACAGGAAACGTTTCATTGAGAATTCCTATTCTCAACTTGGATGCTCAAGAGCTCCCACTAAATACACGGCCTTTTCGATCCTATTGAAACAGGTTTAATTTTGCAACCATTTATGGTTCACCTCCTTAAGTCTAATTCCCAAACTTCCTATGGGACCTTTAGACTTTTGAACCCTCTTATGGTCTTGTGTATTAGTAACCTACAGTTGTCTTATTGGCTACCTTCCAATAGACTATTTGGCAAGCCTAGTTTGTCCAACAAAGAGCTTTCGGACTTTCTTCTTCATAAAAGACTTGTAAATTTAGTCGATTCGAATCATCTATTTCTAGATTCATCGAACTTTCCAATTTACTTATCCTTTAATAAGACGAAACGTCCTAGCTGTTGTAGATGCCAAATTTGTAAGTTGGTCTTGATTAATCCATTTAGATAATTTGAATTTTGAGTATCCACAAATCTTTTATGGGATGGTGTTCTAGGAATTTATGTGTAACTACTAGCAAACATGAATCAATATTCAATAATTTTGTTTGATCAAATATGTATGTAATAAAGCCTTTGTCCAACAAAGAGACATACTTTTGATCATGCTAGGTTACGTAATTCCTATATTACCCTAACATGATCACGATTATGGGCCTAACAAGTCTCTAGTCCTTTTCATCAATGGACCTTGCCATTGTTGAATCCTAGAACTGTTCTTGGCTTTTAAGTCCTTATTCACTTTCTGCAAACCACCCGTAGATTAGTGATAGGAATGGTATCAAATACCAAAAAGTGATCATGTCAATACTCAATATCAAATTTTACCTACATTGGAGAGAGATTTAGAATACTCCCCTTTCCAATGGCCCTCTTTACGACAGTAAATGCTTACGTTCTTAGAAATCTATGAACTTGACTGCTGAACCTTTTGCTCTTTCCTTTACCTCCACCTTGTGTTGTAAAGGAACAACACTTGAAGTGCTTCAATAGTTGATGTTACCTTACCCTTCTTCCTCTTTTAGCGTCTGGCACCCTTGCCTTTCGCTATGGAGGTTGAAGCCTCTCCTACTAGTACCGACGGCGCAGATTTTGCAATCGTTGCTTCGTACTAGACCAACATAATTACCAACCTATGAAGATCTTTTCTAAGCTCATTCATGTTGATAATTAATAGTTTGCAGGAGGGAGGAAGAGACTGAAGGATCATGTCAATGTACGTCTCTTTTTCAAGACTGACGTGGAGACATGATGCAAACGAAGCATAGTTTGAGCCAACATCATTATATCCTACTTGCCGGTGGTCATCCTTCAACTTTTGAACACCAAGCGTTGCCTTAGTTGTCGACCCCTCCGGCAAGAGCTGAGGAACGTCCTCATTCCGGTATGTGAGTTAAGGTTCTGGAAATCTAAGACCATCTTAAGATTTCGCAATCAATTCGTGTAATTGGTTCCCTTTTAATGAGCCTCTTAGTGATGTGTTTTGGTGGATTCTTAGATATTCACAACATATATGAAACAGAAAATAATAAGCAGAATGAAGTAATATTTTGGTTAAGTCTCGGTCTTTAGTCCTTAACCTCTCCCACTATTTCTACGAAAACACGGCACTCTCAAACGTTGTTTTCGGGAAATCCTTTCCTAGTGGGCTCAGGATCCACAGCGATCTCCCCCATACCCCGCTTTTACGATTCGCATGGGAAAAGAACCCGTGGGAGGTATTCCATACCATTCTCGTTCCACGAGATTCCCAAGATAATTGCCTCACCCTTTCACGTGATCCCGAGGACTCCAAGCGAATCACTTTATTCGGGCGTTAGACCTGACCCAATCAACCGATTCATAGACTCACTGCTACCTCCACGACTCGTGAGACACGTAACAGCAGTCTACTCATCGTTCATGACAAAGTGCAGCTTCTTTAAAGCATGATAGTCGTGCCACGACTCGTGAGACCACGCTATCGACCTAAAAGATCTTCCTCACTTTTGCCATGGATGGAAGGCTTGGACAGACTCCCAGAGTCCTAGTCCATTTATTAAGGGTCTATATTTAACTTGGTTCAACCAAGTGAGAGTTTTGATAGAACGAGACCTCATCACATATATTAAGTATTGCATTGGATGCGTTATGGCAGAAATATTCTAAGCGTGAATGTAACCATACATAAAGCATATAGAATAATCATAAGCATATAATACGCATCGCATGCAAAATAAAGCCTAGCACGCCCCTGTAGGATGATCACAAGCCCAAACCTATGCGACCCACTGAGCCCGCAGTGGATCTATGGTCAATCTAAGGGTAGGCCCTACACTATTACAAGATTCAATAACCCATTACATGCAATGGGCCTTGTAAGTCCTCTTTATCTTCTTGGGCTCTCCATCGTCGGCCTACACCGGGCTTCTTCTCCATGGATCCTCCGTGGGCTATTTGATGGCTACCTCCATGGGCCTCCAACACCTTGGGCTTGTCTTCTCTTGCAACTTTTATTTGCAAAAAAATAAAACTTCACCACTAATTCTACTCTCATTACATCATAACATAAGAAACCCCAATTAAACATTTGGGGGGAGTACATTAGGAGGGAGAGAGAAAGCCTTATTATTCCAAGGCACTAGAAGAGAGACAGAGAGGAAAATAAAGAGGCACACAGTCCACAACCCAACAAATAAATATAAATAAACCATACATACGGTCTAGGGGCTTTGTGATCATCGTTTGTCAAATCAATTAACACAAATAGCACAAATACATATCCCACGTAAAATATGCTATACCAACATCCATGATAATCCATACCATAAAATAAATACAGAAACTACATGTAAAATATCCACACCAAACATTGGATAATAGTGCAACCTATGCACAACAATTTTTGTTGGAAAAACCTTTTCCATAATTAACAAGGCAATATTAATTCTATGAAATATAAAATCTCAACCAAAATTAAAATGCCCCAAGTTAATTAATTCAGAAAAATTCCCAGAATTATACAAAAAAATCAAATTTTCTGAAACACGAAAATCAACAATTCAAGAATATGCCCATTTATTCAAGAATTCCAAAATCCAACATTCGTGCAATATTAATACATGTTAAGATCTACTCATGCTCAAACCATAAAATAACCATGATGTCCAACATCATAAAACGCAGAAATTATTGCAAAATTTCACATATAAATTTTGATCATTGGTGCAACCATTGCAAAAATTAAATCTTGTTAGGAAACCCTTTCCTCATCAACCAAGCAATATTTATTTTAGGAAATTCCAAATCTCAAAAATAAATATTCTAAGTCAACGGGTTCAGAATATTGCAGAAAATATCATAAAAATAATTCAGTAAAAACAGTTTTGAAAAACGAGCCAAAAACGGGAGAGAAACGGAAAACGGCACAGCCCGCCGGCAAGGCGCGCGCGCGCGCGCGCACGGAGGCTCCTCTGTCTGCGTGCCCAGCGCGCGCACGCGCGTAGGCGCCAATGCCTGCGCGCGCGGCCGTGCGCGCGGCCGGCACAGCGCGCGCGCGCTGTCCGCGCACGCTGGGCGCGCTGGCCGGGCGCGCGCAGGCAGCGCCCTTGTGCGCGCGGCCAGCGTGCTGCTGCTGCCGGTTCGCCGTTTTTCACTCCTTTTTGACTTTTCATGCAATTTTTCTGAACCACAAGATAAATTAAACCCTAGAACATGTATATACATATTCAAGAAAACCAAGATCCAAAATCCCATGCAAAATTAAACGCCAATAAATATCTATGATAAACATGCTATAAACGTAAATTAAAACACGTTTATCATGCTTAAACGCACATAGCACATAGAATTCTAGGCCTATACACCGAACCGGGCTCTGATACCACTGAAAGAATGTGTGGATCGGCCCGGGAGATTAACCGAATAGCGGAAGCGCGAAATAGTGCGTAATAAAAATTACAAAGTATAATTAAATGGAGTTTAAATCATGCATAACGTACATAAACGAATCAAGGGGTGTGCCCTTGATTCTCCCGGGCGTTCGGTGTATCTCATGTTCAATAAAACACAACATGGAGGCCATAGAATTAAAACCGGAAAAACGAAATTAAAGAACCTACCCGATTGTAGTTTTGTCTTCGTTTCGGCTACACGCATTGTTCCCCGTTTTGCACCAAGATCTCAAATAAGAGACCCTCTAAATCATCTCACTCGCTCCACCGGAAAGCAAACAATCCTTGTGCTAGCAAGAAATTATTTGTGGAGAAGAGACATCGATACACGCTATGAATTAACGCAATCAATGTCTCTTATGTTCTTAACTTGAATAAATCAAGAAGAACAAAGTATATTTCTTGGAGAGAAGAAAGAGGGTGGACGAAATCTTGAGAGGGAATGAGAGATGAGAGTTGTAGAGAATACTAGGTGTGAGTGTGTGTTTTTTTGAGTATTTATAGAAGATGGAATTTCCTATTCCTTCTCATACTCTTCCAAAGAGACACACTTTGACTAGGATTTTGACCTAGTCAAATCCTAGTCAAATTAGGCTTTGATTAAGTCAAATTAATCATGGCCCTTCATCTCATCATTCTCTAGATCTTTATGCAAGTCTCAATAGGACTCTCAATGCCCTGTCTCGAGGTCCTCGACTTCGAACATTTCAGACCCAACTCTAAATCAGTTGGTTTCATGACCACCATCCAATGAGTGGCTCAACTGCATGAGTTGTTAACCGTGGTGTGTGGGCTTTGTTGCGATATAAGTAAAAGCACCGTTTTAACAAATGTGAAATGAGCGCAACAAAGTAAGCACCAAAAGTGACGAATACTCATTTTATTCATCACATAATACTATTACATTTACATTGAGTTGTATATAGGTTATAAATCGCCAAACCTATTGGCTTTCTGGTCACCTATTCTAACTCTAGATAGAGCTTGTAGCAACCAAGTCTTTCGACTTGGTAGCCTCTCGCTAAATTTGAGATACAGACATGGTGTGCATGTGACTACCGTAATCCCTCAAGTCCGAGGACTAATCTCGTAATGTCAGACCGGGAATACTAGCCATACTGACTAACCTACTCAAGGTTTCCCATATGACGATTCTCGCGAGTGACCTCAGTCAGCCGCCACCGAGCTCGCTAACCCACTAATATTGCATGGACAACCCTCGTCACTTGTCTATGAAACGCGACTGTAATCATTTAGTGCAAATCTCAAGTGGATCGTGGATCCTCGATATCCAATCTCAAGGTCCTTGACTTGGAGTATTTCAAATCGATCCACCAAAGCTTGTTTCATTTCTGTCATCCTATGCGCAGTCCAACTTCTTAAATTAACATTTCCGGTTTGTGGGCTTTGCTTGTGCACAATTATAGGTATTGAACAGTAAGTTAAAACAATCAAAGTATAAGTGCCATAACTGAACATCACTTTTATTCAGAATAAATTATTTATACCACGAATGTCAGAAACAGGTTACATACGGTCACCTATTCTAAGAATCTCCCACTTGACCTAAAGCCAATCACCCATATGCCTCAAACCAATCTTCTCGAGATGCTGTATATGAGCAATTACTGACATGGGCTTTGTCAAAGGATCTGTTGTATTATCTGTTAAGCTGACACAGTCCATCCGAACGTCACATCTTCCTACCATCTCCCTCAATAAGTGGTAGCATCTAGGTATATGCTTGCATCGGTGATGAGATCTCAATTTCTTTACTTGCAATATAGCCCGTTGTTATCATAGAAGATAACTATCGGCTCAGCAATAATAGGCACCACACCCAACTCTTGGATGTAGTTTCTCATCCAAACCACTTCCTTGGCAGCTTCTCAAACTGCTATGTATTCAACCTCAGTGGTGGAATCGGCAGTGGTACCTGTCGTGGAACTTTTAAGGATACTCTTGACTGCAATCCAATGTCCCTCACCTGCACAGGACTGATGTCTGCAGGTTACACTCGAAGCATAAGCAACATCAAGCCTAGTGTTGTGTACGGTATACTGGATGCTGCCTACGACGGAAGCATAGGGGATGTCTTTGATCCTTTCAAGCTCCTCATCAGTCTTGGGAGACTACTTCTTGGATAACCTGATCCCATGTGTCATGAGAAAGAAACCTCATTTGGAGTTATCCATCGTGAATCTTTTCAGGATTTTCTCAATATACAAGTTTTAGGTAATTCCTAACATTCGTTTAGATCTGTCCCTGACAATCTGGATGCCTACAATGTAGGAGGCGTCACCCAAATCCTTCATGGAGAATTGAATAGACAACCATGCTTTTGTGTCACCTAACATTCTGACATCATTACCAATGAGTAGAATATCGTCCACATAAAGCACCAGGAACACTACTAAGCTCCCACTGACCTTCTTGTATACACAAGGGTCACATTCATTCTTGATAAATTCATATCCCCGTATGACTTCATCAAAACGAATGTTCCAACTTCGAGATGCTTGCTTGAGGCCATAGATGGACTTTTGGAGATGGTAGACTTTCTGCTCTTCTCCAACAACAGTGAATCCCTCCGGCTGATCCATATAGATCTCTTCCTCAATAAAACCGTTAAGGAATGTCGTTTTCATGTCCATCTGCCATATTTCATAGTCATACCATGCAGCTATGACAATCATAATCCGAATGGACTTAGCCATGGCTACTGGCGAGTAGGTATCCTCAAAGTCGACCCCGAGTCGTTGAGTAGCCTTTCACCACTAATCTAACTTTGAAGGTAGTTACTCTCCATCAGCTCCAAGTTTACGCTTATAGACCCATTTACACCCGACGGGTTTAATACCTTTGGGAGGGTCCACAAGTGTCCATACTTGGTTTGTGCTCATGGAGTTTATTTCGGCTTTCATGGCCTTAAGCTACTTTCCTGAGTTGATGTTCGACATCACATTCCTGTATGTCTTAGGATCATTATCCAATTGACCGGTCATGCCTAAGGAGCCATACCCCTCGGGGAGGACATGGCACTCTTGCTGACCTATGGAGGGCTGGAATATCAATGGGAACGGCGAGCGCAAACACAACAGGAGTTGGCGGTTCTAGTACCGTGGTTGGCTCCTCAGGAGGTTGTTCGACATGCTGCGCAGCCTCGCGAGGCTGCTCAATCCGTCCAGTACTTAACCTGAAGCCTGTTAACGTAGCACTTGTAGCTCCTGGCACTGATGACTGATGTATCTTGCTTGATTCCTAAAGGAGCAGTTCATCATGTTGGGAATCCGATGGAAAACCCTTTTCCAAGAATACTGCATTCCTCGAAACAAATACCTTTTGTTCAGAGGGGTCATAAAAGTAATAACCTGCAGTTTCCTTCAGATAGCCAACGAACCTGCACAAGCTAAATCTCGATTCAAGCTTGTCTCCCACTAACTCTTGACGTATGCAGGGCTACCCCACACTCTCAAGTATTTGTAGGATACAGGCTTGTCGTGCCATATCTTATATAGGGTCTGGGCCACAACACTAGACGGCGCCTTGTTTAATAACTTGGTTGTTGTTTCAAGTGCGTAGCCCCAGAAAGATAATGGCGATTCGGTAAAACTCATCATGGATTGGATCCAACGAACCTGCACAAGCTAAATCTCGATTCAAGCTTGTCTCCCACTAACTCTTGACGTATGCAGGGCTACCCCACACTCTCAAGTATTTGTAGGATGCAGGCTTGTCGTGCCATATCTCATATAGGGTCTGGGCCACAACACTAGACGGCGCCTTGTTTTTAATAACTTGGTTGTTGTTTCAAGTGCGTAGCCCCACAAAGTTAATGGCGATTCGGTAAAACTCATCATGGATCGAACCATGTCTAACAAGGTTCGATTCCTCCTCTCAGAGACTCTGTTTGATTGAGGTGTCCCAGGAGCTGTCCATTTAGAGATTATACCATTTTCATTTAGATAATTGATAAATTTGCCACTCAATTACTCACCACCTCGGTTTGACCATAGGACTTTAATTTTGCAGCCAATTTAGTTCTCAACTTCAAATCTAAAGTTTTTAAACCTCATAAGAGCTTCAGACTTGTACCTCATTAGGTAAACATAATGATACCGTGAGTGATCATTGGTGAAGGTTATGAAGTAAAATAAACCACCTCTAGCTTGAGTACTTAGTGGTCCACACACATCCGTATGGATTAAGTCCAATAGACCGACGGCAAGTGTGCTTTGTCCAACAAAGGACTTCTTGTTAATTTTCCTTTCAGGAATGATTCACAGGTTGGTAGACCACTGAAGTCGCCCACCTCTAGGTTCTTTGAGTCTACAAATCTTGTAATCCTATCTTGAGATGTGACCTAGCCTTGCATGCCACAACTGTGCATTCTCAAGATTGTCTAATATACATTTTTGTTGAGCAGTCATGATTAAATCAGACTTTTGCCGAATGCAAAGACCATTTTTAATTGTGCCTGGCAGATGTGTAAATCCATCTTTCATCAAATAAAAGCAATTTTTATTGATCAAAAATTCAAAACCACTATTGTCTAACAACGGAATGGAAATGATATTTTTGATCATGCTAGGTATATAATAACAATCCTTTAACTCTATCCTAACATGATCACTAACTGCTAAGCTAACGATTCCTACAGCTTCAGCAACAATGGCCTTGCCATCGCCAAACCTTAGGGCTATCTTGCCTTTACTTAGTTTTCTGCTTCTTTTCAGCACCTTGAAGTCATTGCAAATGTGAGCTCCATAGGCGGTATCTAATACACAAGAAGCAAAGTTAGTGACCATATTAACCTCAACCACAAACATACCTTGCTCGGAGAGGAATTTGGGACAATCCCTCTTCCAATGCCCTTTCTCACGCAATGTACACATATGTCATTTTTTCCTTGACTGTTGCTTCGAACCAACCTTCCTCTTTCCCTTGCCTTTCCCCACTTTAGCAATGGGAACGCTCCTAGCATGTGCAGTGGCTGTGAAGGCCTTTCCTTTCCCCTTCTTCCTTTTCCAACGTCTGGCATCCTTGTCTTTCGCTTTAGAAGTCGAAGCCTCTTCAACCAATACCGACGCCGTAGACTTTTTAGTCGTTGCCTCGTATTGGACCAACATACTTATTAGATCATGTATGTCCTTCTCAAGTGCATTCATGTTGTAGTTAATAATAAATTTGTTGAATGAGGGTGGGAGTGACTGGAGGATCATATCAATGTACGTTTCAACATCGAGCCCTGCTTTGAGGTCTTTGAGCTTTTCCACTAAGGTAAGGATCTTGACCCTATTCTCATGTACAGAGGATCCTTGGGTCATCTTTATTTCAAAGAATGCCTTCATAGCAACATACCTAGCATGTCGGTGAAAGCCTTGGGTAGGTGTGTGGATTGTCCCGAGAATAGCGCGAATGCGGAAGCGCGGTATAATTTAAATAACGAAAATTTAAACATGCCTAATACGTATTAAAATGGAACACGTTCAAGGGGTGTGCCCTTGAAATTCCCGGGTGTTTGGTGTATCTCATGAATTAAAAGAACATGCATAGCAATCATGGAGGCCATAGGATTCGTAAATAAAGAAGACGAAAACATAAACCGTTAACCTACCGATTCGTTGTTTTCCTCTTCTAACTGGTACTCGCGTTGTTCCCCGAATTGCTCCAAGATCTCGTATGGGAGACCCTCTAATTCGTGACACGCAATCGGCGCACGTATCTTGTACTTCGTGCTAGCGAACGAACAAGTATATTATTGGAGAGGAGGAATCGATCACACGTTATTAATTTAATGAGATCAATCCTCCTATGTTCAATTGTTGAAGAACAAAATAACAAGAAACAATTTCTTGGAAGAAAATAGAGAGAGGCGGACGAGAAAGAGTGGAGAGCACACGAGTTTTGTGTGTGTGTGTGTGTGTGTCAAGAATCATCATCTTTGCATAAGTGAAGGGCTAGGAATATATATAGAGGAGGAATCGTTTCCTCTTCAAACTCCAACTCTTTGGAAGACTAATTTGACTAGGATTTTGACCTAGTCAAAGGAGCTCTTTGACCTAGTCAAATAAATCCTAGCCATTCATCTCTCCATTTAATCTCAACCATTAATTTAATTTAATGGAATATTAAAATCCTATTTAAATATTCCAAGGGCAATAAATAAATATATTGAATATAAATATTTATTCCAAGCCCATTAAGTTAATTTTCTAATAAATTTAATTTATTAGATAAATTCCTTTTATGTAATAAAAGGAATTAATTCTCTCCAAGAAAATAAACGACCCGATTAAATCCAATTTAATCATTCCATTTCTCCAAATATTTAATTCTAAATTAAATACTTTAATATGTGCGGATTGTGTGTGACTCTTTAGGTTCACCTTCAGCTAGACTTGGTTGGATTTCTAGAATCCACCCGTTACCATGGGTGGCCATCTAGCAACGGTCCGTGGCACTAGAGACTAGGTGAATATACGGGAATGAACATTTAGGCTCTACAGTACAGCTATCCATCCGTCTACGTCTCACCACTTAGGGTCTAGGGCACAGAAAATGTAGGTACCCATTTTGGACCTAAGTGTCGGTCTATCCTTTACTAAACGCCGCAAGGGAAACCTTCCCTTCTGTTCAGTTACTGTGGCCACAGATTTTTAGGGACAAGACACAGAGCATTTGTGAGACACAACTGTCAATATCATTTGACAGGAGACAGATCCTTTCTTGGAAACTACTGTCATTCTGCACACCGGAGCTGCACTAGATATGGCTTATGACTACTCAAGCACATCTTGGCAATCTCTCACCATATCTGAGATACAGCCCTGATGTACAGGTAAACTCAGCTGTTCCTCAAGTCAAAGGACTTGATCTGTACCGTTGGAACCGGGAACATACGTCATACCTAACCGACCCTACTCTAGGTCCTCCGTAAGACGGGTCCCGCGAGTCACCTCAGTCAGCTACTACCTAGCAGGACAACCCACTAACACCGCTTAGACGACCCTCGTCATGTTAGAATAGGTGACCATGTAAGCCAATTTTGGCAGGAATATGTAACCTATGTCAAGACAATTTCAGGTGTTTGATAAAACATTTTTGAATAAAGAAGTGAAAGTTCATATGGCAACACTTTGTTTACGTTCACTTATATCTGCTATTACATATCTGTTCACTACGCAAACAAAGCCCACGGACTGAGAATCGATTTTGGGGACTGGGACTACGCTTGGAGGTAGGTCCATCAAATCAGTCTTACCGAATCAGTCCGAAAATCTCCAAGTCAAGGAATCTCGAAAATGGGTACCGGGATTCCCTTTGAGACTTGCACTAAGCATCTGCTGTCGTATTCATCGACGGGTGATGAAGGTCGTCTAAGCAGTGTTAGTGGGTCAGCATGCTAGGAAGCAGCTGACTGAGGTGACTCGCGGGAACCGTCTTACAGAGGACCTTGAGCGTGTTCTTTATTTATTAAAGCATGCTTTAAATTTTTTGTATTTTATTTTATACCGCGCTTCCCCATTCGCGCAATTTCCCGGGACGATCCACGATGCCTTTCAGTGGTATCAGAGCCCGGTTCGGTGTATAGGCCTAGGGTTTATGTGCGTTTTAAGCATGAAACGTGATATTGGCCTGTTTTTAATTAAATCTTGATTTCCTTGATTTTAAAGCATGTCGTTTTATTGCTTTCATTCGTGTGAATTTCTGCATTCGTTTTTCTTGGGAAACGGGGTGAAAAATTGAACGGAAAACAAGAAACGCCGCAGCCGGCCAGCCCTGCAGCCGCATGCTGCCGGCAAGGGAAGCCTGCGCGCGCCCGTCCAGCCGATCGCGCAGGGGGCCGCGCAGCCAGGGTGGCGCGCGCAGGCGCGCGCACGTAGACGAAGGTGTCTCCGCGCGCGCGCGCGCAAGGCTGCGGGCCGAGAGTTCGCGCGCGGACGGACACCGGACAGCGCCGCCAGGCGCGCGCGCACGCAGACGGAGGTGTCTACATGCGCGCGCCCGGCAGGCATGCCCAGTGCACGTCTGCGCGCACACTGCGCAGGGATAAGGGCGCGGCCGGCAGCCAGCAGGCCAGCGCGCGCGCGAGGCAAGGGCGCCTGCGCGTGCGACGGCCTGCCGGAATGCCAGGCCGAGCAGCACGCTGCCGGCCAGATGCGCACGCACGCAGGCAGGGGCCCGCGTGCAGGGGCGGCAGGATGAGCCTGCTGGCCTCTGCGCGCGCCGGCAGGCCGCTGCCGACGGCGGCGGCGGCGGCCGGTGCTACTGCTAGGTTTGTAAAAACCCTAGTAGTGTTTTCTTTTATTTTTTAATTTATTTTAAGTTTTAATTTTAAATTAATTCTAAAAAATCATTTTTGGGTTCAATTATGCCTAATTTTCGAAAGACATTATTTTAGGAGTAAAATATATTGGATTTGGAATCCCGGGGTTATTTTGCTTAAAATAATGAGGAAAGGTTTTCCTGAAACGAGAAAATATTATTACCAATATTTGTGTTTTATTTTTCACACGTTACGCACATGTTCATTTATTCCTTATTTTGAATATTTATGATTGGAAATCATGAATTGTCGGTATATTGTAATTATATGGTTAGATCATGTGATTATATGTGTTGGATGGAAATGGATGATCACGAGCCCTAGACCGAATGCATGGTTTAATTTTTGTTGGGCCTGTGTGCCTCTTTTACTGCTTTCTCCTTCTCTCTTTCTAATTGCCTTGGAATAATAAGGCATTCTACCTCCCTCCTTATGTACTCCCTCCGGGTTTTCGCTGGGGTTTCTATTTTTAATATGTAATGAGAGTAGACTAGGAGTGAGGTTTCTATTTTTGTAATTGGTGGAGAAGAAGGAAGGACCACATGGAGAACCCAGACGGGAGGTCCCTTGGAGTTTTCCATGAAGTGAAGAAAGAGAAAAGAGACCAAGGCCCATCAGCATGATGATTGGGTTACTATTAATGTAACAGTATAGGACCAACCCTAGATTTGAAAGAAATCGGTGGATCATCCCGGGAATTGCGCGAATGCGGAAGCGCGATAAAAATAATCATACAAAAATTAAAGCATGCTTTAAATTTAAAAGTACACGCTCAAGGGGTGTGCCCTTGAGGTTCCCGGGCGTTCGGTGTATCTCATGATCATATAACGTGTAAAGAAAATCATGGAGGCCATAGAGTTGAAAATTAAAGAGGGACGAAAAAGTAAAACAAGACCTACCCGTTGTCGTTTTCGTCTTCAACGGCTACTCGCGTTGTTCCCCGTTTTGCACCGAGATCTCGTTCTTGAGACCCTCCAAATCGTGACACACGATCCACCCACGTCTCTTGCACGTCGTGCTAGCAACGAACAAGTGTATAATTTTGGAGTGGATGAATCAACAACACGTTTATCAATTAACGGTATTGATTCATCTAAGTTCTAATGTTCCAAAACAAAAAGAACTACGAAAATTTTTCTTGCTAGAGAAAGAGGGGGCGGACGAGAGATGAGGGGGAGCGGAGAGGTGTGTGTGTGTGTGTTTTCAAGAATCATCATCCTTCAATTGTTTGGAGGCTAGAGGTTTATATAGAGGAGGAGTTTAATCCTCTTTAAACTCCAACTCTAAGAACTCTAATTTGACTAGGATTTCGACCTAGTGAAAGTCCTCGTCAAACTAGTGTTTGACCTAGTCAAACGAATCCTAGCCTTCCATCTCCCCTTTCCATCTCAACCGTTGATTTTAATTTACTGGAATATTTAAATCCCATTAAATATTCCAAAAGGCTAAAAATAATAAAATTATAATATAATATAATAAATAAATATTAATATTTATTCAAAGCCCATTAAATCAACCCTTTAATAAATCCTATTTATAATTTAATTCCCTTTATCAAATAGAAGGAATTAATTTCTCCAGAAAAATAGGACCCGATTAAATCTAATATAATCATTCTTTTACTCCAATATTTAATTCCAAATTAAATACTAAGTGTGTGTGTGGATAGCGTGTGACTCTTTAGGTTCACCATTCAGCTAGACTTGGTCGGATTCCTAGAATCCGCCCGTTACCATGGGTGGCCATCTAGCAACGGTCCATGGCACTAGATGAAGGGCAAGCGGATCGCCCGGCGAGCGCGAGCGGAAGCGAGAAAAGCGAGAAATGCGTAAATTTTAAATCAAATTCAAAATACGCGAATCCCAAGGGGTGTACCCTTGGGTGCTCAATCGGGCGTTCGATGTAGGATG